>JAOXNO010000013.1:130841565-130881387 GCA_028565335.1 Limnodromus scolopaceus
GGATGGGGCTGGATGGGGCTTTGAGCAACCTGGTCCGGTGGGAGGTGTCCCTGCCCAGGGCAGGGGGGTTGGAACTCGATGGTCTTTAAGGTCCCTTCCAACTCTACCCGTTCTATGATTCTATGATTCTATCCTGGAAGCTGTATTAACCACATTAGATTCTGTTTCCAGGTTAGTTTCCCCTTGTCTCTCAGCAGAGGTAATTACCTGGGGCATGACACTAACGTCGCTATATTGCTTCCAGTTTCTCAGCTAAATGTTGCTGAGTTGTTTCAGGAATCTTTTTGCAGTTTACACCTGGGACCCTAACGTCTGAGAAGAAAGCCAACGCAGCCTACTGTTTATTTGGCAGGTACAGCCCGAGGTATGACTTAGTTTCTTAACTTGTGTTTGTCTGCACTGTGGAAAACTGCCATCCCCTCTTATTTCGGGGGTTCGTTTTTTTTTTTTCTTTTAATCTGTCTGCACGGATAATGAAACTTGGAGGTAATCCAAATGGAAAGTCAGCATGTGTCCCTAGACCCAGACTGTAAATAGGCTGTTACTGATGCAAAACTCTCTATTTGGGTTGGTTTTTTTTTTTTTTATAGTACTGACCTCTCCATATCGATGATTCTGAAATCTGAGGCTAATACGTCAGGATATGGCACTAAACTGCCTTACTCAATACAACCACAGACCTTACCAAAACATGCATTAAAGTATTCTCTACAGAATACTCGGTCGGTTGAAGAGTTTGGGATTTATTTCAGGTCCAAGATCTGTTTGATGCCGGAGTTAAGACTAAAAACCTGGGAATTCCTGATCAGCGCTCTCATGTGCTGCCAAGCCAGTGAACCCTGCCTCTCGTTCCATGATTAGGTGTGCAAATTTGAAATTAGCTTTCCTGGCTCCCTAGGGGAATTTGAAATACTAGTAAATCAGGGTTGGTGTGGTGACGGGGGAAACATCTGACACTGATACACATGAGCAGTTGTCTGCTGGTACAATAACAAGTCTCTAGTCCTGTATAATTTCCAGGCAAATATCACCAGCACAGTTCCAAACTGTGGTGGTATTGGCCACCAAAAATATTTCTGCCTTTATGATAAAATTTTGCTCTGTACATAAACATAATGCATTAAACAATGGTCCTTGGCATTGAGTGATGGCAGATAGCTCCTTAATGACAGTGTTTCGCTGTCTCCAACTTGCAGTATAGCGTATTTTCTCTTGATCCAGGGAACATTTTTGTCCCTGGTTTGTGTCAGGCTTTTCTCATGACTAGACTACCAATATATACATTTTTTTTAATGCCCCTGCGAAAAGAGTATTAGACTCCAAATGCAGATCTTAGGAAGGTCACCTGGAACTAGGACAAGCAAAACACCAGTGGAAAAATCCACCTGTACAGATGCACAGCTCAGTATTAAGAGTCTGCAGCACTGGATATTGGAACGCATTTTTAGAAAGCTCCCTCAGACTGAGAAAAAAGAACATCTTGTTACAATTACCAATTCCTGCTGCATTTAATCCATTTTCTTACTGCAAAGTATACAACAGCAAGACAACCACATGTACAAGCAACCATCCTATGAGATTCCACTTCACGTTCTTACAGAAAACAGTCTATGAAACGAGTCAGGAAAAATACCTTTGAAAGCATTATTTCTTAAAAACTCACAAAGATTCCATCAAACATATTTCAGTAAGCAGTAAATGAACGCTGCTTGCACCATAAATCATTAATGTTTAATTACCAGCCAGTGCCTCAATAAGCTCACTGGCATGGAAACTCTAAGATACTCAAAGGATAGTTCTAGCAAATCTGGCATGCATGGTTGGCTTCTGTGCTTAATTACTGTTTATGCACTGGCAGTATCCAAGCAGTTGTATGTAATAAATAGAACACTGTCACACTGTCCAGATGGTTTTAGATTCAAGGCCTAGGGAGTATGTTTGAAGATTACAGGCCTGATTTACTAACAATTCACACCAGCTCAATTGCTGAAAATCATGCTAATAGCATACATTTGAGCAATTTCAAAGCAGAAATAAATATACTATTAATGACTATTTAAAAACACATTTTATCTTCTATTTAGCCACTCTTCAGACGAGATGTAATAATTTTATTTTGTTTTGAGGTATGTAACAGCTTTATTTCTGCAGTGTCCAGTAGGTTTGAGAGAAATATGTTATTTCACACAGAACAAAGGTGTGCCAAGCAGATATAATCCAAGCTATCTTTGAAAACAATAGTTTAGGTATTAGAATCAGTATAGCTGCTTTACTGTGGTTATCTGCCTTAATTAATTTACACTGTCTAGAATTAGGAGCAGAATTACATGTCATCAAATCAAGAATGGAGTCATTAATCGCTTCAGTCATCATGTATAAATATGAATCCAAATTATGGTATCATTTTCAAGCAGTCAACAAAAAATCTGGTAAATAAGTTAACAAAGAACTACTGTCTTTTTCATCCCATAACTTGATTTTACCCAAATTTGTGAAATTTCTTTAAGTAGATTTCCTGTAGTAGGAGGGAGGAGAGAGAAGGAGAAGAGAGAAGTTGGGAGGAAAGAAAATGCATTTAGAGAAGAGACATATACTTCATTAAATAAATTAATTCTTAGAGCTCCTTCCATGGACCAAGAATATGGGCAACTTGAAATCAAGTTTTTATCTCTTTGAGTGTATATGAAGTTGTCACCCATTTTTCACAAGAATGCCCTATCTGAAAGATTATAGGACAGTCAGCATGGAAGTGAGAATGGAGATGGACTTTATCCCCTCCACATGAACAGGAAATGAAATGCAATTTATTTGCAGGGCATGAAAAAAAAAAAAAAAGAATGCAAGCAGGTAATTGAACACAATGAGAGAGATGAAGCCAAAAAAGCTGATAAAGGGGGTAGCAGTCATCATTTTCCCCCATCTATGTGGGTAAAAATCATTACTGCCAATCTGATAAATTATCTCAGTAACTGGATTATAATTTGAAATTTATTTCTGATTGAAAAGAAAGCACTCTAAAAACCAAGTAGTTGACCATATTCGGTAAACACCAGTCATATTTCATTATGTTTTGATCTTTCCATGGTGAAGATGCTGTTCTGTGGCTTCTATTTCACTGTAAAACAACTACCTGACATATTTTGAGGATGGTATGCAAAATAGGATTTATGGTCATAAACATATGGCCTTAACTGAGTAATTCATCTGTAATATTCAATAATCCTCAGTTATTCACCTGCTTATCCATTCCTTTATAGCCAACTACTCCTAGGGTGCAGTTGATTTTGTGTTAAAAAAGATATCTGAAATATATAGGGGCGTAACTGCATCTCCACTGGCTGCAAAAGGGCTCTAGCAAACTAGTTTGGCTGTTGATATCTGCAAGGTAAACAAACATCTTTAAGTGAGAGTTATAGGCCTATTATCTACACCCAAAATACATCCCAAATAAATAATTGTCCCACTAACCCAGGAGCCACCTTATAATTCTGTTTAAATTAATGCTGTACTACTCCTGCACTGCTCCTGCCTGTTGGGAGATGGAATGCAAAATGAAGCAATGCCTAGATTTTTTTAGGATCTTGATGCAGTAACTATTCAAAGGTCTCGTAACACATACCGTTAGACTTTTCAAAAATATGTTTGTTTTTTTTTTCCCATTAATCACGGAAAACGAAAAAAATAAGAGATTGTATTTGGTGATTCATCTTGGTTAGCTATAGTTAACTAGTTCCATGTAGGAGTTTCCCAGATGGCCGTAGAAACTCATATCTTGTTTTCTAGGCTGTATAGGACATATCTACCTAAGTGTCTAGCTGGGAGTTGACCTCTACAGCACAATCAAACCATGCAAATTAAGAGTGGTAGTGATCAACTTCTAGGTGTTTCAGTCATTTTGTTATTCTGAATTGTTCTAAATTAGTAGTTTACATCGGTTTAAACCAGAGCAAGACCTAGGTATAAGTCTAACTGGAAGTCTTCAAACATTATTATTTATTAAAAACCTCTTTAAAAGGGTTTTGAGGTACTGTCTGTAATGGGGGGATTTGTCATTGGTATGATCAAGACCGGATTTTAGATGCATGTGGAAATGCACTCTAAAGATTCAAAATGCAGAAATCTTTCACATTTTCAATGCATTAAAATGGAAAAAAAAAAAAAATATCAAATTTAAGAGCAGATTGTCTGTAATGGCAGTATTTGAGATGTTTCCAAAATCTGAAGAGCACAGGATATGCCTGGCTGCTAATACATTAAACATTCAACTTTTTCTTTTTTTTTTTTTTAATTACTAATTATTCTCGCTTTTAATTTGCTTATAAAATCCATCAGCTCCTCATACCTGAGCACTTATTTTGTAGCAGAGGGGCTGTAGCTAAGTCTCAGGTTACTGAGATTGTTTAAGCAAATTTCGGGTCAGGCCAATAGAGCCTGTTGGTGCTCTTACTATACATGCCATATTCTCCTCTTATACCCTGAAATGTACTGCTGCTAAGGACTAAGTCATATCTGTTGCAAATAAATAAAATATGTTTTCTTTCCGCTTGTTTTTGTACCCTAATTGTCAGAATTTTAGTAACAATGACTGCCCTTATCTGCTTCAGAAAAACTAGAGATTCCCCAAATCGATCACACAGACCTTTACTTATTCTAAGATACAGGAGTTAGACAATCTGTCTAAAACTGTAATTTCCACTATAGATTTTGCAGTTACATATTTTGAGATACAGATAGACTTTAACTGACCACACTTTAGACATTAAACCCTTGCATTCACTGTTCAGCCAGTGGATGCCTTGGTCTGGTTATGTGCTTTTTGTTCCTGGGTCTTGAATAGATTACGTTTAAAGACCCCCTTATTCTTCATGTTGGTTAAAGTTCAAGAAATGTTTGCCTGTTCTTATTGAGATTTTAACTGTTTAGTGTTTCACTTAAGAGACAGAATTTCACTGAGTCTTTCTCTCTTATGGAAAGTATCATTACATAGGTTTGATCCTTTGTTTATTCAAAATCTCATGACCTGACTAGAAGAATTGTTTCTTGCAATCTGCTAAGAAAAAATCTGAAGGAGACAAGTTTCATGTCACATAAGAGTGATCGTCTTCTGGGATTTGAAGCCAAATATACACAGGTTGGCATAACATATGTTGGCATAACACGATTGTTCTTCTCAAAAATGTAGTATTTACTTTCTCTCGGATCATGTTCATCTTTACTTTATAAGAAAGGAGATAGCTCTGCTTTCATTTACAAAATAGTTGAGCAGCAATCCCAAAGCTGGAATGATTCGTTCAGATCTACAATGTAAAAAGGAGAAATTCAGCTGTTGGCATATTTTAATAACAATAGGCTCAGTTCTCTAACAGGTTTATCAAGTCAGTAATTTTCCGTGAACACTACAGTACTTCCAAAGACATATTTCTGTGGTTATTTTCTTCATATTGCTTGGTAATTCTATCTGATTAACTATTGCATCCTGGTGATCAATGAAGATAATAACGTCTCAGCATTGTGCCATTTGCTTTCTCCAGGAAAATATGCCTTAAGTTGATGAATTCACTTCCATATGGGGTAAAAAAAATTATCTGTTGGTACGTGTTAAAATCCTGAAGCTAACAGTTTTGAAGATTCTTGATCAAGTGAGACTATTCCACTATATTTTGGTCTCAGACTCATAAGTTTTCCTCTACAAATCCTGCACAAATTCATACTGGCCCAATTACCAGAATGGAGAATCTTCCGATGCTTTCGTTTCCCATTCATAAGAGAGAAAACCATTTGCTCTGGGTACTGAGAGAGCAGCTGACAGATCTGGTACAAGACAGAGATGGGAAAGAACTTGGGAGGCAGAAGGGAAGCCAGTAGGGAAATTAAGGAAGAAAGTTAACAGGGTTGTGAGGTATGGAGTCTAAAGGAAGAATGGGACTGAAAGGTGGGAACGCGATGACTCCCTGGCAAAGGGAATTCAGAAATAGCACAAATATGGATAAATGTTCAATAGCGTGGCTACATAGAATCATCATGAACCTAAATAAAGGGATCAAATTAAAGGAGAATATGCAATTTGGGTTCCAGTCGACAAGTAATGAAAGGTGAGGTCTACATGCATGATGGCACCGAGCTGAAATACAATCCAGTAAACAATAGCACATGTGTTACAGTCCTGAAAGCAGAATGACAGAGGGATAAAACCAATCTGACCATAAAATATTCTTTTTTTTTTCTTTCTGTATTGGAAATAACTTGGTCTCCATTGCCCCTGGCATTTCTTTACTATGCTTTGTTTGGTATGTGGGTGGGTCTAAAGACATTTGCTACAAAAATACTGTTTTTTAAGAAATCCCAAATTTGTTGAAAAATGCTTACTAAATATTCCACATGAAAGGGCAAGACCAGCGAGAAAGGTAAGAGAGGGGAAGGATCCAAGTCTTAAAAGTTAATTGTCTTCAGCGGTTCAACTAGCTTTCGCTTTAGCTGAAAAGGGATTTCCTCCGTCGGATAGATTTTCAAAGTGCAGCGAAGTATACGGATCCTGAAACCACGGTACCATTCATTTTCTCAGGCACAATCCACCACATAACAGCACCTAAAGATGCTACTGAAACGTATTTACTTAAAGGATCTGTCTAGAGGTTGTCATTTCTTTACAGTTTTATCTTAGATCTGATAAGGTGTATCACAAGTCAAATGTATTCTTGTTGCCTTGTGACACCGTGCTTTTATAACCAAGACAGGCTGATGAGATAGCTGTATAAAGGTTTTCAAGAGGACGCAATGGAAAAATATCTTTCTGGCTCTTCTTCTGAATTTATAGAACAGTTTTATTTAGCTGTAAAATAAAGATTTAAAATTGTATTACCATAAAAAAGTATCATATTTTTATGGGTAACAGTTGTATAGTAGCATGTTCAAGAACACAAGCAGATCACGCAGCATTCTCCAACATGCAGCGTTATTAAGTAATGACCTATAAATATTGACATTTGTAAGATATAAAAGGGCATTCTTGCACCAAAACCTACAGTTCTGCATTTATCTCCTTCCACTCTTTTCTTCAAATGAAGTTATACAGCGATAGCATCCAAACGGCTATCTTTTGCGAAGACTATAAATGCTGCAATAACAAAGTTAATAGGATAATTCTAAGTTGTCATTCTGAAATACTGATTAAAGCAATTGTTAAATTGAAATGGTTGTGCCTGTTTATAGGGCATAAATTTGAAGGCAATTCTACATAAACACATTAAGAACTGTATTTCAATGGCATTATAGCCTTCCAAGGAACTGAAAACTGATAACCAGTAACTGATAAATTTAGCATTACTGAGACTCATAGAAATTAATTAAAATGAAAGAAAAATATAAAATCTCATCCGCTATAAGTCTCTGAAATTTTAGCATATGTATTACTTTTGAATAACTGGAACCTATGAACCTTGTGCAGAAACATATTTTTAAAATACTATGGTAAGAGAGCATGATAATACTATGGGGATTTGTATGATAAGCAAATAAGAAGTAAGAGTGGGGAAAATGAACTGATTTATCAAACAATCAAAACCAGTATGAAGGAAAAAGAGGTATTAGGGCTCAAATTCCCTAATTCAATTGAATCCCCTTGAATTGAGTCTCAGAAGAAGGTACGTCATACCAGACATTTCAATACTTAAAAATTAGGCAGCTAAAATCAATAAGAGACAGATCTAGACCGAATATAGGAACTGCATCTGCTGCGGTGTAAGTTAAAAGTTCTTTTGTTTCTTAGCTAAAAGAGATTCAGGTGCAAGCTGCGTGTTCTGAAGTTCACGGTAACGGTGTCATCCTTTTTCATTCTAGCACATGATTTTATCTCTTTCTCAAATCACTCTATGAGACGAATGGGAATTCGCTGATGGACAGATCGTAATTCATAGTCTGCTTCTTTAGGTGTGGAATACTGGTGCTACAAGGATCCTTCTTCTCTCCTATCATAGCAGCCTGCAAATGCAGAGAATGATTCTCATATCACAGGCTGTGCCAGTCACAATTAAACTGGCATGGAGGCAAAAGCTTTAGGACTGGCTTTTCTTTTCCTAAAAAAAATAAACATCAAGCTGTGATTTCCTGAGTTACGACTTGGTTACTGTTGTGCTGTCTGGGCTGTTTGGCAACCTACGCATCGCCTTAGACTTCACAGTATATGTTATTTACCCCCCGAGTCAAATCTTTACTATTCACAAGGCCTGCATCACTTGGTTTTAAAATCTGATTTTAGCAACATATTTTAATTTTAAACTCTGTAGGAATATAATGAGAAAATGGCGCAGCAGGAACGTAAGCAGGGCTGCCTGCATTGGCACCAGACAAATATATTGTGCATTGTGCATGAGCTTCACGAACAAAGGTGTCTTCCAGGGTTACAATAAGTCTTGTGCCCATGAAGCTGTCCTTTGCTGATGTGGGATGGTTAAAAATAGAAAACAAAGGATCAAATCTGATTATTCATTATAAATTGCCAATAAATTATAAGAATCATTCAGGCCAATACTAGACTTATGTGTCATGTTTTCTCTCTATAAAAGAATTTTCCCATTTCTAAGCACTTTTTTTAATCTATGTGGTATTTTTTATTAATTTAATTTAGGTAACTTTTTTTTTTTTAATTACGCTTCTACTTTCAGTGAAAGTACTATAGAAACTGCCATTAAATGCACTTCTCAATAAAACCCCATAATTTCATTTAAAAAATGTATTAGATTTGTTTCCTTTTGGCCATAAAACTACACTGTTTAGTGTCAATTTGGTTATGTTCCTTTAATTCTGCATTTATTGCTTCCTGATTCACTTTTTGCTTAGTTTGTTGGTCCCCATCATAAAGTGAATTACATCATCTGGATCTGTATTTTGTTCAAGAAGTGGGACAGGTTTTTTCCTTTGTTCCATCAGGCCTTAGACAACTTCTTAGCTTGCTACTTGATGAAAACAAATAGTACTCATGGTTTCAGAGAGCTCCTCAGACTCACTGACAGATATTTTAGTAGTTTTCACTTCTGGTAATTCTTGACTTTTATGTTATAAATATTTAGTGGTTGCTCCCCACTGAAGCCCTTCATAACTACTGTATCTGCTCTTCTTTCCCAACGTGAAGTGGGAATTTATTTTGATGCTTAAGGCTGTTTGGAATTATTGTAAACTATCAGCTTCATCTATGCTAATAGTGATAAAATTGTTTGAAATTTCACAGGTCTGTACTGTATGCATGTCCTTAGTAAAGGAAATAGATCCTGACCATAGACTGGTTTTCATGAACACTTCCAACTTAGTTGTACTCCCAGATAATTTCCTGTTTGTTATTTTTGTTAGGTTTTTAATGACCACTTTCTCTCTTAACAGAGATAGCTTTTAAAATAAAAGAACTATCTTCTGTGAAAGCAGAATTGTGTATTTTATAAGGGATGGGTGGCATCTAATAAAATGTGTTCACTTTCTCCATTATCATTAACATTCTTCCCACCCAATTTTGTAGCTGATGGGTTTCAGCATCAGGAAACTGACCCTTTTAGAGTAGCAAGACATTTATTACAGGCTGGGAATATGCTGCATTTTTCACTTAACATAATAAACTAGCATCCAAGCAAACCATCGTTTTAGTGCAGCAATCAATGAGACTGTCTACAGTTTGAATTGCTGTTACTACACTTTGTTGTTTTATCTTTTAGAAAATTCAAATCTGGCTTCAATAGATAATAGAGGCTTAGCATATGAGCTATCTGGGATAAAATATAAAATATATAACTCTGTATGTAATAGGGATGGCCACAAAGATGATCAGAGGGCTGGAGCACCTCTCCTATGAGGACATGATGAGAGAGTTGTGGTTGTTCAGCCTAGAGAAGAGAAGTGTCTGGGGAGACCTTATAGCAGCCTTCTAGTACCTAAAGGGGACCCACGGGAGAGATGGGGAGGGACCCTTTATCGGGGAGTAAAGCGACAGGACGAGGGGGAATGGTTTTAAACTGAAAGAGGGGACACTTAGATGAGACAGGAAGAATTCTTTCCTGTGAGGGTGGTGAGACACTGGAACAGGTTGCCCAGAGAAGCTGTGGCTGCCCCATCCCTGGAGGTGTTCGAGACCAGGCTGGATGGGGCTTTGAGCAACCTGGTCCGGTGGGAGGTGTCCCTGCCCAGGGCAGGGGGGCTGGAACTCAATGATCTTTAAGCTCCCTTCCAACACGAACCACTCTATGAGTCTATGCTCATCTTGTTCTCTCTTCCAAACTGATGATCTGTAACATATTTCTTTAGCATTTTCTCTAATATATCAACTACAACACTGATCCAGGACAATATTACAGGACCTGTTCATCTGAAAAGTCAATCATTCTAAAATGATCTATGACTAGAGCTGTCTGATGTATTATTTTTTTCGCCATTACAAATTTTGGGACAACAGTGCCCTTCTGCTACATTTTTAATACGTAATTTTGATAAAATTTTATAGGAATAGTCTGTATGTGAAAGAGAATTTTGCATCCTAGGCAAATATATTTATGGATTGGCATGAGTGAGAGCTTTGAACATACCCTTTAAAAAAGTATGGTTGCTTATATTTTCCACATATGAAAACTCACACATTTTGAAAACTTCTCTATATCCCTGCACGTAATAAGAGCAAGTTTTGAAATGCCAAATGGTGCCATAAGATGGAATTGTCATCCTGGCAGAGGTATTTTAAAGATATCATTACAATTACCTTTTGGACAGTCCTTTTTCAGACAGTTATTTCTTTTAATTTGTTTGTTGTTTAAAATTCATTCTGCTGTTTTAGAGAAATTTTAAGAGTAAAGTCTTTTAAGAGTAACTAGTCTTGTAAGAGTTCTGCTACCCCAATATTACCCAACTGCAAATTATGTGTGTAGAGAAAGTTTGCCACCTTGGCTACCACACTGGTTGGGAAAGAAGGATGAGGACTTTCATCTGAGGGTAACTTATTTCTTCCCAAAGTGGCTGCCTGTTTCAGACTGTTTGCCAAAATTATGAGTTGAACACCAGTCAATGCGATTACATAGCAATCAACATTGTGTATTCTTTTGTTCAATGTAAAATTAGAAATCAAAATTAGAAAAGACTAATATATTACATGATTTAATTCATAGAAATTTCATTGTAAATATGTTATATAGATCACATAATTTGGGTACATCTCCAGACTTATTTTACTTTCAGATGAACAGCTTCATGATTTTCTAGGAAATGTAATACAAGATAAGATAAACCTTGGGATCCACATAGAGATAATATCACTGAGATTTTACCCCCTTTTATCAACAAGTTTTTGATTAATATGTGTTTATTTCCAAGACAAAAAAAAAAAAAAAAAGGGACAATATTAATATAATTTAAGATTTGGATTTAAAACAGCACATTTAGCCTTATATAAAACAAGTAAAGAAAACATGACTACAAACTAATCCAAAATGAGCTGAAGTGAAAACAGCATGGGAAATAGATACCCACAGATCAATAAGTAAAGTGAAAAATCAAAAATTATTAACTAATTCACAGACTGCATGAAACTCCAGTTAATACAGCCAGCCTTTTTGTATTGTTGTTCTCAATTTAGGGAAGTAGGAGCAGCAGGCAATTTTTTTTCCATGTGATTAGTTTCACTTGTTAAAGTAATCTCATGTTTTCTTGGGCATCTGCAGATCACTTCGGACTGCCGTAACCAACTTCACAAACTGATAAACTGCGCTTATGGGAAGAGTGATATTGCACTCTAATAAGCTCCAGATGGTAGAAGAGTTTGAGATTTCATTACTGTTTACTGCTGTAACATCTACCACCCCAATCAGAGACCAAAACACCACTGTAGACAATTATCAGACAAGCACAAAAGTAAACAGCACTTACTCCAAAAAGGCAATAGACAAATGAGGAAATAAAAGGTAACTGCAAGACAGTTTGAGGCAGAAAAACAATCGGATATTTCAGCATGACAGTGCCAAACAGATCAGACTTGTTGCTGCTGCATCGTACATTTCATGCCAAAAATGAAAAGGCTTTGCACTGACTCCTAACTGGAGGGCTGTGAATGCACTGGCCACCAACAGATTCTTAATTCTGAAACAGCTACCCAGTTATATCTCTGTAACTGGAAGTCTTGAATTCCACCAGAACAACCGACAAAACCTCTACTGTCTTAAAAAGTGGCAGATTAGGAAGTATATTAATATATACTACTACTGTATCTATATAGAACGTAATGTCAGAATTCCCTTCCATATAAATAGAACATCTCGGTGTTCATATCCTTCCATGTACCCATGACAGTTTAGTCGTAGGTAAGATAGAGTGTGCATAACCTCTGAGGTTGAAATGTAACATAATAAATGTGTAACAAATGAAAGAGAGCAAAATGAGTAGTTTGCTGTCTCATCCAGGTACATGAAATACGTTATGGGTCTTTTCTGAAAAATCAGGAACTCTGAAAAATCAGGAATCACTACTTAAAGTAAGATTTCCATATCACCATTAGGATAAAAAATGTTAATATATTAAAAGATAGATCTGAGTCTTGGAAATGATTAGAAAGTATGAGCTGAAGAAACAAGAATATGCATATTGAAATGTACAGGAAGTATGAAAGTCTTAGATAAAAGAACCTAGAGTAAGTTTCTAAATTTCTAAAAGAATTTCTAGAATATGATAAATTGTTAGTAAATGGGGTCATTCAAATAACTATAGATTATACTAAAACATCTGTTACCTAAAGAAATATCATATTGTTTAGAATTCTCTCTAGGGCTCTCTCTAGTTATAAGTAATGTAAGAAATGTAATATTCCATCCTTATCCCAAATTCAAAGAACAAGGTTAAAAAAAAAGGGGAAAAAAAAAAAAACCATTTTATTTATCTGTTTTGTTTTGCCTTATTTATTTCTGACTGTGTGGCAGCTGTGTAGACCATTATGCCAGTCTGGAAATTTAAATAATAATATGAAAGAAAAGAATATGTTCCAGAACTCCAAAGATTCTTCTGATATTAGATAAGTGTGAAATTTTCATGCTTCTTTTCTGAAAGCTGAATACATCCCTCTTTACTATGATACAGAAGTTCTCAAGCCATTTGTGTGTTCAGGAAGCCTTTTACCAGAAAGTTATTTATCTCCTCCTATAGCATTTGACAGAGTGATTTCTCAGAATATGAACTGATAATATTGTTCCCCAGAATTACAGTTTTTAAGAAATATCTCTCGACTGACATTCAATTTTAATAACTTTCCAACTTTTAGGCAGTAGGAGCTATGAGCTTCATTCCCTTTAGCAAATACTTCACTCCTGTTCAGTAGAGCCTCATGCAAACACTGCAGAGCTGCTTTTTGATTTTTCAAGGTCTGAAAAATTAGAATAAAGAATCCCTCTTGTAAATGAGGTGTAAAGTCTCAGTAAAAAACAAACCAAAAATATGAAGCATTTGCAGTATGGCTGAAGGTGGTAATTTTTTCAGTGTGGTTATTTCTAATCTACTGCAGCATTACAGAATCTTCCTTTTTTCTTTTCTTTTCTTTTTTTTTTTAACTTTCCAATATTGCATGTAAAGAATAAAACTAAATTTCTAGTTTAAAAATGCTGGAATTCAGTTTTGGGGTTCTTTTATAATGTATGTTTCCAAAGTGTTGCAAGACAAACTTTTTAACAAATTGTTTCTGTCCAAAAGAAAACAAAGACCCCAAATATTTTCTTCCATCTAGCTGAAATACTTAAGACTTTAGTTACAGTTTCACACATTTAATTTTAAAGTCAAGGGTTGAAAAATGGGTTCCACAGGCTGTCTTTCTCTTTTCTTGCAGGTTTGTTGGGGATTTTTTGGTGTGTTGTGTCTTTTTTTTCCCCAATAAAACAGAAAGGCAAATTTTCCAAGGTTGTGCTGTAAAACTCAGAGACAATATAGTATTTCTGGACAGCAGGTAAGGGCCACTGTACCTGACAAACTTTAAATATTAATAGGAAACTAGAGTCCTGCAAAACTTGGGATGCCTCAGCTTCATCTGTCTCACGCCAGACCTATCATAAGTGATGAGATATGAGATGCCAAGCAAGTTCATCAATGACACCAAGCTGTGTGGAGCAGTTGGAAGGAAGGGATGTCATCCAGAAGGACTTTGAGAGGCTCAAGAAATCGGCCTGTGCAAACCTCATGAAGGTCAACAAGGCCAAGTGCAAGGTGCTGCACATAGGTCAGGGGAATCCCAAGCACAAATGAGCTAGTAGGTGGGGGCGGGGAGCAGAATGAAGCTCCCATAATGCAAAGGGAGATGGTGAGGGACCTGCTCCAACATCTGGACATGCACAAGTCTATGGGACTGGATGGGATCCAGCAGGGGGAACTGCAGAAGCTGGCGGAAGTGCTCACTGAGCCACTTTCCATCATTTACCAGCATTCCTGGCAAACTGGGGAGGTGTGACACTCCTCTATAAGAAGGCTGTGAGGAGGATCTGGGGAACTACAGGCCTGTCAGTCTGACTTCGGTGCCTGGAAAGGTCATGGAATAGATCATCCTGAGTGCCATTATGCAGCATATGAAGGACAACCAGGTGATCAGGCTCAGTCAACATGGGTTCATGAAAGGCATGTCCTGCTTGACAAACATGATCTCCTTCTTTGACAAAGTGACCCATTTGGTGGATGAGGGAAAGGCTGTGGATGGCCAAGAAGGCTAATAATATCCTGGCCTGTATCAGGAACAGTGTGGTGAGTGTGTGGTAAGTAGGACTAGGGAAGAGATGGTCCCCCTGTATTTGGCACTGGTGAGGCCGCACCTTGAGTACTCTGTCCAGTTTTGGGCTCCTCACTACAAAAAGACACTGAGGTGCTGGAGCGTGTCCAGAGAAGGGCAACAAAGCTGGCGAGGGGTCCGGAGATCAAGTCTTATGAGGAATGGCTGAGAGAGATAGGATTGTGTAGTCTGGAGAAAAGCAGGCTGAGGGGAGACCTTATCACTCTCTAAAGCTACATGAAAGGAGGTTGTAGAAAGGTGGAGGTCATTCTCTTCACCCAAGTAACAGGTGATAGGACAAGAGGAAATGACCTCAAGTTGCTCCAGGGGAGGTTTAGATTGGATATTAGGAAAAAGTTTTATGCTGAAAGTGTTATTAAGCCTTGGAGCACGCTGCCCAGGGAAGTGGTTGAGTCACCATCCCTGGAGGTATTTAAAAGATGGGTAGACATAGTGTTTAGAGATACTGTTTATTGATGGTATTTGTCAGAGTTAAGTTGATGGTTGGACTAGATGATCTTAAAGGTCCCTTCCAATCTAGGCAACTCTACGACTCTGTGAAATACAAGCTGGGCAGAGAACGGATTGAGAGCAGCCCTGAGGAGAAGGACTTGAGGGTGTTGGTTGAGAAACTCAACATGACCTGGCAATGTTCCCTTGCAGCCCAGAAAGCCAACTGCATTCTGGGCTGCATCAAAAGAAGTGTGACCAGCAGGTTGAGGGAGGTGATTCTGCCCCTCTACTCTGCTCTCGTGAGACCCCACCTGGAGTACTGTCTCTGGTGCCTCTGACATTAGAAGGACATGGACCTTTTGGAGCAAATCTGTAGGAGGACCATGAAGAGGATCAGAGGGCTGGAGAACCTCTCCTATGAAGACAGGCTGAGATAAGAGAAGGCCTGTTCAGCCTGGAGAAGAGATGGCTCTGGGGAGACCTTATAGCAGCCTTTCAGGACTTAAAGGGAGCCTACAGAAAATGTGGAGAGGGAGTTTATCATGGAGTGTAGCAATAGGATGAGAGCTAACAGTTTTAAACTGAAAGAGGGGAGATTTAGATGAGATATTAGGAAGAAATTTTTTTTTGTGAGGGTGGTCAGACACAAACAGGTTGCCCAGAGAAGTTGTGGATGCGCCATCCCTGGAATTGTTCATGGCCAGGTTGGATGGGGTTTTGAGCAACGTGATCTGTTAAGCAACCTGGGAAGGTGTCCCTACTCAGGGCAGAGGAGTTGGAACTAGATGATCTTTAAGGTGTCTTCCAACTCCAACCATTCTATGAATCTATGATACAGATTTCACAAAGTGCTCCTTCTTTTGAAAAAATAACATCTAGAGTCCATAAACAAAAATGTGAAACATTTTTTAAATGGATCGGTGAAAGATTCTTATTAGTTACAGGAATCTATGGTGACTGGCTCAGAATGGGATGCCCTCGTGTTATGAGGTGAATTCCTAAAAGTCTGAGAAATGGGCACGAGATTCTGCCGAGAGGTCAGAAGGACTTCCTTTACTGTTCCTCTCCGTATGTGACCGCAAGTGTACATTAACTGGACCGGCTACGGTGTGCTGTTCTAAACTTTTTCTCTGGTATCTTAGAAAATTTATTTTGAAATCTTTTTCAGTGTTTTTCTGCCTGTGTGACACTGGCCTTCTTGCTCACCCGCTGATCCATGCTGCAGTTCTTGCATCACAGATGTCACCCTTTTCTATGTTTCACTCTGAAACTGTTAGTGATTATAAAATGCACCGAGTATAGTTACACTAAACATGTTTTGCACCTGTGATGTTTTCTTTATAGATGTCAGACTGCTATTTTTCTTTGTAATCTGACACTGAAATTGTGTCCATAAATTTACCTTATATTAATTTGTCATTGTAGTTAAAAATTAGTATTCTAGCTTTTCGCAGTAAGATCATTATAAAAATTTCACAAAACAACCATAGACTTTTATTGATTTATCACCCTTCTTTGATGGGGTTCAGCAACACACTCCAAAAACCTACTGTGCAACATTACCCCTTGATTTGTAATGATTAGTCAGAGCTGCTACTGCCTTTTAGCTCTTAAGCAATGCAAAAAATGAACTTAAGTCCTGAAGAAAAGTAAAAAACATTTTCTGCTGCCACATAGAAAAAATATCCAACTACACCAATATTTTTAATAGTAAGGAAAGAAGCATACACTAAATCATACGAGGAGGAAATCAAAGGAACAGAAGTCTTCTCCAGGGAAATTAATAGATATTTATAAGAACATTTTACTTTGTGTAAGAAATGCTTCCCTTGCTGAATAAAAGTAAATAACTGAACATGTTCAAAGAATTTTTAAATTAAGCTATGAGATAAAAAGCAGTTTAACAGTTCAAAGATTCCTAATGAGTAATACATACTTCTAGAACAATGACAACTCCAAAGTTACTAAAAGCTATTAT
This sequence comes from Limnodromus scolopaceus, assembly GCA_028565335.1. NCBI lineage: Eukaryota > Metazoa > Chordata > Aves > Charadriiformes > Scolopacidae > Limnodromus > Limnodromus scolopaceus. The sequence goes on from JAOXNO010000013.1 coordinate 130,858,755, forward strand.
CAACAGATATGGCAAATCTATTCCTGACAAAGTGTAGATACTGTATAAAAATTATGCTAGTGTAGGATTTCTGTCTGTATAAAATTGAATAGGATTTCAGGATTTAGTTCACGCAGTGTTTTTTCTTCAATAACTCATTTCAATATCTGCAAATGCTACTGCACTGCATAAATGAATAGTTAGGAAGAAAAAAAACAAGACAACACGACAATATATTTCAAGATGTGAAACAGTGATTAGTCCCTCTTAATTGGGCTGTCTTCTTGCTCCTTTACATACTTTCCTATATGACAGTTGTCGAAGCCCTGTATGCTTAAAAGGACAACTCACAGTCTAAAAAAGGACCTGATATTCCTGAACTTCCTGCAACCAAAGCCTTCTGCTAAATTTTGGTGAAAAGTCTAGTTAAACCTTGAGAATTTCCTAAACTGAAATGTCATATACTGGGGAGACAAAGAACCCTGCTGAGAAAGGCACATTTCATTCCCCACTCTCCCACACTCATGCCATAAAGTCTGTTCCCAGTTCCAGTTTGGTCAGAGGCAGTAACACTAATATATTTGTTTCCTATGCAAATTATAATTTAAAGTCAGTATTTACCTCCTTTTCAAAGTAATTTCGCTAGAACTCAGGGAATAACAGATGTTTTTGTTTAATTGCTGAACTAAAAATCAAGGGAAGAGGAGGTGAGTGACCCCAAACAGCAAAACAAAGCACAACCAATTAAATTTTGTGTCAAACTGAAATCTACAATTTAATTGTAAATGCAAGCATGCAATGCCTTCTTTATTTTAGATTGCAATCCATTCCTGAGTTACACTGCTTTATTTTTTTTATAATATATTGGTTTATTTTTTATAATTTTTTTTTTTGACAGAGAATTAGCTGAATTCTATTCAGACTTGTGAGTAGTTTGAGTCTTCTGATTCTGTATATTTCTGGTGAATTTGCCATTTTTTAAAACAGATCTGCAACCTCTATTATTATTAGTCCTATCTCCTGGCTAGGGAAACCTGAAATACTCAGAGAAGTAGCTTGCCCTGGCTGAGTCAGCATTTCCCAACAGACCTGGTAGGGCTCATAATGAAACCCCAGGAGATTTTCTTGTTTTCCCAGGTCTCCCTAGCTAGGAGATAGGACTAATAATAATAGAGGTTGCAGATCTGTTTTAAAAAATGGCAAATTCACCAGAAATACACAGAATCAGGAGACTCAAACTACTGACAAGTCTGACCCTGCCTGCACATTGCCTTTCAGCTACAGCAGATCAGAGCAACGTGGCTCACCAATACTAAGCAGCTAAATAAATTAAATCCATTCAGGTATTCTGAGGTAATCTCACTGTGGCCTTTGACAGAAATCTTGAAAATATGCCCAAGTTAAAATATGAGGTTTGCTTTATTTCCTGGCTTTTGATTCACATATTAGTAACCCTCAGGTTTCATATTTAAAAGGAAGAACAATTAATTTCCACAAAATCTAGAAGCTAGTTTAGGAGAAAATAAAGCTTGTTTTGCTTCCAGTCCTCTGTAAGGGCCTTATTTCCTTGGTTTTGTTTAATTTGATTAGTTTGTTTGCTTTTAATTTGTACATAGTATTCAAAAGCTCTTATCTCAAGCTCTAGGCATCCTCACCATACAGTTAACAAGCAATTATGTATTAATTATAAAACCAACAATTTAATTTTAACTCCCACAACAAAAGATAACCAAACAAGAAAATTAATATAAATTTTCTCATCCTACAAATATAATTTCTTGTCACAGACTTCTCAAAGATCCAGAGAAGAAAAAGTTGATGTCCAACAGATTTTTTTTTTAAGTTATGGAGTAGGTTCAGAAAAAATCAGGGGACTTCATGTGGACTGACAAAATTTATTACTTTAAAAGAGTAATTTCTTATGAATTCTAATGATAGAAATTCTTATTAATTTCTAATTTCATAAGAAATCTCAAAGATTCCTTATGATCATGTTATCCATTTGGAAAGACTATCAGGGTACTACATTAAAAGTGACTCTATGCTGGCCCAGAAATGAGCAGAGTCAGACGTGCTATGGACTAAACTAAAGAAGCACGTTTTCACTCACATTTTCCGGGTCTTATAACAAGGTGAAACAGGTAAGAGGAATAAAACATTTGAAAGATTGATGAATGTCTTGCAAAGGAGGCAACAAAAGACCTAGAGACTTCACCAGTGAAGCAGTCCAGTGTATAGACCCAGCTTTTTATGAAGGGAGGATAAAGTTAGAATAAATTTAGAGCTAATAATGCCAGAGTAAATTCAGCTACTCCTGGATTTCTTGGAATGTTATCAGGTAGTTCCTGTATCAAAAATAACGACTACCAAGTCTGTCCATGTAAGCAGTTCTGTAAGATCCAGGTTGAAGTACTCTGTAAACCTCCATGGTACTTACTGGCACTCCAGCCAACCTCAGTTTCAATTGAAGTGTGAGTATTTTAGACAATTCCTCCCAAAAATCCCTGGCACCACCTGGTATCCTAAGACTGTACTACGAGGGGAACTGGATGACACTATTTAAGGATGCAAAGTAAATTCGAAACAAACACCAGGAAGTGGTTCTTCATGGAAAAGGTAGCTGAGCTATGAAACATTTTGTGAAGGGATGTTAAAATTTTACATAAGCACAAGACCTGACTTGTTCATGGAGGTCTTTTGAGGGCTACTAAATAGAAAGTATATTTAACTCTGGAATTTCTTGGAGGTTAGAAGAGTGCTTTAAGAGTAATTATCATATATTCTTTTACAGGTCTTATTTCCTTATACTCTTACCTTCACACTTGGTTTTGACCACTTTGAGAAACAATATGAAGACAGACAGGATCTGTTGCAGCATGGCCATTTCAATTCTTTTTTATGGTTAAAGTCCAGGGTAGGATTTAAGGGAAACAGGAAACTTGCAGAACAACAAGCTGTAACTGAAGAGAAGAAGAAAAAATAAATCTGTCAGATGAGTGAAATGTGAAATGATCACAGCAATGACTTTGGGTGTGTGAAGTTGTACTCTCCACCTGAAAATATTGGAATAAACATTTAGTGCTTCAGTGTTCTAGATTTATCTTTTTATCAAAGTTAATTCATAATTCTGTACTCAATTTGTTATTGTCTTCTTAATTTCTGCCCAAAAATCAATATGGATTGGTATACAAAAGGTGTGGCTTGGGGAACTTTCTTCATCATAAGATTATTTTAAAATTTGTCGGTGTCACCATGCAACAAATCTACAAAAAGGTAGCAAAGGCTCTAATGGAATGTCATAGAAAGAAAAGTGTTTTTGCCTAAGCTTTGCCTGAAGTGTTTTTTATCATATTAATGAAACTAGTAATTCATTACCTAAGGCTTGAAGAAATGAAAAATGTGAATATACATTGAAGGTAACTCCTAAAACTGCAGATTTCAGCCAGAATGAACATGTTTTGTACTTTAGCCTTCTAGCAGAAATTTAATTTAAGAATAATGACTGGCATTTCTCAGGTTTGATTGCAAACAGTGAACCGAAATTTCCCTCTGTCCTTTATACAAGAAAAGAAATTTTAACATGATGATGTTTATTCCTGCTGTTTACTAAAGATCCTGAGAAAGTAGGGTCTGAAATGCCTAGAAGTACAGATTGAAGAGTTTCTTACTTTTTAGATTTGTTATGAAATGTTCCCCCTATACAAGGAAATATGTTTCCAGTGGGGAAGCTTGGATGTGCCTGTCACAGGATATTCAGCAAGATAAAATAAGTTATAGCAGAAAAAAATTCTGCCACTGGAGTCCTACTGATTTTATGCCAGAGACTTCTGGGAACAACTTTCCTCAAACTAAGAATTTTGAGTTTAATTTTAACTTAATGCCCCACATGTGTTTTTGCAAAACAGGAGCTCTTTGTAAGACTCCAGAATCTCTCTATGCTCCCCTCGCCCCCTGTGATAAATAAATCCCAAATACTGTGATAGGAACTGCAGTACGGAAGGATGCTTCTCAGGTCACGTGGTGATGTGATTAATTCCTTTCCCAGAGTTCAAATTGGAAATTACAAAAATAAATAAGTAAATAAGGAAAGTGAGGAGGGAATGTATGTGGAGAGATTTTTCTGGCTTTATACACAGAGAAGGATTTTACCAGGTATAATGAAATTCATCAGAACTTCAGAAAAATACAACTGTTAATCTTTGCATTTGTAAAACAAGATAATTAACAAGTGCACAAAACACAGCTGACATACCTGAAAAGACCAATTGTTTTCTTTGTTCTTTGTGAGTGAGTTGTGGGGATTTCTTCTAAGCTTCTTTGCTTCATTAGGCATGTTGAAATTAATTTTCAGCTTTTTTTCTCTCACATCTCCTGATTATATAACATGTGTTTAACATGGACGTTTTAAGTCAAATTAATTTAGATATTTATTTTGCATCTTAATCGCCATTTCTTAAATATGCACCTTTGCACTTAAGGTTCAACTTTGCTCTCCAATTTTTGTGCAGTTGCTCCCGTTGACTCAATTTTTAATCTAATAAAGTTAAGAACTATTGTAAAGCTTGCTTGGAAAAAAAAAAGCTAGTGTCAGGGAGATCAAGATAGATTCCATTCCTTAATCCCACTTAAATTCACAAGACATCCCTCTTTTTCCTATATTCTGTCTTTTATTCACGGATCTGAATAAATAAAAAATAACTATATTATGCTGACTTATAGCTGCACTGAACAAGTTGCTGTTTGGAGGTCATCGAGTACCCGATTCCACAATGAGCAAGTTGAAACGCTGTAGCCAGTATCTGAGATGACTTTGTTTTGGGAATCAATGCCAGAAATGTTCCCACAGATATTTTTTTTTCAAAGCCAAATGAAGAACTAGAGGGATCCATAAGCATTTTGATTGTTAGCAGCTCTGGATGTTACTATTTGAATCTTTCATGACGCTGATACCCAAAAGTACAATATCGTCAAATATCATGGTGTTACATCAATAATTCTCTGAACGGAGAGGGATCAGTCAAGCTTTGGGAGCTGTGAGGGAGCATTCAGATCTTTTTATCTCTCTGCAGTGATAGTTGCTGTATTGGTAGGGCTTTCACACCCTGGCTGAAAATTGCAGCACAAGACAGAGTTGGGTCTTTTCTATTCCCACCACCACCCGCTGAACCTTCTCCTCCAATTCCATTCATCCCATACAGAGGAATCAGGCCATCAGTGTTTTGGCTGCGTCTCACTGATGGTGGCCAGACATATGGTTTAAGAGACTGGTTTACTGGGGACACTGAATAATAAATAAATTGCTGAAGGGGAGGACTGTGAGAGAACTTGTGCCGAACAAAATGGAGATGGGGGAAGCCGAAGGCATGGGAGACATTCTACAACCTAACAGACCAGGACAGTATCTATAGCAAGACTAAAGCTACCTGATGCCTTTATCTAATGCTCTATGGCTTCAAACACCCCCAGGACACGCATGTGAAATTCAGAAATAAAGAGAAATGACATAAATAATTCAGTGCTAAAATAATGTTATTCCTTGAGGGACAGTCTCTTGAGTTTGGCTGTATGAATCAAGTTACTTAAACTCTTTGATTTGCTTGGGCCTTTCACAGTTTTAATCCAATTGCTATTTTCATGGCTTCACATACCATAGTGGTAGGCACTTTATAAATGCAAAGTATTCATGATGAAATAAAATGAGATTCTGAAAGTAGAACAGAAGTGATAGGAGTTCCTTAGAAAAAGTGTGTTTGATCACTCTGCCCTTCTCAATAATTCAGAAAAGTTTCACCTTCTCCCTTCAAAATGAATCATCACAAATAATTTTGCTTGGTTGCATTACTGCTGTGTGCTCTGTTATGGTCAAGATTCTGTATGGAATAAAATAAAAAAGTGAGGAATTGAACCTTTATGTGATACCCGTCATGTAAAAATAAGAAAACTTCATTTCTGCTGTATATGTTTAACACCTACTTTTTTTAAATCTTGTTTTCTGTCCCACTTCTAACTGTTGGAATCTATTTCGATTTAGAAGAGCAGGGGGCAGTATGTGAAAGTCTGGCAGGAATTAGGTGCTCAAGGCACTTTTAGTAAAGCCTGAACACTGCCATACCTTTCGGCAGGGACTGGCCAGCTGAAAGCGAGAAGTACAGACTTTTTCCCAACAGAATGCAGGGGTTTAAAAGAGAAATTTTGTTCAAGTTCTATTCAATAAGTTATTCCTACCCAAAAGGATTTCCATGTTAACTTCAACCCTTTTTTATGATAGGTTCCTCCTTTCTAGACGTACTGTTGACTTCATGGAAACACTGTGAAATTCATGACGTTAAGAGCCCTGTCTTACTTTGGTTCTGTTCTTTAAAGGATCTTCTATAATAATTATTATTAATAATATTCCTAATTACAATAACATATTATATATAATACAATATATAATATATATTGAATTCTTTTAAAAATCAAAACCTCATTTATCTCAAATGTTATTTGCAGTCTCTTATAAGCCATAGCGGCTGAAAAATATTGTTTTTCTAAATCACATGACGTTAAGAAAAGTTTCACACAGAAATTGTATGCAATAAACAATAATTTTTAATCACCACTATTCAAGGACACTTTGTTCTAGGAAAACAGTTCTTCAGAGGGCCATGTTAAATCCTGTCTTGCTTTCAGCAATGCAAGCACTTGTGTTTTAACTTTCAGCTGAAAAGAAAAAAAGCACTTCTAAAGGCTCCTCTCCAACACTTTTTTTTTTAGTGTTCCAGCAACTTGTCCTGTTTCAATCTATACTATTCACTTCTCTACTGTTTGAGTATTGATGAACTACACAATGTATCACAGTAGTTACAAAGAACCTAAATCTGACTCCAAACAGCTTAAGTAAGAAACCTTAACTGTTTTTGATCACCATCTGTGTGATTTTATAGACATTAACATGCTATTAATGTTACCATTAACTTACATTGACGAACAAGAGATACTACAATAAGAAAATAATGGAATGATCCAATGAATCTTGCTCATGCAAGTTAGATTTACTCTATTGTGATTCAGACCTTGAATAGAAGAGAGAAAAGAATTACAGTGAGAATCTTTTAAAAGAGAATACTTTAAATAACACTTGCTCTCTACATAAAACAATGTAGTTTTAACATTACGTTACTTGCACAGCTGCATCTTTCCATAAATAAAAAAACTGCTTTGGGCAGGAATGTAGAACTTCAGTTGACTGAATCCTGTTTCCACTAGAATTAGGTGAATTGAATAAACTCTAAAGTAGCCAGTAGTTAGTAAACCATTTCACTTATTCAGGCATTTAAATATGCATGTAGGAAGCCTAATGTATAAAATTTCCTATTTTTTAAAGTTCTTGGTGTAGCTATAATGATACATATCAACTCCACATCCAAAAAAAAAGTGCCACACAATGGAAATCTACTGGTTCACCTCCTTCTCTCCTAATATTATCCCTTCTTGAATCCAGTAATGTCACCATGAATGCCAAGATCCAAGAATTAGGAGTGTGTTAGAAACTAATAGTCTGTGAAAGTGAGCTCAATATTGAAGACAGTAAATACTTTATAAAGGTTTAATAGATCAGTATAACACTAGAAAACAAGAGATTTGTTTGAACCAAACAACCTAGATTCTTATTTCATTTAGACTGGACCAAATACAATTTCAGTTATGGTGGAAAGCTGCTTCTATGCTATTTATCAAAATGCAGTATAGACAGATATTCATAGAATCATAGAATTGTAGGAGTTGGAAGGGACCCTCAGAGATCATCTAGTCCAACCACCCTGGTAAAAAAGGTTCACCTAGAGCAGGCTGGACAGAAACGCATCCAGGCGGATTTGAATGTCTCCAGAGGAGACTCCACAATTAAAAAGTGGGTATAAGCAAGCGACTGTATAAAAAAGAACTATTTCTTCCTTGGATTTAAGACCTAATGATTGTTTCCAAAGTTTCGTAAAAGCAAATATACTGCAAAACAGTTCAGATTATTTATTCATATAGTCTCGTATTTTTATGAAATGACCTTTTTCAAAATATTCCATTTCAGCTGTTTGAGTACCTGTGCCCATCATCACTGGTTCATGACATCACAACAAAACTCAGTCAACAGAATTCCAGCCATCTGAAACCTTCCCACAAGAAGCAGAAGGTTTACTGACACTTTCAAATATCTAGCTTTATTTTCCCACTACAAGCTGTCTAAAAAAAGCATCTGTAAAGACTTGATAAACACATTTAGAGAAATTATTATCCAGTTTTGACATTCCATCTTAAGAAGTATGCCAATCAAGGAGCACAAGCTGTTGCTTCTTTTCCAAAAAAGCAAAACAAATGTGTGCTTACTAAAACTCCTAATAAAATTTAAAGAAGAAAGGAATCCGAACAAACCTGTCTTTCATTAAAACTTTTAAAAACCTCAAATGTACATAAATAAGCCTGAACTCATTTGTTTTCCTGCAAGGTGCTCAGTTTTTCAGAGATTGTTCACTACGGTCTGGAACTTCAAGCCTTGATCTATACATATCTGAGCTGTCTTTGATCATTCCTTCTTGTCACGAGCATATTCTGCGCGTAGAGGCTATGCAGTTGCCTCACGAATAACATCATTCACAATTTTTGTATACCATGCTAATGCATTTAACCGATTTATCAGTTCTTATCAGGAAAGTATAAATATTTAATCAGTAACTATACTATACTATGCTATGCTATGTTATTCTATGCGCTATATATATGGTATTGTGCATTTATAGAAATGCCAAACTAACATTATGAAAAGTTGCACTCATGTGAAGTCTGAGCTTTTTGGGTTTGACCACTGAGCTTTCAGATAATTACATAGCTTGATTTTTACGAAGCCTAAATCCTGACTCTTGGGTTCTGAGTTTTTAAGCACTAAACTCAAAGATTAAATTCCAAGTTCTGACAGCACCTTGGAGGAGTGAGGAGTTGGATGTGACGCTGTCTTCTCTGCTCTTCTGTAGAAGCTGCCATTATGTTGGCTCAGCTGAACAGCTTCACATAAAAAACTACTGTAACTTTAGCACATACAGGGAGGGCTCCCAAGGGCAGGCAGCATCCCTGCCACTGATCAAAAGTAAAGAAAAACATTGCTGTAGTGCTATACACGTGAACTACACAGTTCTACAAAAAAAAAACAAAAACCACCTAGCAAGATTTCAGTAAGAATTGCAGGTCTGGTTGAAAAGTTTATTCCCTTTATACACGCCTGCAGAGGTACAATGTTTACCAGGGTGTTTTGTCCCATTAATAAGACTGGAAATCCAAAGACATCTGTCTTTAGACTGACTATACCTCACATGCAGTCTTACCTTTCCTTGCTCAAGCAAAGTGTCAAGGTGGGGTTTCTCAGGCAGCTAAGAGTTCATCATCTTTTATTTCCTTTGCGCTTCAAGGGAGGGAAATACATAGGAGAGTGTTGCTTGTTTGTCACGTCACCTTTCTGGAAGGAAGACACAGGTTTTGTCCTGGCTTCTGGCAAACTCCTCTTGTCTCCAGCTTACTCCAATCCAATTTCCCATAAAATCAGTGTACTGCCAGTACAGAAAGTGCTTTAAGACATTGATACGATCTGTATGTATTTAATGTCTTCAAGTTCTGTGCATAATATAATTATCTATGCAGAATCTTAACTTCTAAGTTTAAGACTGTTTCTACAGTCTTAGAGTCCCTAGCTAATGCTCATGACAAAGCAACGAACAATGTAGCATTACCAATTTTAGAGGATCCTTTTCCAAATAAAGCCTGTACAGTGGCACTCCTTTCAATATTTCAGATTTAGAAAACACAGTTGTTCATGTCCCTGAGAAAAATCACCATATTATCTGTAGATCTTGCATGTAGATATTGAAAAGTCCTATTTACGGACACAAAAGCTACTAGTCCCAAGGTCCCTTGATTATCCCTAAGTAAGTAAACAGTTTCCCGGGCTGTACATCCAGTGCTTTCCATTAGTGTATATTAACACATGTGATTCCAGTCCACTTAGTAGGAAAAAGCTGGTTAGGAAAGTATTTCCGTTGCGACAAATCTGTGCTAGTGGAAGTAGAAAACACTGAAAATGCTATTTCTCTTGACCACTGTTGTTGCCACTAATGTGTATGTCTCTTACAGGAGAGATTATGGCTCATCTGAGTAAGGAAAATTGAGCTGTGGAAACAGAGAGAAGCACCTGAACATCAGCTCCATGCTGTGTTCTTCATCCTGTTCTAATGATCTAATAATCTTTCAGTCCTTCAAACATTTAGTGCAACGCATTGGCAGGTTATAGAAATGTATTATTTCATGCTTTTCTGTGTAATAAAGATTTGCACAGGACTAATTACAGTAAACAGTCTTAAAGAATTACACACTAACAAAAAGGAGCTATTGAAATTGTTCACACATACAGGACATGCGCTGCAAAGACACGCACTGTAAATTTTTCTTTCTCTGTAGAGATGTATTCATCTACGCATAAATAGCTGAAATTACTTGTGAAGCAAACAGATGTGTGAGCCAGAACCCAATCCTCACTGAAGAGACAGTTAAAGAGTGGTCCTTTCTCCAGGCACGCTTATTTTGCATTCAGCCAACAGATTCAGAGAGGATTCTATCTGACTGAAGAAAGCTTTTTGCTCTCATTTATGCAGGCTCAAACTCTGGGAATTACAGATACTCCTGAGACATACTTTATGATTGTTCCTTGCCTTTGGAAAAGGGGAGACAATAGAGAGCTTTAGTCTTTGAACAGATTACAAAAGCAAATCTAAATATTTTAAGGGATTCACCTGCCATGGTAAGGAGTTACTGATTCATAAATCAAATAAAATGAAATTCCTTTTACCCTTCCATTTGCCAATTCAGTGACTCACAGCCACAAAACACAGACGTAACTGAGGCAACTTGTGTTCCTGACTCCTATCCTGTTGCCAACTGTCCTGTCTCCTGACCAAGTCTATTAAGCTCTATGCATGTTCTGAGACCGTATACAATCTCAGTGGACACAGATGAATGCCTCATAACCTGTGACTTTCTACTTTACCTTTCCAAAAATGCCACCAGGCCATCTGTGGGAAATTATCAAGAGGAATATTACCGCCGTGAGGCACACTCCCTTTTTATCATCAGGTCAATATCCTCCACAGCACTGCTTATCTTCTTAAAACTCTCATACAGTATCTGTGATTACCAAGTTGTTTTTTTTTTTACTTTACTTCAATTTTGAATTAAAAATTCTTTTCCATACCCACATTACTAGAACTGCCTACGGCCAGACCTAAAATCTTTCACTTCTCCTACTTCAGGCAATTTCTAACCCATTTTTTTTTTCATTCCTTTTACATTCTCAAGCATTTCTTCCATATTTGCATTCATGACTTCCTCTTGGCTTTAATTATCTATCCTGTTTCCTGTAATTCTTACAGATTTAACCTATATGTCCTGCAGCTTCTCTCTAACCTCTATTACTTGGTTTATTTTCTCTCTCTCTCAAACGTTCAAAAAGAGGTTGAAAAAAAAATACACCTTACTTATCTTCTAAACCATTTTGCAGGTTATTTGCTGAATATCCAGATTCAAACCTCTTCCTCTAGTCCTCAACCTTCTCCTAAATTTCTTTGGATTTCTCGAATCTATATCTTTCCTTATGTTTTGAGATTATTTAAAAAAAAAAAAAAAATTGTGAATCTAAATATGCTGATTTGGCGACACAATGAGAAGGTTGCCATCTACAAGATGATTGCTTGTCACCACTAATCCTTTCCAAATCACTTCAGATTTCCCAACATAACAGCATGTATAGCTAGCATTTAGTGATCCTTATCAACTTAAATGCTTTAACAGTGGATCTTTTTTTGACAAAACCAGATCAACTGCATATGCAGTTGTGTCATTGTATCTGAGGAACCTCTAGCAGGAGAGAGGTGGGGAAACAGATAGTCATGAGGGTAGGCTGGTTACCCTCAAGGCTGAAGTCAGAGTGGCACGCCTACTGGTACCCTAATTCTTTAATTCCCAGTCTCACCATCAAAGAAACACAGCTAAATAATAGGAGGAATAAACAAAATGTATCATGATAAAGCCTTTGCTCATTTCTATACCCCTCTACTCCATCTTTATTTCCTCCTGGAACTTCAAGCTCTTTTTGAAGCAGGGATCTTATCTTACATACTGTTGAAGCTGCAGGAGTATTTTCAGCTTTGAAAAGCTAATGGCAATCCACATTGTAAAAATTCCTCCCACAGCTTGAAGTGGTGGTGGGGCCAAAGGGATCTCCACTCAGTTGGAAACCTTTCCTGCAAATTTTTAATAATATAAGTAGTGTTTACTCACAAAAACATTCACCTCAAATCAATACTGCTACTTGTATGAAGATCACTTAAATGAATGCTTGCAATACAGAGACTCCTGTTATTTTTAAGAACCTTGGTTTCCTACAGATTTAAATTATCTAAATGGTATGTTTTGCTTCTCTGTGTATATTATGTGTATGTACATTATTTTAACTCATAAAAAGAAAATGGACGTATAAAAATGCATGTGCTGCTTATATTCAAAGTTAATTTTTTTTTCTTATTGATGTACAGCATTTTAATATCAGATAACAATCACAGAATATGTTTCTTACATGCAGACAATTACAATGTGTAGACAGAGGGTGGAAAAGTTTTGTTGTGACAGATGAACATCATATTTACAGAGCACAGATTTATTTGTTGCTACAAGTTATTTGAATGCTTAGATTCTAATTATGATTCTAGAACCATTAATAATTAGTATTTCTAGGAGATTGTTTACATTATCAACAGTATTGCATTTGGCAGTCTTCAGACTGGTTCACTTTTCCCCCAATTTCCTCCTTTTCCCCTCCCTCTATTTTTGTAATTGTCATTCATAAAAATGGTCACCAGAACCCATTGGTTTCTCCCAGGCTTATATTATTCTTTCTGAGCTGCAGTGCAGCTCCCTATCAGCATCACTATAAACCAAGAATGTATACTTCCTTTTTGAGCAGATAAGTAAGATAGCCTGTATATGAGAGGAATATATGAATAGAAATGCATTTTATACCAACTTGCAGTCATGATGTGGAATAGAGAGAGAAAAAATACTAGACAAGTGTGAGAAAGTGAAAAAAAAAATTTACTAGTCTAATTCCCTACTTCTACCTTCCCTTTGTATAGCTAATATCACCTAATTGCCATTTTCTTGATACTGATTTAATGCTTCACTCTGGGATTGCTGTTATTGGTACTACCAATTTCACTGCAGGTGAATTTTTTTGATATAGTAGGTGTTGGCTAAGAACTAGCATTCCTGTAAAAATCTATCATTTTACCTTGAGAGATCTATAATTGTTCCTCTTAAAACCTCTAAAACAATTGTTTCCTCCAAAGTCACCTTGATGCTTGTAGTGGTATTTTACATGCGCATCTTCAGAAATGAATAAAAAGTTCTCCTGGTGACACCTTCTGAAGTTTTGTGATAGACATTCCTTTGTGCTTGAGCAGGTCTGCTGCTGAGAAAAATGTTGAATGTTGAGAGTTTCAAAAGCCACGGAAGGAAGGATTTTTCTTTAAATGAAGTTCTAGGGAAAACCAGTACCTTCTCTATAAATAACCTGTGATGTTTCTCCCTTTGTATTCTAAGACAAAGGAAAATTACCTAAAATTTTCTATCAAAGTTGCAAGGCATTTCCCAATTTAATTAGGAAAACATGGGCTTCTAAAACGTACTCGCAATGAGTATCATACAGCACCAGCAATAGTTTTGTGATATCCTAACGAGTTAAGTGCTGGCATCCAGGCTTTTCTGACTTGGTTTATTTTTTATATTTTTTTTTTTTGTTCAGGCACTTCCGTCTGACAAAGTGCTGTAAGAATTGATGAACCTGGAGGGCAAAGAGCATAGAATCACGTTCTCTCAGCATGTGACACCTCGTCTGAGATTTTGGAGACTGAGCTTCTGGCAATGGTGCAGTGACCGGACTAAAACAGTGGCAAGCGCTAGTACTGTACTGACATTGTCCTCCCTGTCTGCAAACATTCTGTTCCACTAGAGGTGCCCCAGAACCAAGGTCTCCAAACTGTCTTTGGTAGAGTTTGCCTAGTTTGAGCCAAAAATTAGGCTAATAATTTAACAATACGCGTGTTTGAGCTAAAAAATATTCCCTAGCGGTGCTTCACAATTAGCAACTAAGTGCTTGTTTCCTTGGCTGTTATTACAATAGTAAAGTTAGCCATTACAGGGTGAGCACAACCTTGTCTCTCTTTCATAGTGAGCTGTATATTAACAGAAAAGTGGAAGGTTTTCCAAGATCAAAATTGGTCATGCTCTTGAGCAGCATGGGTTTGATTGTCAGAAGGGCTGGATACCCATAAGAAAAATTGCATGGTTACTTGGAGTTTCTGAAGATCAAACTACACCAGGATCTTAAATAAATGGTGATTTCATCAACAACTTGATATTTTTTCTTTTTTTTTTTTTTTTTTTAACTGGAACACACATTGCAATTTTGCAGATTTCTTTCTTTTGAGGGAGATGGTGTTTAGGCAATAGTCGGTAAGCAGTATATAGATTGAATTGAGTATCATGGAATCATAGAATCATTTCAGTTGGAAAAGACCTTTAAGATCATCAAGTCCAACCATTAACATAGCATTACCAAGTCCACCACTAAACCATGTCCCTCAGCATGCCATCTACACATGTTTTAAATACCTCCAGGGGATGGTGACTAAACCACTTCCCTGGGCAGCCTGCTCCAATGTTTGACAACCCTTTCAGCGAAGAAATTTTTCCTCATGTCCAATCTAAACCTCCCCTGGAGCAACTTGAGGCCATTTCCTCTCATCCTAGTACCTGTTACTTGGAAGAAGAGACCGACCCCCACCTCTCTACAACCTCCTTTCAGGTAGTTGTAGACAGTGATGAGGTCTCCCCTCAGCCTGCTTTTCTCCAGACTACACAAACTGTAGTTTTGTACTCAAGCCGCTCCTCCTAAGACTTGTTCTGCAGACCCCTCGCCAGCTTTGTTGCCCTTCTCTGGACATGCTCCAGCCCCTCACTGTCTTTTTTGTAGTGAGGAGCCCAAAACTGGACAGAGTACTCAAGGTGGGGCCTCACCAGTGCTGATTACAGAGGTAAAATTACTTCCCTAGTCCTGCTGGCCACACTATTTCTGGTACAAGCCAAGATGCTATTGGCCTTCTTGGCCACCTGGGCACACTGCTGGCTCATATTCATACAGCTGTCAACCAACACTCGCAGGTCCTTTTCCACCAGGCAGCTCTCCAGCCACTCTTCCCCAAGGCCGCAGCTGCCTGGGGTTGTTGTGACCCAAGTGCAGGACCTGGCACTTGGCCTTGTTGAACGTCATACCATTGGCGTCGGCCCATCCATCCAGCCTGTCCAGATCATTCTGTAGACCCTTCCTACCCTCAAGCAGATCTGCATTCCTGCCCAACTTGGTGTTCTCTGCAAACTTATTGATGGTGCACTCGATCCAGGTCATTGATAAAGACATTAAGGAGTACAGGTCCCAGTACTGAGCCCTGGGGAACACCACTTGCCACTGGCCTCCAACTGGATTTAACTCCATTCACCACCACTCTTTGGGCCTGGCCCTCCCACCAGATTTTTTACCCAGCAAAGAGTACTCCTGCCGAAGCCATGGGCAGCCAGTTTCTCCAGCAGAATGCTGTGGGAAATGGTGTCAAAGGCTTTCCTGAAGTCTAGGTAGGCAACATCCACAGCCTTTCCCACATCCACTGAGTGGGTTATCTTGTCATAGAAGGAGATCAGGTTAGTCAAGGAGGACTTGCCTTTCATAAACCCATGCCGGCTGGGCCTGGTCACCTGATTGTCCTGTACGCACTGCATCACAAGATGATCTGTTCCATAACCTTCCCCAGCACCAAAGTCAGACTGACAGGCCTGTAGTTCCCCAGATTCTCCTCCCAACCTTCTTGAAGAGGGGTGGCACATTTACTAGACACCAGTCTACTGGGATCCCCTCGGTTAGCCAGTGGTCTTTGCAGCAATTACCCATGGAAGAATCTTCATCTTTTCCAAGATCCATTTGTGCTGAAACTACTGCTTTAATCCCACAGAAAATTATGGGATTTGTTTGGATGGCTGTGTATATCTTGTCTCCGTTTCCTCGTAACATAGTCCATTTACAACACAACAACTGCCAGTTATTGGCATCTACCAGAAAAGAAAAAAAAAAATTAAAAGTTTGGAAAGGTAGACTGGAAAGAGATTTGGGTTTAGAATTGTAAATGATTCTAGGTATATAACTTCTGTTAACAGAAATTGAATTTGTATTTTTCACAATGAGTATGCATTTCAGGCTGGATTGTGCCTTTGGGCATTACCCTGTAATGGAAGTAATTTGTGATGTAAGCCAGAAGGAGGATCATTCCCAAGCACAGTCTTCCAGGCTTTCTTGGTGTTGGCTAGAGGGAAGGGAGTGTGCCGCATGAGTCATTTACAAGCTGCAAGGCGCTCAAAGAGCTGCAGCAGTGCAGAGATTTAGGTATGCGAGAGAGCCAAACCCAAAAAAATGTTACTGGAGCTGCACTGAAAGGGGGGGAAAAAGGGAAATCTGTCTAGTACAGGTTTGCTAGATGGTCTCAGGCTAATGTTTTACATCAAAGGAACAATGGGATGCTGTCCTAGAACATAATACCTGATAAGCAAGAGATGGAGAGAAGAAAATGTGATTGTGAAAAAGAGCTTGTGTTATTCAGGATAAAAATAAGAGAAGATAAATTAATAAATGCTACTCAGCATGCCAATATATGTTTTCAAAATTACTGACCTCAACTTAACTAATGTAATTATAGAGTAAGTCTTCTCCTGTCTAGAAATTCTCTGCATTTATGCGGGGCATATAAGGTTAGAGTCAAACATGTCTCTATTACAAATTGTCTTTCCATTGAAAAAAAATTGTATTAAATTTTATATAATTGCATTTTGGAGGAGTTCTTTACCTGTATTTTGTCTAGAGGATGACACTGAGTGCTTAGCGCTCCTACGTGATGTTTCCAGACCTCTCCAGGATAACACACGAATAAAACAACATACACAAAAATCCTCTAGCCTCCAGTCTTACTGCTATGGACTGCGATCATGTCAGATCTCGTTAGCTAGCTAAGGTTACCTCTCGTTCATAACTAGAATGCAGGGACAAGAAAAAAGGAAATGGTAGAACAGGTTATATGACGCATGGATATATGTGCATTTCCTGCATGCAGAAATGTATTTATGAACAGTGGAATGCTAATAATTTTGTTTTTTTCAGGAAATTCCTGGATTAGTATTGCCTATGCAACCTTATTTCACCTCTTAGTGCGAAATCATTATGATAAGAGCAGCTGTATAGTCACATATTTATTTCTTCATTTATCATTTGGCTTATACAATACTCGCAAATGGTACTTGGGATGCAAAACAGCAAAGAAGTAAAGAAGGACACTGTGTGTGGTTCGTCTCTCATTCACATCTCTCAAAACTGAAGCAGCTAAAGGCAAGAAGAACAAGGACTGTTGTAAGTTTAGGGAGATGAATACTTTGCTGCTAAACTGACTTCTGATTGACACAGAGGCATGTTATGGTTGCTGAATCACTTAAACTAGACTTAGAAAGATTAATATAATAAATGTTTGTTCACATTACGAGTGTCCAACTTGAGCATGTGGGATCTGATTCACAGAAGACAAAGCTCTTCTTCCCCATTGTTTCTACCAAAAGTTTCTCAGTTTAGATGTCCTTTTCAGAATTCTCTCCAATTCCATTTCTCAAATTGCCAGTAATGTTTAATATTTTTTTCTCTCTCTCTTTTTGATTTTCTGCACCACATACTCTTTTCTTCTTGAGTTACTACTTGTTCTTGCAAAGGCACGCTTTCCAGTGTTGTGTCTGGTTAACCCTCAGCTAAACGCACTCTCTCAGCTTTCGGTGTCGTTACATCCATCCCTAAGTGCCACTCATCAGCCATCATTTAATTCTGTTTCTGATTCACCACAATTTAAAAAAAAAAAACAAAACCAAACAAACAAACACCCAACCACAAAAACAAACAAACCAACAAAGCCAAAAAAAAAGCCCCTGAAAGTATGTTTTGAATTCTTCTTCTATGGAAAGATTGTCATATAGAAAATTAATGCATAAGAACAGATGGCGCAGACCAGTGAATTTGATCATAAGCTGCCTTATCTCACACTCTTCCCAGACTTATTTATTGCAAAACTCACAAACCGAGACACACTCATTATAAGTTGTACTCATTAATTAACCATTTCAAGAAAAGAACTAATTAAAAAAGCAAAAGGTAACAATTTTGAAACTAGGAAGATATTTGGGGTACGCAAGATTCTCATTCATTTTTAATGCAGATGTTACCTTTGGTTTTTTGTATATAAAATAACATGTGAAAATAGTAATTTTGAGGACATAAAGCTGCTCGTAAGCTGTGTGGTCTGATCATGATTGTTTCAAAAAGCATAGTACACGAGGGCTGAAAGACTGAACGTTCCAGATTACAAAGCATTTGATAGTTAAAAACTGCTCCCTCTCAAAACCCCCTCCAACCTAATAAAAGAAGTTAAAAAGGTTGAAGTTAAAAAGTGTTGAAGATTTCTTATTTTTCATTCCATTCCCCTACACAGGGAGTGTAACATTCAGGTACTTTATTTGCCCTCCTTTAAACAGAGCTGCTTTGCTTTTATTTCTTCTGTCATTTATTATTGGACTTTTTTATCTGCATTGTGCTCTGTCACTTTGAAATTTCAGCTGAAAAGCTGGTGATAGAAGTGAGTTAGCTTCACTGTATAGATAAATACAGTATCTTAAAAGCACTGTGAGACAAGGAGGAGAAAAAGTGCAGAATTTTGTGAAAATTATCAATGATTCTGAAGGAAAAAAGTGAGAACAACAATACTAACATGCAGAGAAAAACAGACAAAGTCTTTCAAAAATATGTTTCAGTCTAAAGCAGTATTTCATATTTATCAACATGGACTAGATTTTAAAAATGGGAAGTAGTTCAGTTTGATATTCTCTAAGGCACAGTAACGTAAAACAAAAGCAAGACATAAATGCATTTAGATGACGATATCTAACCCTATATTAATTTGCAAACACAAGTTTGAGAAATGCAGAGTTTTTTCTTCCTTTAACAGCTGAACAATGTAATACCTTGGTTAACTTCAAGCAATTCTTTCATTTAGGACTTATTGCCACTCAACTAGTTTTCCCCTTCCTGTTGTCAGGGTAGATACAAAAAAATACAAACAAAAAAAAAAAACCCACAACCTTATAACCCTATAGTCATACTGGGTGGTCTTGACCAGTTTACCTACAAGTTAGCCATTAAAGCAGAGTCAGGCCGCTGTACCTGCCAGAAAAGACCACTTATTATTTCATCTTTATCGTTATCGATGCTGTTGGTATTTTTGCATCTGGTGGTGTTTTAGCTGACTCCTGCCAGTGCAATAGGAGGAGGTGCTAGTAACTGTTGGCAACTCAAGCTCAGGCTTGCAGGCTGCTGAGTCATACTGACGGATCCGTGCAAAGCCACTCTGTCAGTGCTGGACTCCCTACCTGCAAAGAGAATTCTTTATTTAGGGAAGTGTAAAAGTGCAAGTGAAGTGATATTAAAAAAAAAAAAAAAAGCCAAACAAACAAAAAAAAAATTATATGTTTCTCCAACAGAGTACCAGCAGCAGAAAGCGAAGAAAATTGTCAAAGCAAGGTGTATACACAGCAGCCGTCCTGTGCTGAGAATATAGATGCTTAAATACGATCAAGAAAAACAGATTATAGGCAGTGAGGCAATCTTAGCATGCACTTACTTCTGCTCCTACGGGGGTGGGAAGGGGGGAGGGAGCGGGACTGCAGAGGTGCAGGAGAGGGATGTGAAATACTGGAATTGTGTGGTGCAACTAACAAAAATAGTGAGTCCAGCGTAAGCCACAGAGCGCCGGTTCTGAAGCACCATGTTTTGGGAACCTTAGGAAGCACCTCTGTGGGACAGCTAAGGCAAGGGCACAGAAGAATGTGCTTGGTTACTTTTAAGGTTACTTCTTGGTTGCTTTTAAGGATCGCTCTTAGTCATGACGCGATGGAGCTCAGTTGCTCTCCTGCAGAGGCAAAAATGGAAAGCCTAAAAAATGCCAGCAGGCACTTTATTTGCACGCATGGGATTGCACGTGAATACTTACGCCCTGGAAGTGATCCGAGCGACACTCCTTTTCCTTCTTTTCCTACCGCATTCTTTTACTGTATACCTTATTGGGTACTGTGCACAACCGAGCTAGAACGTGTGCGATGTGCTGAACTTTCCCTCCTTTTGGTCTGGCACCAAGTGCACAACTGCTCTTGGAGGAAAATTCCAGCAGGAGCAGCCAGAATAGTAGACATCGATAAATAAAGGCTTCCTGGGATTCTCTGAAAACGGCATTCTCTCAAGCTTTTTGCTTGCAACCTATTCCAAACACGTCCTCTTGCCAAACTTCTTGCAGCTCTTGCTCCCTAATGCTTACTTCACCTTAAGGGATTGTAAGCAGAAAAGTAACAGAAGCATACTTTGGTGATTCCTTAGGAAAACCTAAGGTTAAGTCCTTGGGAACCAGCTCATTTCTCACAATGTTTGCAATGCTATCTATAGCAGGAAGTCGTTTTGTCACAATTTCTGAGCCTGGATCCCCCCCCCCCCTCCCCAGTTCTGTCTCTAGAACTGGTCTCGAACAGCCCCCCTTGCAGCCATCCCTCAGCCCCGCACCTTGAAGTGTTTACATCCAAATTTATCGTGATGACTTTTAAGCTCACTTACGGCGGAACAAATCAATACACACACATTGAAAAGGAAAACGCATATTTGCATGCTTACCTTCTTCCCAGCTCTTGGAATCTACTGAGTAAAGAAGACATAAAACATAGTGGCCAAAATGTATACATCCAGTTTCCTACGTATGTGTGAACGTGACCCAAATTTACAAGTCAGATCTATGATACGACTTTGGATTATTAAAACGCCATCCTTTAACTTTTGTTGTTGTTGTTGTTGTTATTTCAGGAAGACATATGTGCTCAAAATTACACAAACAGTAACGGAAACTGAAAATCAACCACCAAAAAGGATTGTAATTTAGGCCTCAATCCTGCAAACATGTTTTGAAGTTAAATATAATTTAAATAACACCTCCGCCGTTGAACTGCATTTCTGCATGTGGTACCTAACGCTACCCAAAATCAGGGTGCCCCAGCCAAGGAAATGCATCTCCCACAGCTGAAATCTCCAGATGTGATAGTTTAGGACAGCATCACGAAAATACAATTGAGTTCATTGTCTTATGTATGTAAAACATTGCACAGTTAGCTGGTCAGTTTCCACACCAAATATTTTCATCTCTCGTAGATTTTTCTGTCTTTAAGGACTTTTTGTTTGTTTTAAACCTTCTCAGATGCACAGCCCTCTTCCTGAGAGCCAAACTTAGCAGGGGGAGAACAACTAGGACTGGTATGAAATGCCAGAGCAAGCCCAGTGCCAAAATAAAAAGCAGGCAGGAAAACATAACTGTTGATACATACGTATTTTTAAACTTTGGCCGTTGTTCTTTTAACACTTCATAAAGAAGTTGAGAGCAAAGAAGAAAAGGGAGCATTTCTTTTCATTTGCTGGAAACACTGGGGAAGAGATCCAGGACAGGAAAGAAAGGAAGAAATGGTCGGGGGCAAGGGAAAAAGCTTTGAGTGAGGATGTGAAGAAGGCAGGCTGGTGCCCTCACCAGTCTTTTATATAGCAGGGCATCCTCTTACTGGCCACAGTAATTTTTATAGAGTAATAACCGGACTGTATCTCCTGCCTTCTGACCCAGATGAAAAGAGAGGGGCTCTAAAAAAACAAAAGTGAGGGAGGGAGGGAAGGAAGGAGGAGGGAAGTATTGCCTAGATTGCTCCCTCCATCGCAGCGCTTGGTCTAGGGACGCACACTTCTATCCCTCCCTTAATTTATCTCACAGAGCTGCCTCTCGCCGCGCTCTTCCTCCTGCAGTAATTTAAGTTTTGGGGGGGAGATCGTCGGCTGGGTGTATTTTGGGGGCCGGCGAAGTGAGGACGCAAGCCTCGCTGGCCGAGCCGAGGAGACGGGCCGGGGCCTGGTGGTGCTGCCCGGAGGTTCGATTTCAACCGGAGCCGGAGCGAAGCCGCTCTCAGCCCCGGCCGCCGCTCTCTCGGCCACCGGCTGCCGTTGTTCCCGAGGAGCCGGGCGAGGCGAGCGAAGCCGGGGAAAGCAAAGCCTCTCAAGGAAACTCTCAGCGGCACACAGCCCGCTCCGGCCCGTTTCTCGGCTGTCGAAGGGAAGGGGGAGAGCTGCCAGCCGGCGGCTTCAGGGATGCTCCTGCCTGCTTTGGGGCCCAACGCTTCCAGGGTGACGAGAGGAGGCTACGGGCAACCAGGAGGCCACGGGCAGTTGGCCCGGGGTGCGGTGGGAGGTTGCCCGCCCGGGGTTCTTCCAGCCCCGCCGCCCTGTACCGTGCTGTTTGTGGCTGTGGGTGACCCCCCCTTCCAAAAAGGCTCCTCCTTTCCTTCCCCTACCTCGACCGGTAACTTTGACACGGGAAGGAGCGGG
>JAOXNO010000013.1:130888957-130918378 GCA_028565335.1 Limnodromus scolopaceus
CTTAATCATCTTTGTGGCCCTTTGCTGTACCCTCTCCAGCAGTTCCCTGTCCTTCCTGAACTGGGGAGCCCAGAACTCGACACAGTACTCCAGATGGAGCCTCACCAAGGCAGAGTAGAGGGGCAGGACCTCGACCTGCTGGTCACGCTCTTCTTGATGCACCCCAGGATGCCATTGGCCTTCTTGGCCACAAGGGCACATTTACTATTACTATTATTATTCCTAGTTACTATTACTATTACTACTACTATTATTATTATTGTTGTTTAAATAACAAGAAACCATAAAGGATCCAATGATAATTACTGGACCTCGATAATTATTAAATGACTTGGTGAAAGTCAGGTCCCTGTCTTCCAACTCTACCCCCTACCAACAGCCTTTATTTCAGCCTGCTCAGTCGCATCAGTTGCCTTCGTCGAGATCCTCCCTCGAGTTGGGCATGTGCTTTGCGTTGCGCAGGGTCACCAAAAAAGGGGCTATATCTGCCACAACTCAAATATTAATGGGATTCTTCACCTGACTGAAGCGAGGATAAATTTGCTCTGTAGAAAAACATCCCACTAGCACAGTAAATTCAGGAAAAGGTGTCCCCATTTCTGCCAAGAGTTTTGCATAGAAGCTGAGCAGCATCTATGTCAAAGAGACACAAGATAGATCTTGTTAAATAGTGGATTTGGAAGAGGCATTCCACGTGTATACCTTGCATGCAGTATTTTTAGGCTGACTAAAGAATCAGAGTTTCATTCTCAAAAAATTATATTTGCATAGCATTGACAATGCTGGTCCTTTCTGTCTAATTGTGTCAGAGTGGAGTTTGGTGCTCAAAGATCCTAAAACGTTTGCTCTGCCCTAGGTGTCCTTTTTATTAGAACAATATGAATGAATAAAAAGGGGGGAAAAAAACCCCACAACTTAAAATGTGTGAATGTAACAAAGATAGTTTTATGCATTTTTGCACACCGGCCCTGTTCTCAAGGGTTACTGAACACTAACAGGTCTTCTTGTGAGTAGAGGGAGTTATAGTAACTCACTGACATTTACAATGAAATACTGTGTTATTAGTAATTGCATTGTCATGCTTCTGAGCTTGATCTGTAATGCAGAATTACTTTTTACAACAACAACAAAAAAATAAAAAAAAGAGGAAATTCTACCTAGTTACAATATTTTTATCAAAAGATCCTTCGACCCAATAAATGTTACGATATAAGTTATATGACATTTAAAAATGTTACGTGCAAACTGTCGTGCAGTGTCTGTGAAACAGACACCCTGGAGGTATAATTGAAACAAAGCTTCCTGTTTGGGTACCTAAAAGAGGGATTAATTATACTGTGCTCTAAGTAACAAAAATATCTGTGTTATTATCTCATTTCTCATCTTGTATTTGCCACTGATTTTGCAGGGTAAAAGCCGGTAGTTGAAATGTTGCACAGTAGGTCATTTTTCTAATGTGCTCTGTACTTTGCAAATTCACAGCACCTGGTTTGTTTTTTTTTTTTTTTTTTAACTGCAGAGGAAGAAGGATGTAGTTATGTTTTCTCCCTACTTACACAGCTTCCACTTAAATGGGGAGTTCTGTAAATGGGACAACCGCAAGATTGGCTCGGGAGAGGTTAGCATCTTCCAGTCGTGCACTTGTCAGTCGTAGACATTGTGGACATTATGCACAATGAAAAGAGAAACTACATTTATATTTTGATGTTATGTCACTTTTGCTTTAGGGGGATAGTTCACCAGGCCATTGATGCTATTTTCGTTGTTTGTTATTTAATGAGAAAAGCATACTGCTCTACCATTCATCAGGATGTGTCTTGTTCTGGTAGGTGATGTATAAACAGAGAGGTGCAGAATTAAACCCTGGTCCTATTGAAATCAGTGATACATATGCTGGTCAAAATCTCCTGTCAAAACATGGGGTTTTTTTCAGTAGATTTTTGATAAAGTGATTCACACAAAAGGCTCGATTCATCTCGCTTAACCTTGCTGTTTAAAAAATAGATTTTCAGAGCTAAGCTAGTCATCATTTTAGCCACCTAAAAGTTAGTCATTGAAGTCTAACACAGTCGCTCAAGGCTTTGTAGTCAATGGAGATATATAGACACATCCAGAGAATTACAGATTACATCCCAAGAGAGGCATCTATGGATAGCTGAGATTAACAGCCTTCCTAGAACGCCTCTCTCTTTTCACTGATGAGAGAGAGAACCTAGATGAGACATTTGAACTGGATTCCTAACTTTTTGATGGATGAAGTTAGAGGAGATGGATGTTGTACTTTTTTTCCCCCCATGCATCTGTTGAAATACAGATGTCGAAATACATTTTTAATGAAATATTTGGTTGAAAGCTGATTGGTTGGCCACAAGAATTTTCATGGCTTTAAGTTTTTACCTGAATTGTTTTTTCAACTTCTGGAGTAATTTCTTTGCAGAAATGCAATTGTCTTTTAAACACTTTGAATGCATTCTGGACTATGAAAAAAATCCCCAAAGGTTTCTGTTGGGGCCAAGGTTTCAAACCTTTTTTTCCATTGCTTCACCCAGTTTTCTAACTTTTTGTCATGTAACCCTACAACTTGAGTTCTCCTCAAAGTGTCCCATTCTAAAATCCAGGGACTTGAAGTATTGGGTACAATCATGGATCTCATTTGAGAAACTGCTGAAAATAATTGAAAGTTCAGGATTATGTAGTTCGCAATGGAATCAGCTACTTGCACTTTGCATATGTAAATGAATGTAGATATAGAGTCACAGTGTTAAAAAACCATTAGTAGATAAACAAACAGCAGAAGATCTGAATTTGAAAGTTCTAGATGGCTCTGAAGAAGTCTTTTTGAAACATGAAAAAGGAAAAATAATAGTTTGTGAACTGAGGCGATCCAGGCAATGTAGGTTAAATATTTAGCTATTGATGGCATGCTGTTTATATACTCATGTACGTGCTTGTTATAAAAGATACTGGTAAAACCTATCATTTTGAATATCCAGATAGATTTTATTTTTCCCCATCTCAAGTAATTTTCTAGAGAAGTGTGGCATTTTATAAGTCTGAGTGTTAACGTTTGCATAAATCATCTCTTAGACAAAGTTTATTTCAGTGACTTGATTTAGATCTGTCCCAAGTCATGGCAAGTGGCAGGATGCAAAAGCTCTGGCCAGTTTGTGCCGCTGCCCAGTACGCTATGATATCATCCTCAAACGCTGAGTCCAAATTAGAAATGACCTGTTTGGCATAACAGGAATAAGCACAGAACTCGGCACAGTAAGAGTTAATTGCCCAAGTACCATAGTGTTACTACCATGATAAAGTAAGGTGCAGCTGTGAGCTCTAACAGCCACTTTAGAGTGGTTTGGACAGATTCGGAAATCTTACGGACTTGTCAGAATTGAGAAGAGGAGTTAAAAGTTGGAGTTCTCGGTCCTTTGAAACAACTGTTTCAGCAGGTGCAGTAATATGCTCTGGGGGACTATAAATGTTTAGCTGCAGCTCCTGTGTCATGTTACACCCTTCACCACCTCTTGGTCTTCATCTTTGTTCCTCGCCGTGCATCTGTATTTCTGCCGTAGGTTTTTTGTGCTGTCCCTCAAAAACGCGTTGTCTGAGCAGGATTCACGTGAAACAGATTTGCAAGGGTAAAACCCTTTGCTGACGTCGTGAAGTTTTCGCCTCTTTTCCCCGTTTCATTTACGCGCCGTGACGTTTTCCTTTTGCACCCGTGTGCCTCGGCTCAGAGTTAGGATTACAGCGTTGTTACGGGAATATAAAGGTCTCACTCGTGTCCGTAGGTTGTCAGGACACAGACGAGCACAACTGAATTTCTCAATGAGGGTAGGGCATATAAACCAAACTGGGCTATTTGCTGTTGCTGGGTCCAACTCTGCCAACTCTGCTCTGGGTGAGTCCAGGAAGCCTGAATGGGGAACTTGTTCAGGGACGTGCTTGTGAAAGGAGAGATTGCAAGAAAAAGAATTACAGTTTAGTTTAAGGAAGTAGCCCATTTCAGGAACGCCGTGATTTTTACTATTTTTATTTTTTTTAATTTGGTGCACAAATTAACATCCTAGATAGGATGGCATTTCATCTCAGAAGTTTTAAAACGGGTTCAGAAATTCTTAATGCTTAGTCACAAATATTATTGAATGTTGTAAATAATAACCATAATCAGAATATTCTGACTGGCTACTTTTCACTTCCCGATCTTTTAAAATCAGAATCAGCCCTGCCATAGAGACCCGTGTCACACAAGTCTGCAGTGACAAACAGAGGAATGCGTATTTTAAAATATTGGGTGTGTTCATTTGAATTTCTGGATCCTTTTTATCTTTTATTTGTAATGTTTTTTTTATTTCAGACTTGCTGGACCTTCCCTCCTGCTCTGGACCTCTCCCCTGGCGTCGGCACAGCTCAGAAGGATGAAAGAAAAGGAAGCAATAGGAGAGGGATGGAAGAGGGGAGAGGAGTAGAAAGAGAAGGAGGAGGGGCAGCAATAGAAATGGAGAAAGAAATCCCCATCCTGTACGGTTAAAGCACCAGACAATGGGGATGTTTTCAGTCCCGGCTCCTCCTCACCTTCCCCTCAGGCTCAGGCCCCTCTCCCTCTCCACCACCATAGCTTTCATCAGCCCTACAGATATTTCACTACTCATTTCCTTTTTTTTATTAAAGAACAAAACCAGAACAATTAAAAACTTGCAAAAAAACCCACCAAAATATAGCCACCTTCTCACAAATTGGTTGTTGAAGTAGTAAAGTAGACTTACATCTTTAACTATGAAAGTATAGAATGGTTTAGAATCATACTTCATGAGTGAGACAAAGAAAAAAAAAAAAAGGTTAGATTTCTCATTCCTTTTATACCCAAAGTGAGCCCTTTAAATCAGCATCCCCATGGCTCTGTATTTCACTTTCATTCATCTAGATCCAAAAGCAGACTTTCTACTGGCCTTTACTTATTTGTTTTTTACCTTCCCATCTTTTAAAGCTTTACTTCAGGGGTCCTTCTTACTCCCCATCACGTTAGCAGGAGTATAAATTAAAAACCATTCCTAATTCTTTCAGTTATTTTGAATTTTGCAGTGGATTATTTAGCTTTTGTCGGCCAAACACTCCCACCAGAGTAAAAAAATGCAATCTGATTTTTTGCCGTGCAGTGTGGCTGTCAGACAGACAAGAAACAGGGACTCCCCTACTCGGTGCTGGTCCGGCACTGGGCTTGGTCCCAGCATCTGGCCTTACTTCCCAGCTGGATCGTTAGCCACGGTGAAGGTGGAGTGCTCAGATCAAAAGAACTCTTTGGCCAAACCTCTTTTCATTCCTTATGCGTACCTGCCTCCTCACAGCCGTTCCCACCAGAAACCCCTTCTGCCTGACAAAAGGTTGATTTAGGAATATTAATACAATGGGTGGATCCAGTAACTGGTCTTTCTAAGAAGGTCTTTCCTAAGTCTGGAGCTTAAATTGGTCCTATGGCTCCCCTATACCAATCTGCCTGATAAAAAAAAACAAAAAAAAACCCAAAGAGTAACCATTGAGCCAGTAAAAAACAAAACCCAGTTGCAAATTTGTAGACTTAATTCTTTAAATGACAAATACTAAGAATTCCCAGTTGCTTATGACGTACTATAATCAGTTCTGGTAACTGAGTGGAGAAAGTTCTTAGATGTCAACAGATTCCGGATGAAACACGTAGTTATTGCAGTTGCTGGTGGAACAGGTCCAGAGCAGAACGATCAGGTCCAAAAGGCTGAAATAATATTTATATCCTTAAAAGACTTAAAAAAAAAAAAAAGTACTGTAGACAAAATTGTTAGGTATTATGCATATCTAGGTTAAATGCTATTAAATAAAAATACAGTACATAAAACTGCAAGAAAATAATGACTTCTTTCAGGGATTTTATGTTTAAAGATATGTTAAATTTTTTTAACATTTAATAGAACTTAATTTTACATTTACTTAAGAGATGCACTGTAAACTGATGCAACTGACTGCTGCCTCATTACCCGACTAGAAACTTTGAATTTCCATTGGTATTGAAGTCTGCCTGATGTATTGTTTTTAGATTTTGTTTAGATTTTGCTTATTTTTGCCCAATTTATGTGAGTCACACACTTGAATAGTAGGTTTCTGATTTCAGCAGGGCGCTCGGAGCCCCTGAACTTGGTACTTCGGGTCTCTGGGCAGCCTCTACGAAAAGCAGGCACCTTGAAGGAGCTCTTTCGGACAACTCAGTGAGGTACCCAGATTCCCCAGAGAACCATACTGCGAGCTGTGGCAGTCCCACAGGATTAACAGGAGCTCCTGCCTGCACCGGGACATGGTTGGCAGCGAGCACGTCCATCCCCCTGCTTGAACCTGGGGAACTGCTTTCGGCACATCCCTCCCCTGGGCCTGTTAAAGGGGGAGGGTTCACAGAAGAGTTCCCTTGGCCTTCAGAAACTTATGGTCTGAGGTGGAGCTTATGTTTTGGTTTTTTTTGTTTTTTTTTTTTTATTTAAAAGCAACCCACATACCTCTTTGAGACCCAGACTATGTTTTCCGGCCTTAAGTGTCATTTAAGATCAACCAAGGGAAGCCTACCTTAACTTTAGGTAACTGTAGCTGACAATACAAGAGAAGTTAAGCAGTTTGAAACCGGCCCTCAGCTGCTGTTGAAATGCAATGCAATCCATCCCATGCTTCAGAATTTAGGGTCATATTGCAATGGGGAGAAATCTGACTTTCTTGCTCCTGTAAGTAGATATTTTGAAGCTATTGGTCTGGGTGAGGTCAGTAAGACTGCCCACACGAGCAAGATGAAGAAGGAGCTGTGGAAATGGGTCTGAAGAAAATGTTTTTCAAATCAGGGGTGGAGAATTCCTTGGACTGACTCAAATCCTTTGCCTTTTCTCAGCCCTACCATGCTATCATTTCTGCTACAAATATTATATATTTTAACTTTGTAGTTTTCTTTGCAACATTTGTCTTCTTCAGTGTGCAACAAAATAATTTCATATAGCAATTCCCATTTCACACTTCAAAATGTAACTACAGTATAATCCATAATCATCAATTTCTTTTATGACCAGCTGCTTGTTATTATATTTTACAGCCTTGCAATGCATCAGTAAAGTATCTTTTTGGAAGTGGAGTAATAGAGTTGGCACCTTTGAAGCTAGGAACTTCCTAATGAAAACTTTGAAAGCTTTGATCCTGTTCTGAAAGGGTAGTACTCTTTACATATGTTTATATTCAACCTCTTTCAGATTAAATGCTTTGTGACCTTTGGAACGTGATATGAAATATATCTCATGGTATCAGATGCTACATGTAACGCATACATTTGAAAGCAAATTACATTGGTCTTCCAGTATTAGACTTCATCCGTGAAATTCAAAGCCAGATTTCCAAATTATGATACTCACCTGTTAACTGCTGCTCACACAGAGTAACAAGCGTTAAGTTCTTTGGAAAGTCAGAAGAATTTTGGCCATCTCTACTAAATACAGAGTTACAGGCCCAACCTCAGCATCTTTATGGAAGACTTACTGCGTGCAGAATGTAGATTGCTCAGTATGACGGCAGTCTCTATTTGGCCTAGAAAACAGAATTGTGGTGGAAACAAGACTGAATGAAGACTGCCATCGTCATCCGTAAGATACTTCATATATGAAAAATATTTTAAGTAAATATGCCAGAGGTGAGTCACACCAGGTACACTTTAAACATAAAATGTATATCTTTCTGTGCGTAGTTTGTAGCAAGACAGAGCACACGTAGAAACTGGGAGTCAGATGTTGCTCTCACATCTAGTTTTGCAACGCTTTTGACATGGGCCCATTTGGATTGCACCACGGCAAAAGGATGAGAAATTGTGCATGGTGTTTTCTCACAAAAGGCTATATTTCCCAGTTTCATGTATTTTGAACAGTGCAGAGTGTACCATGATATGTAGAAGGCGTACCCGTGTAACTATATCCAAGGATACTCCTCATTTTGTAGTTAAGTCTATAATGACTTCGCAATTTATTTCATTGGGAGCAAGATCAAGCTTCTGTTTTTAATACAATAGGATGTGTTTCTGATATAAATGTGGAACAGGGTATTAACTCAATAGAACAAGGCGATCTGATACTTGGTGAATCACAGGTTCTGAAGACAGCATAATAAAAATCTGATTTAATATAAAAAAAGGCAATGTTGTTTTTCCTAGTAAATGAGTTGGTATAAATTTTTCTGGTATACTAAAAGTGAAAAAGGGCTGAAGTAGTGGGTCAAACACAAGGTCCAGCTATCTCATTATTCTTTTTCTGCTGGTAGTAAAGAATAAGAAAAAAACCAGTATTGTTGCAAGAGGCTACTTTCTAGAAGAATATGTAGAATACTAGGTTAATGACGCAAGAATAAACTATACTGACCTATAGTTTACTTTTATTTTATTTTATAGTTTATCAATATTAATAATTTGATACAGAAATTGATACTTTGTACAATTAGGTACACATCAGGACGTACACTATCTTACCAAAGTAAATACAATATCTATTAATGATCATAATAATTACCAGCAACTTCATTTTCTGTAGAAAAACAAAGCCTTAAAATATACAGTATAAAGTATGATTAAAGCAGAAACACATTTTTAAAAATTAACAAATAAGTAAATATTCATTTGCAATATATTTGCAAAATGAAGATATAGATATACATTATTAGATTATTATTGCAGTTCAAATCAAAACCCTAAAATAATTTCAAAAGATAGGAAGTTTTAATTGCCTAAATTCTGGCACTTTCCAACTTTGTATTCCTTGACTTTGCCGACCTACTTAACTTTTTTCAATATAGTGCTTTTTGAATTTATACAGCCCATATTTACTATATCAAGGGAGATTACATGTCTAGACACATATATTTGAAGTTTCATTATGAAATATGGAACAACAATAGCATAAAAAGACAGTTATTTATGAAAATTGTTTTGGAGCATTGCCTTGTAGCTTCTTATTGAAGCTATAAATTTGAAAGTTTCCTGTGTTTTCTATTTGCATCATTGTATGAGGAAGTAAACCAGTATGAATGTAAAGTAGAAGCATGCTTCAATGAACAGAGCAGACCACTCAAGCTTGGTCATATCTGTATCTCAGTAGAAGAGGAGGGAAGTCCTCTGGTTTTCGTGAGCTTCAGTTTCCCATATATGTTTGCCTATTTACATTTAGAACAGTAAAATTTCTTTAAGGACTTACTATATTAGTCAGATTTCATCTAAGGATTTTAAAGCCTTTAAGCTTCGTGAATGCTTATCATTTAAGTAATGATAACATAGGAGAACTGTTATTGATTTGTGTTGCCAAAGTGCATAGGAACCCAACCATGAAACAAGATTAGCAGGTTGTTAAAAAAATAGAGAGCAAGCTCCAACCTCAAAACCATATGAATTATATTCAGCTTGCAACCCACCATGAGTGCTCAGGATTCTGCAGCAGAGTATACATTCAATAATAACAATTATTTTTTCAAAATAATGTACACAGTGTAAATATTTAAATTCCTTTCATTGTGAAATCATCTAAAGTATTTGCACGCATTACCTCTGTGAACTCATTCGCTCACAACCTCTCCCCAGCAGTATACTGAAAATATAACTGGTGAATTTAAAAATATTTTAAATACTTTAAAATATTCTTTCTTACTATCAGCTATTTTTATCTCATGCTATATATTTAGTATATAAGCCTTCTGTTACACTTGAGATATAATATCATTGTCCTTGCATCTTTTTCATAAGTCCCTGGATAGTTCTTTCACTTGGAGATTTTTTTTATGTCACTATCTTTCTCAACACCTTATAACAGACTTCAACAAAAAAAAAAAAAAAAGAAAAAAAAAAGGGGGAGGGTGGGGATCTTTATTAATGGAATAATAAAAG
Organism: Limnodromus scolopaceus; assembly: GCA_028565335.1. NCBI lineage: Eukaryota > Metazoa > Chordata > Aves > Charadriiformes > Scolopacidae > Limnodromus > Limnodromus scolopaceus. The sequence continues at coordinate 130,898,871 of JAOXNO010000013.1, forward strand.
CAGATTTCAAAGCAGATGGAGCAGAAAGAGACATCAAAGCCAAGTTAAAAAATAGTGAAATCACCACAGTGAAATCTTCAGAAAAACCCTACAGCCATTTAGTAGGTAACATTTTAAATGAGCTGACTTTCATGGAAGTAGTTATGTCCCAACAGTTAAAGAGGATCTATGAGAAGCTGCTGAAGTTGTTCCTTCATTTACCCTATAGGAGATATATATATAAAAGTTATCCTGTATCTTACATGATCTTATCTTATATGATGTATGGTGTAAGATAAGATCTAAATTTCTGTTTATTTTCAAAAGAGAGAGACAATTTGTTTTTTCCAGCAAGGAGTATTAGGCCATGACTGAATCACTGGAAAAGAAGATAGTTGTTTTCAAAGGCAAGACTAAAAGAAATAATTTTCTTTCAGTGAAACCAAATGTTAGCTGATATGAATTAATGGAAAGGTCATCGAATAGAATCATAGATATTGAATAAGCTAATCATCTGGCTTAAACACATGGTTTCATCTGCGTGTTAAGCCTCCCACTAGCTAATGCAAAGCATGCAGGAGCTGTGGTGGGGTGGAAAGTGATGTGGCTTTAGGCTTGGGTTAGGATTCCCCTTGGGTGAGGAGGAACTCACTCCTGAGGTAAAGACTTCTCTCCTGCCAACCAGCAAACAGGCACAGCTTTGAAGGTTTCGTACTGTAACTTTATACTTTCCCTGATCACAGTTAAATATGGTTAAATCCTGCAACTGACCAGTTTGTCTGTATTATGTAACTATATATTATATAGTATTTTGTGGACAAAAATTACTGTGCAGTTGAAATGCAAGTGTTGCATCCTGGGGGGCAATTCCCTTCATAATGCCTTGTTCTGCAATACTATACTGAAAATTGCTTCAGTTGCAAATGAGATAAAGCGTAATTTCTTGTAAATTCTACATACGCGCACTAAAGTTAACTTTCTTTGAGCAAAACAAAACAATCGAGTTAATTTCAGCGGTGAGCTTCAACTTTTGGCCAACAACGACAGTATAGTAATATCTTATGGGACACATGGAGGAGTCTTCCTTCCTGCGGATATTTAGGAGAAGGGTGTAAGAGAGAAAAAACCCATGTAGAAAATGCAAAGGTACTGGACAGTACCTGACGAAGGATGTGTATGCACGGCAGAAACAATTAGTCCCTGGACCTTCACGACGATGCCCCTGTCTCTACTCTCCTCCTTTCCTTTCTTTAGGATTGCAGTTTCACGTGGAGGCCTCCTTCTGCCAATTCTATGTGTTCCTCTACAGAGCTACTAACGTATCCGAAATCTTTTCGCTAATCCTGCAAAATCAAATACAAATAATCCCATAAGCAGATAGTAAAAGGTGAGACGGCTGCCAAAGCGAATGGTTTTTTTTGAGGTTAAGCTAAAATTTAAAAAAAATACTGTAGCCTGGACATTTGTAGACATAGTGACCAGTATTTGCAGCTGGTATAAATTGGTAGGATGTCTCCAGTAAATCAACCTGGCTCTATGCTCATAACTTGTTCATAGCATATGGAATGGGGTTTGCTTCCTTTCAGTGATAGGTTGTGGGAAATACGCTGATTAGTTCTATCCTGGGAAGACTATTTCGGTCTCATTGCAGAATGACTAATGGAGCTTGGAAAACGTTGAGGTAATGTACGTGTGTGCTGTATGTGGAAGCTGGGGGGGAAATGTGATGCACGTGAAACCTGAGCCCAGAAACAATAAACTTGGAAACCATCTTCTCAGTGAAAGCTATTTAGCTCTAGAGCCTCTCCTTTGCATTTTGAGAGGATTTAAAAGAATGCATTATTCATAGCGAAAGAATAGTTAGGAAGCCAGTTGTTTCTGATGAAAGATGGTGGGCACAAGTTTGCATATTTTTTTAGCCATTTTATGTTACACACTACTGCAGAGAAATCTGTCTTGTGCCTTGAATAGCATATTGATTATAATCAATCAGACATTTTACATAGACTAAGGTATGACCTACTTAGCAAAAACTGCATTGATAAAGAGAGTGTATTAATGGATCCTAGATTTTTTGGCATTAATTAGGCCTGCTGAGGTCTTAAATGTAAAGGATGCTCTATAAATGTGCCACCATTCAGTAACCCAATTTTTAGATTGATTATTAGAGGTACAATAGAACATGTTATTATGTTAGGTCTTGAGAAGGATTAAATAACGGAAGGGTTCAAGTGATACAATCATCAGATGTTCAGCTGTCAAAACACCATTTTTCCAATTGTTCTGCTTTAGACCAAAAATTGCAATTTGGTTTGGGAAGTGTGCTTTGGAGCCAGTATAGCTGAGAGAGGTAAAGGATCATGCCATGCAATTTTAACTGTAGGATTAGATCTTTTGATAAAGAGAAAAATATTCATAAGTTGAAAAAGTCATTATTATAACACTTTTTTTCCTCTTCTGTGTTTTAGAACTAATATTATTTTTTTTCCATTGGTATGTGTAATGAGCCGTAGTTAATATATGCTACTTAGCTTAATCTCTCTGAAACTCAGCTTTTCAGTATGAAAGAAGGAGGAGAATGAATACATACAAGGGATAAAACCTGAAAATATATGCATGGCACCTGAGCCTCAGCTGTCACCTTGTGGATAAAATGTGAGATGGGACAGGAGGCAGGATTTGGTTTTGCTGTTGACCTTGTGGGGTGAGCGTATCACGTAGTCTTTCTGAGCCTCTTTGTTCTTGTTAGTCAAATTATTTTGCTAGTTGGAACCACATACCTTCTTATCTATGTAAAGTATCGTAATGAAACTGCAATTATAAAAGAGGAGCTGTGCAGCAAGACACGGTGTTAAGACAAGTTCCTTACGCTTTATTAGGGAATGCCCACACTGCTGGCAGCTCTGTCAAGACTGAGAAATGGGGGTCTTTGAGATGATACTGTAACATCCCTGAAAACAATCAAAGGACAAAAATTGAAATTTTTATGAAGGTACTTTGCAGAAGCTTTATGAAAAGGAAAATGTAATGGCTAAGTGTTTTCACCCCGAGTTTTATTCAGCTCCATTCCAATGCACTCTTGGGGCCAGCGGGTGCTGCGGTTAGTTAAGGACCTAAGAGTTTGGAGAGTCCAAGCAGAAGTATATGCTGGCCTGCTTCTCACTCTTGTAATTCCTTAGATTAGCAGCTGCTTTGATTTGTGCCAATGGCTCCCAAAAAGGATTTTTAGGCAGGAATTGTCAAAGTATGTGGCTTTCTGGTCGTAATTTTTCAGTGTCCTGGCATATACAATTGGGTAGAGAAATACAATAAGGTTACAAGCTATAGCTGCTGTTAATTCTCACATACTGGTGGGATCATTAAATGTTTTAAAAGGCAGCTTTTCCTTACCCCTCTTCAATGCCAGAAAAAGGCAAGGTTGTTGCCAGAATGTGGCTGTAGTCGGTCTTCTCTGAATATTTCTGAGATTGTAATACCAGCATGTTAAACTGAAAGAATCTGCCCCGGTGAGTTGGTTCGGAAATAAACGTTGTGCCAAATACAGTTGTTTACTGAAAGTAAAAAATTGCTGAATAATAACATAAGTATGGGATTAATAAAACCTATGGGTGACAGAAATGTAGTATAAACATTCCCTATTGTTCTCTTAATTGTTATTAAATAGTGCACAAGAGGTCCTGGTCATGTGGTTCCAAGGGTTATTGCTTAGTTGCCTCGCAATGAAGAGACACCTGGCAGAGGAATCTGAGATTTGCATTTGGTGATTTTATCTGTAAACAGTGCCTTTAAAGCTGATTTGCTGGAAGTTTCAATCAATCTAAAACTTGAATGCAAACCCCAGTCATGGTACCTGAAATACCATTAGTTTTCACTATGGACAGAGCTAAGTTTGCAACTCATTCTACGTCTATTGACTCTCCAGGTCATTCTGATGTTTTCGAACTGTGCCTGATTCCTTGTTTTTTCCAATCATTGAAATGGGAATAAAACACTCAGGCATCAAAGTTATTGTTGATGACTCATAAATTGAGTTTCACTCTGTAAGATTTCAAAGCTAATATTTTAGCAGATGTGTTTTCAACCACTATAGGTACATCGAAAAAGTAGCCCTACGTTCTGGTCTAGATGTTGTACTCACCAAAGGTCATTCCAACCAGTAAAAAGAGAGAATGTGTGTCTGGAAGGTGTGGAATAACTGTATTTACCACTCATTCTCTCCTTTTTAGCAAAGTAGTTAGCAATATTCTCTACTTTAGCATTGGTGAAGACAAGAGAGAATAAAGAAATGTTTTCTTCTGGAGTAACACATTAACCAGTTGAGACTTGGGGGAGCAGAGTGGTTTAAATGAATAGGTGGTGGTCTCTGTGAGGGTGTTATTCTCATGTATATAGGTAATAGCTTTTTATTGTTGTGTTAGAATGTGACACGAGAGAGGCTTTGAAATGAATCAGAGGTAGATTCTGCTCATGCTGGACCAGTGTCTGAAATCACCTCTGGTCTGCCAAAAAGGAAAAGCTGCTCTCCCTGTGAGATGATGGATGGATTTGTCTGGTTAGGAAAAAGACACGGTGACAGGCAAGCAAAATTTTCCTGCATACATATTTAATCAAAAACACTAAACGGTGCGCCTCATTTTGTAACTGGAAATATTTTGTTATGGGATGATGATTCGTCACTGATCTTTGCTCTCTGCCGATGGAACAGTCTCTTGGGAGGAAAATATAATCTGTATCTGTCTTATTTGTTTGACAAGCCAAAAAAAAAAAAAAAAAAAAAAAAAAACACCCAAAAACCAATAAACATAATTATGCTTTTGTTTCAGTGATTTAATGTACATTTTCTAACTTTTTATTTGAAGAAGCTGTTTGTAAATCTAGTCTAGAAAAATGCTGTTTTTATAAGCTTCAGGAGCATGTTTCATTTGGAGTGAATGAATTATTCCTTGCCAACAGACAGCTGTAAGTACATAAAATGCCCAGGCTTTTTCGAGGCTTGGCTCAAATGCCAGCACAAAATCAATGATAAAAATCAATGCCTTATATGTGCAGTACTTTACTTAATCATTTAAAAAAATTATTTCAGTGAGACATAGAGGGCCAGATCCAGAGCAAATTGTCAGAAATAGTTTAGCTTCTATAGAGTTCTATTGATTTACTCCTGTGCTAGATCTGGCCCACTGCAGAAACTAAATTTAATATAATTGTATTTTTTAATGTATTTATTTATTAGTACTGAACATCATTGCATTTTCCGCAGCCATAAAAGTGGATTATATTCATAGCAAATTCTTTACATACATGGAATGTGTAGTTGTGTCTGACATGCAACAAAATTACACTTGACATTTATAAGCTCGGGATTGAGTTTTCCATTTCGTGTAATTTATAAAACAAGTTCATGTCTAAAGTTACACCACTGATTACGACTTCTAATTTGCATGAATGATTAGGACACCCTTTGTGAATTGGGGATTATAAATAAAAATTGCAGCAAGTACGATCTTTCAGAAAAATATGAGGGTTGGAACTAGATGATCTTTAAGGTCCCTTCCAACCCAAACAATTCTATGATTCTATATTTTCTAAGTTGATTTGATATAGAATGTTCAGATTTAATAATGTAGGATAAACCACTTGATATCATGCTTTCAACATTTTGTAAGACTATTTTAGGAAAGTATAGAACCACTATCAGACATCACTACAGCTCTCTGCTGTTGAAAAGTTGGCAATAAATGGGTGACATTGTTTAGAAATTGTTTCTTAAACCTAATTCCTTGTGGTTTATGCTTACCCGTGCATTCTGTTGCAGTACTGGGATTATTAGGGTCGCAGTGCTGGGTGTGGAATTAACTGTGGAGTAAATTCTGTGGTGTAAGGGAGGAATCTGACTTTCAGAAATGGTAACTAGGATGCTATTGACTTCACTCGCAGCTGATAGTGCTTGTTATCTCTAAAAAATCAGGAAAGAACTCAAGTGGAAATTAAAATATGTTATATTTTAAAACCGATCAGATTAATATTTTTGTGAATGCGCTTTCTCAGTTCCTGACATCATGCATTTGAATCTCTTTACTTAATACTTCATCAAGGTAATTGTCCTCATTTAGTATCAGCCAGGTCAATCCTCATCAAAAATATCCATTAAGCTCAGTAATAATTTTCAGCCAAGTTAAAAAAAAATGCAGACTGCATCTTGTATGGCTTTTTAGCGGAACCTTTCTAAGGTAAGTAACCTGGCTATTGTCATCTCTTTAATTGTTACACTGTTTTCTCTGCTTAAGAACTAATACTTCCTTTAATTTGCTTTCTATCTCTGACACCTCATTCATTATAAATTGCTATAGCATGTATTTAATACCTAGACCTATTATTGTACGGAATATATTAATTAGGTCGTACAGCAGTTTATACCACCGGGTGAGGAAGATGAAGCAAGGTAATTTATCCTGCATATAAAAGAGATATGAATCATGGCCAGCTGCTGTTTGTGCCCAAGCAGCTCACGTGGGTTTCCGTGCTTGAAATATGAAGTTGTCCTATGGTGGGTTTTGTCACACTTTTGAGATAGATTTTTGTAAGCAATATAAGGAAAATTGTGTCTATTCTTCAATTTGCAAAGCTGATTGATTACATACTGAGACTAATGCCCAGATCAGACATCACATGGCAAGGCATAGACTGGATGACTTTGCTGAGGTCTCTTCTAATTCGCTTTCATGATGCTGTAATTAAATTGAAGTAATGAATAATACAATGCATTTTCATGTTTGTGACAGATTGCAGGCAGCCCCTGTTAAAATTCAACAGTATATGACCATGTTTATATTTTATTTGTTATTTATTTGTCTATTCTGTTTATTTTTCTCTTCTGTCCTTTTAGAATTGCACTTTTTTGTAAAAGGTTGGAAATGCAGAATGTTAACAATGTTGTTTTAGCAACAATACCATCCAATATTACACTCAGGAACCTAAGAACCTACCATTAATTAAATTTTGCCATCGAGAAGATAAGTATTTTTCAGCAAGGAAAAATTACTTTGTGATTAAAAGAGCTGAAAGCATGTTGTCCTGAAGTTCAGCGTTCATGGCAATGTGTAATTCAGTTACGCCTTTGAACACCATTGCAGCGTTACGAACTAAATGAATATATATATATCACGAGCAGGCATTTTGTTGTTAATTATATTTACAGCTTGGAGTGTATAGTTTTCTGTTCCATTTGAAATAACGGAACTTGGTTGCCTCATGATCTACTTGGATACGTTGAAGTTTATTTACGGTTATCTCACGAAGGACGTACTGCGACTGGAAAATACTCTTGTTAAAAATGGAAATTATACAGGGACCTTTTGAACACCGAGGAAGGCACGTAATACGCAGTCACGAGAAAGCATTTTACTTTGTACCTGGCGTTAATTCACAACAACTGTGTCTGACATTAATGGCGTAAAAGGGCGTACCGTTACCTTCGCGCTCCTCAAAGTGGTTCTCGGTGCCGGAGGGCTGCTCAAAAAATTCCTTCTGCTGCCAGCAGCCAAGGAGTTATTACCACATTCAGAGACTGCCGGGAAGGCTGAGTCCTGTCCTATTTCCCCTGGCCATTCTCTGTACTAGTTGCGAGGGAGGGAAATTATGCGGCCCCAGCTCTGGCAGCTTGGCATCACTGCGGGATGTCTCCGTGCTGTGCTCATCACCCCTGCGTCCTGCTTTCTGCCATTAGCACGCTGTGAAAGCAACTGCAGCGCTCCGAAGCCTGTCTGTTGGATGTAGGTGAACGTTTATTCACAGTTGTAAAATAAGCCTTGTAGAGACAAGCGTTAAACCAGAGAGAGAGAGTGAAATCCGCATTCCAGGGTAGTTAAAGGCAAGGTTTCCATTAACATCCGAGAGCCCACGATTTTGTCTTGGCTGCATTGCAATGGTCTTCCTGCCTGAAGCTGCCTCTCCTCTACACAGGTTTATACTGGGGTCACTCTACGTAGAGACAGATCTATTGGCCAAATTTATTTTGCTTACGCAAAACCAAAGTAAGCGAGATCTGCAAAAGATTCCTGCCAGCAGGAGTTTTGGGAACGGCATCGTATCTCGAGAAGAACTGCTACAGTTCTCTCAAAAGGTGGCTTTGTGAAGAGGGAACTTTTTCACCATCAGCTGCACAGAGGTAATTGGCATTCCCTTTAATGCTGCGAAAACTCACATGGTCTTGCTCAGATCTGCGTTTTCTGGAGCACGGCGTTCTGATCACAGTCCTTTAATAACTGGTGCAATAATATAACATTGCATTTCAGTAGTTAAGGAAGACTTGAGTCTCAAGCCTTAGTCAAGTGAAACTCCCTTTAGCTTTAAATAGAGATTTGACTGATGAATGAAATAACCTGTATTTGTTGAAACTGCTCTTCAAGAGGGGACAGGGCAGACTGCACAGTGGCCTTTTCGCCATATGAAGGCAAAGTAAGGTGACAGATTGAATGGCACCACCCATTATTACTGTTGTTTTTCCGGGTCAGAATACAAGTCCAGCAAAGGCAACAACTGCTTTCACAGAACATGAGATTCCAGTAGTTTTGCTATAATCCCTGCTTTAATAGAGACCATGGCAGCTCTTTTTCCTTCTCACAAGCAGGTGAGAAGTCCATGTTTACTGAGGCTGGGTGCAAAAGCGATCATCATCTCCAAGGCAGCATGCGGGAGTCGAGTAAATTTGCCAAATATGCTCAAATTAGAGCTGTCGTGTGTCTGTGAGTGAACAGATGGAAATTGTGAATGAAGACCATAGCCTCCAAATGCCATCGGGGAAAAACAAAAAATTCAGGTAGAAACAGAAAGTCCATTTAGGAGAAGCAGCAGCATGATAGCCCTTGGCATCATGTTTTTTAAAACTGGAGGACTGATCAGACAACTATTTCAGGTGGATCTTCTACATATGTATGTGAATCATGAAAACTAATTTTCTCAGTAAAAGTGTTTTAAGACTAAGACAGAATTGCCAGTATTTTTTCATAAGTGACTAAGCTGTGGCCTGGGAAAAGCAATCCATGCCAGTAGGAGAACATTCCTGTATATCATATTTCATTTTAATATTAATTAACATTGTTAAAAGTAACTGACACATAATTCCTTTTATTCCTCTGAATTTTCTGACGCAATTTCTTGCTGTGGGACTGAGCTTAAGTTTTTAAGTGAGTTCACAAGGTATTGGATACCTCCGGTTTTGTACACACTCACTTTGAAACATTTAAAACCATATTTTCGTCTAGATGTTTTCATTGCAATCAAATCAAGATTAATATCCAGAAATGAAGATTTCCCAAATTAATGAATATTTTTAGATATTAAAATTAGTGTGGAAGCGAATATATATCTCAAGTACAGTTATGCACTGGAAATAATTAGAAAGGAAAACATGGGGCTTAGTAAAAAGAATCCTAAAGAGAGTAAGGAATTTTCAAATGAGCAGATGACAGCAGTGTCAAACTGGGAAATATTGTGCTGCAGGGAGTTTACAGCTGGAATTTTTATGAAAATGGTCTGGGGATAATTTTTTTCTTTAATGATTTCACTACGCTGGTGAAATTTGCTGGTGTCAGGGAAGCAGAATGGCATCAGTAATACAGAGAAGGAGTGGGATATCTTATAGGAGAAGGTGAATAGCCTTTAGGATTGGGGTAGTAGAAATGCAGTTCAATATTAAGCGAAGGTCACTTATTAACATCAGTTTTCGGCAATAAGATGCCTTCCAGTCCTGTATAATTTTGCTCTTATTAATTTTGGATAGTCTCTATTTCTTTTGGACTCTGGTTGATTTTTAACTATTTTGAAAATCACACCCCTTAGGCACATTTTTTTTAACACAAATGGAAAATGGTGAAATTATTTTTTTCAATAAAAATCACTTCTAAACAGAATTACCTTAAACGTGAAAAAAGTAATGCTCACTGGATTGTAAAACCCCAAAAGCAAAAATATATAATGAAAGCTGAAAAATATTTCATCTTTTGTAACACCAGCAGCCAACCTAAAAAGAGTTGTATCTTCTAAAACAGATGCTGTCTTGAGATGGAAGATAGATTGGCCTGTGAGCCTGAATAAACCTTGTCTCTAATTAGTATGCAAATCTCACCTGCTCCAGGGTTTTTCCTCTTTCAAAAAAATATGATCTATTTAGTATTTCTGTGTTTTCTGGTGAATAATCTCACCTAGGAGGTTTCTTTTTCATTCCAATTTTCTTCATACCTGTAATTTTCAAAGCATGCTGTACTGTTTTAGATCAATATTTTCTTCAAAGAACAAAGATGAGAAATGGTAGCATTTCAGAAATTAAAAAAATCCTGAAAACAAATGCAGACACTTAATTATAAAAAAATTTTTACTTAATCCTATTGAGTAAAATTCTATATTGCAACATAAGTTTATTATATATTTAATTAATCTTGTAAGTCTTTGACTTGATTAGCAGAATATTTAATACCAGAATGTTAAATAAAATATATAAATGCCTTTAAAGTCCAATATTATACCATTAAAATAGTGATGTTTTCAAGAAAAGCAGGGTGACATTTTAGTCAATGTCATTCACAGAAACGCGAACTGTTATGAATGAAATTCGCGTGTTATGAATTATAGAAGTTTTCTAAATTTCTGTAAAATTCTGAAAAAAAAAATTAGCTTACTCAAACCTGAGTCCTCCTTCCCCTCCCTTTTTGCTGATACGATTCCCTGGGTGTCAGCATGGAACATAAATGAAGAGTCAAAACAGCTGGACCTGATTCAGGATGTGGACCTCTTGAGGGATGTCCTCACATCATCCAAATTCAGACAACTCCTTTTTTGGGACTCTGATTACCTTTTGAAAGAAGCAGCCTTTTTTCTGCTGTCAAAATAGGAAAGTTAGTCTCCTAAGCTCAAATGGTCAAATCGTTCACGACCTGACTCCCCTTCACTCTGCAAGTAACCTTCTGGGGCTCAATGTGTGTGCACATGCACACTCACGTGCACACACACTCATGGTCGTGACCTGTGATGGCAATTCCTGCATGTTTAGAGGTCTCCAAATGCAATGTATGGCAAGACTGTGCATTACACCTTAGACTGTCTATATTTGTATACAGCGATTGTCTATACTTGCTATCTGGAGTGTCATATGAGTACTGTGGGACTACATTTGATGGGGAAATCTCTCTTCTAGGAATTGCATTAAGCTGTTTAGCTATGCTTGTTCTGTATGCATAATTCCTCTTCGGTGGCCTTGAAATAATGAAAAAGGAGCTCATGACACCTGTATTTTATTTTCCAGTTGTGTGCAGGGTGCATCCTTGGACACGTCACTTAGATGCAGATCCTGAAATGTTTTCAAGGCTCCAATTAATTCCAAAGGCATCTTTAAAGGTTTGGGCTTTAATCTTGCTAGCCTTTGATTTCCTTAGCTGTAAGATGAAAATGTTACTATGAACATATCTCTGCAGCTCCTTCGAGGCTCTTGGATGAAAGGCCCTGTAAATGTGTAAACCATTTTTTTATTATTTTCTTGTTGGCCACTAAAGGGAATTTTGCATGGAATATAAGCATTTGGAACTACAGGGGCTTGCAATGTTTATCACAATCAAGAAATTTGCCCTACATATTTATGTAACTATTATGAAACAGAAGCGCCAAACATAAATAATGCATGAAAATATTTAAAATACGTTTTCCCTAGGTTTTTTTATTACTCTTATCTGATTGGATGGGCAGCACTGTTGAAGCTCTGTTGAGAAGTTGTCTCAGTCTCCCAGGAATGGTGCTTCTTGGCAAAAGTTGACTGTAGGAAATTGCTTTAACATTAGGGATTCACCTGATTGTAGTTCACCACTTAGAGATGGAACCAGCAATCTCGTTTGCTAAAGACAATTCACAGAGGTATGTTACAGGTGCCAAACTATAAGATTACCCAAGAAGAAGAGTAATAGGTCAAAGAGAAGCTATAAGCCCAAATAGTCAAGAAAGAGAAGGCTCTGCCTCACCATTTCCAGAATAATCACTGTGATTTTGATTTGGAGTGTAAGAACGCACAAAAACTGGTGGAAGCTTTGCCTTTAGCAACACATACGTGTGAAGGAATCGGTCTGTGCTCTTTGTTGGCAGCCAAGCAGATGGCAGGTCCCATGCAGCTGTAATGCACTGGCCGGAGGAATGGCAGCGGGGGACCATGTCTGGAGCGCTGTGCACTACCCTGGGGGCTCCTGCTGTTGACCGGTTGCACAAGTCCCTGCTGTGGGAGAGATTTATTTTTTTCCATCTCACTATCTTGCTTGCAACAGGTTAGCCCTGTGCAGCCACTTTACATGGCTATTTTCCTGCTGTGCTCACCAGAAGACCAAGTCAAATTTAAACTGGAAAGAGCCTGTAGGTAGCTAGTTCATCGAGTCTTATTTTAAATAGTCCTGTCTCTGTCTTCATTTCAAAGCACTTCTTAGGCACGTTCAATAGCTCTTCAGAGATAACCAGGCTTTTTTAAGTTTGAATTTCAGCTAAGCTTGGATAAAGATTCTTGTCCAACATATGCCAAGACAGATGAATCCCACCTGCCTCAGAAGCAGGGCACGACATTGGGTTCAGCGTTGAGACTGCAAAAAGTCGTGCTGCTAGTAAGCGTTATTTTATTCGCATAACGAGTAGAAAACTTCTCAACTGTTCTCCGTCACAAATAATAATGAATTAAAGGTACATGTATATAAAAGGATGTAGGGAAGTACTCGTGTCAGAGATGAGTAATCTTCAGATCAAATAGACATTGTGTTTACATCAGTGGAAGGAACTTTCTGGAGTCTGGACTCAAATGGTAATGATTAAATATAGAGGATAAGAAATATTATACACATTGTTTGTAGAAGTATGGTAGTATAAATAGCTGCTATACTTCAGCTGAGCTGTCTAAAAATGCTTTACAAAATAAAAAGTTATCACTGGGGATGAAACTCAGGCCTTTCATGTGAGGCGGTGTCAGTCATATGTTGTTTAGTGGATACACTGAAAATTATGTGAGAATTATGGACTAAATATGATCTTTAGAGGGAAAAAGACCTCATTTAGTAAAGTAGGAAAAAGGCTTCAGCTCTGCTGAAAGAGGTGGAAACACCAGATTCAACTCTGAGTATACAAAATAACTTAAGCCTCCAGATTCACAAGATAGTCTTTTAAAATATTCATTTTAACGTAGGACTTTAGCAATTTGATTTATGGGAAAATTAAAATATTTTAAATAAAATATCTGCTGATATCTGTTAAAAAAAAAAGGTAGAGATTTTTTTTCACAGTTAAGATTAATTTAGGATCTGGCCAATAAGGAAAGCACCCCAAACCCCAACATTTTTTGTGATGTTTTGAACAGTTTTGTGCTTCTCATCTGTATGTTTCCTTTTTTAGTTCTGTATTCCTGTTTGTCAAATTATTTGCTTTATGGTAGGCCTTTATACAAAAAGGGCTTGTTTATAAGTTCAGGTTAGTTCAGTGTGGGTTTAAGGAAACCTGAAGGACACGATCCTTCCACCAGTGTGGAAGGCCACATTTCTACAGACCATCTAGGAATAATTAGCAGTAATGCAATAAAATTCCTCTTTTGTAATTAAGGGCTAAAGAAAGAAAAAGCTGAAGTAAATTTACTCCTGACTTCAATGCTGAGAAGGCAATACTGAAAAGAATGAAATGAATGACCTTTTCAGCTCATTATTATAAATATATCTTTGGACCTAACACTATTGGTTATAGTTCTCACTCAGCTGATTAGTGTAACTATATTACCTTCAAAACATTACTGACTAACAGAAGTTTAGTATTCTATACTAAATAGAATACTTTGTATTCTGCTTATTCCATTCCAGATGTGGTGTTTCCTGTTGTTCTCCAAAGGGTTAAGCACGGAAGGAATGATAAAGTGACCACACATCCCGGGAGATTTCTGTTTCTTTCCCTTTCCCTCTTGCACAGATGGATTGAGAGAGCAAGCTGCTCATGAGGCAGGTTTCTCAGGCAGACATGAAACCAGAGCAGATGCTAGCAGACCAACCAGTGATGCATATATTTAACTTTTTTTTTTTTCCTTTCCATTAAATACATTTGTTATCCTGAAACAAGTCTTTATCCTCAGATGACAATTGATATATTTTGTTTAGAAAGTTGAGCCATCATCAGCTTTAAAGATGCACAGTAGGTAGGGTGAGTTTAACCCATACGCTGTACCTCACTAATTTTAAACTTCATTAATTTTCTATAGTCAGAAAAAATAAAGTCAAAACTGCTTTTAAAATGGAAATTTCAGATTTTTCCAGTGATTTTTCTGGAAGAATAAAGTGAAAAGAAGAATTAAATAAAATGCTTATAGGGTGTGCTTATTAGACTTACTTCTGTCCAGGAAGAAATGAAAGCTAAGAATAATACTCGATGCAAATGGAATGAGAAAAAGCAGTGTGATTTGTTACTTAAAAACAGGCTTCAGTTCACTTAATAAAAACCAGCATAAACTGTTTGCTGTCAAAGAAGGTTCATACACCTCCTTTGAAAATGGCATTGAAAAAAATGTCACTTGGGCAAACTTTCAAAGCACAACATCCTGTCCGCTCTGGCATGCACCTGTATCCCCTTTGCTCCTACCAAAGACAAAAGGAGGCCTGAATATCACACAAAACTCATTTCTGTCAGCTAGAGACATTTGGTGATGATGCAGAAGCAATTTCATCCAAAGGATACCGCAGTCACTGCTCTAAAGAAAACATTCTCAAACACCCTACAAGCCTTATCATTTCTCAGTTTGTGTTTGGGAAATGCTGTCTTGAATATAAAAATTTAAGAATTTGCAAACAAACTCTCTTTAAAAAATCGACTTTAAAGTGTTTTCCCTGGGTGCTCCTTGTTTTAGATGAACAATCAAAAGAGCTAACACACATTTTTAGCTTCATCCCTTTCTTTTTCACTCTAGCCAAGTTCATCTGTATGCCACAGAACTGTCGAACAAAGAAGCATCACTTTCAAATACTCACAAGGGAAGGAAATGATTTTTTCCTTGCGTGGGCTTCTTTTTGGTTTTGTTTTGGGGTTTTTTTCATGTTCCACTTTGCTGTACAGCTATAATCTCTCCTGCTTTGTAGGGTATGTGTAATAAATGGGGTTTGAAATTCCTTAAACACTTTAGCTCCGCTTCAGCTATTAATCTCAGCAGCCATTTATTGGTTTGTATGCTACAAAGCAATGGAGATTATCCTTTAATTAATTCCATTGAGGGGTTCAGCTGCCACCATCAACCACAATATGGTTTCATAAATTAATCTTGTAGGGGAAATATAATGCAATTTATTATAACATTTATATTAAAATGCAAGTAATAATACTAGAAATCCTGTATAACAAAAGGATATATATGTATATATGTGTATCTCCCAAATCCAGTAATTAAAAGAACAATTGCATATTTCATGTTCACATTTTCATTTTATTTAACTGTTTTAAGTATATTTCAGAGTCCAACAGAAAATAAAAAGATAATGTTTTCTGGACTCCTACATAGGTAGCTAACTTAAAAAGTAGGAAATGACATCTTACATCTGTATATATGAAAAATATATCATTGATCTTTGGAGCTCTGCTTGAGATCTTTCTCACTAATTTGTGTGTACTGTTGTTGCTTAATCAGGTATAAGAACGCATATTTGTACACGTGAACATTTTTATGTAATGAGTGCTTGAGGAGAACATCAGACACTGCCTAAAGTATTGCCAAAATGTTTTGATCTTGGGAAGATGAAATTCCTTGTCATGGGCACCTTTTCTGTACCAGGGGACTGATTATGTTAAAAAATATGTTAACTAGGGTGTTTTCTCTAGGATGACACTGAGCTGAGCATAAGTTGAAAAAGACAACAGCTATGGCCTGGTTCAGAACTCATTTTTGTGATAGGAGTGTTGGTGTAAGCAGAACAAGTTTGACTGCCAGGACAATGCTGTGCAAATTCACTGTCTTTGATGTTGTTAAGATTTCCATTATACCTAACTTCTAATGGAGGTAGCAGAAGACACTGAAAAAAGACTGGCCCCATCCTCCTGACACCCTCCCTTTAAGTATTCATAAGCATTGATCAGATCCCCCCTCAGTCTTCTCTTCTCCAGACTAAAAAGACCCAAGCCCCTCAGCCTTTCCTCATAAGAGAGATGCTCCAGGCCCCTCATCATCTTTGTAGCCCTCTGCTGTACCCTCTTGAGCAGGTCCCTGCCCTTCTTGAACTGGGGAGCCCAGAACTGGACACAGTGCTCCAGATGGGGTCTCACCAGGGCAGAGTAGAGGGGCAGCATGACCTCCTTCCACCTGCTGGTCACACTCTTCTTGATGCACCCCAGGATGCCATTGGCCTTCTTGGCCACAAGGGCACATTGCTGGCTCGTGGTCATCCTATTATCCACCAGGACTCCTAGATCTTTCTCCTCAGAGCTGCTCTCCAGTAGGTCAGCCCCCAACCTGTACTGGTGCAGGGGGTTATTTCTCCCCAGGTGCATCACCCTACACTTGCCTTTATTGAAGCTCATCAGGTTCCTCTCTGCCCAGCTCTCCAGCCTGTCCAGGTCTTGCTCTATGGCAGCACAACCCTCTGTCGTGTCAACCACCCCTCCCAGTTTTGTATCGTCAGCAAACTTGCTGAGGGTACACTCCATCCCCTCATCCAGGTGGGTACTGCTGTCAGTAGGATTTGTTACAGATTGGCAACCTTATCTGTGCTAAGAAATTAACCGGAGTTCATGTTCTTCTGAAAAGTCTTCATATAGCATTATTAATTAAGTTAATTAATTAAGTAGAATCCTCAAGACAATCTACAGGAATAGCTTTATTAAACCCCTGAGCATGGCAAGATATTGCAAAGCCTCTTTGTGGATTTGACGTAAATCCTAATGTTTCGCCGATCTGGGGAAAGAAATGCCGAGCTTAAAATGGAAGAGTTTTCTATACTAATTATAACTTTTTGGGTTATACAAATCAGAAGTGCTGAGTTATTTTTCATCTTAATAGGCAGACGTTCCTGTGATTAACTAATTAATAATTTGAGGGATGATTCCAGTGTATAAGTTGTCGCCTGGCAGTGTTTTTGCTTATTGATCAGGTTTTACAAGGACAGAAGCAGAGCTCTGTGTTTGCCGGAGTATTATTGAATGTGCTGCTTTGAGAATTTGCAGCGTGTAACAACAGAAATTATAACTGCTCAGTGCCACATAGAAGACGATGGAAAACACTGTGTGGCTTCGACGCGTAAATCGCCACACAGGGTTGGTGTAAAAGCAGACTCACACCAGCTCTCCAGGCTATACGTGATAGTGATGGGCAGATGTATTTGTGGTGTGAAGAATGTTGCACGGTGGCAGCAAATTCATGTTCTCAGTGCATGCAGCCCTGGGAAAGCAAGTGTGTAGCTAACTAGGGAACAACAGAGACGAGATGCTGCCAGGACATAATGTTTAGATGCAATCCACCTAGCAAGAACTACCGCTCAGGTTCTGCTCAGGAACTGATGCTACACTCCATGGGCTGCAGTCACCATCCAGACTGAATACGTTCACTTAACATGAGGTTGTTCCCAGGAGTATATCCATGGTTCCACACCTTCCTCTGGTGGTTGGCATAATTTACCCCAGAAAACCAGCGTGTACAGTGGAAACATACCCACCAGGATCTGTTTAGTACTTATAGATGAAATGGCCATCTTAATTTCTTAATAGACAAAATTTGTGTGTTTACAAATGGGTCTTATTTGTTTATTGTTTTTTTTTTTTATTTCTTCGGGTTTTCCTGTGTCATTGGTTCCTCTTAGATCACCCAGTTCATGCAAAGCAGCAAGGTTCTGCAATATATAGTGTAGAAAAATGGTAACAACTACTTCAGAAACTGAAAACTACTCCAGAAGCTTTACTTTGTGATCATATTTCCATATTTTCTGTTTTATAATTTGCAATAGCAGTTAACATTTTTTGACTCAGGTTGCTTATATATTTTCAGTTACTGTAATATGGTGATAGGCTGAACTGGAAAAGACTGAATCTTCTGATAAATCTGACTTTCATCAGATTTCTATTGATCCTTTAATGCTAATATGTGGAGCAGGCCAGGAGTGTTGCAAAATCATCTTTTACCTTCGTGACTGATAGTAACTGTGAAGTCATAATACCATATACATACATATATATATATAATATGTAATTTACCATCTGGACTGACTAATAGTATTAATTCACCTGATGACTGGATGAGAAGCAAAACCAGTTTGTTGAATAAAAAAAATGGAAAGCATGGTTCAAAGCCTCCTCAGTAAAATTGTCCGAGACACAGTATGCCCAATTTATTAATAGTAGGCTTAGAGTGTATTTAATTATTTAATAGAAAACTTTGACACTTTAATTATATTGTATAGTAAGACTCTAGTGAACCTGAGTTTTCTGGATTCTAGCCAATAAAAATGATTTAGTATTTGCTTGTCTTATTTTTATCTGTAGAAATTAGTACATCTGAACAAAAGGATAACCTTTTGAAAACAAAAGTTAATGTCTTACAGGTTCATACCTTTTCCCATGATGGACCTTTTAGTAACTTGTTGTCATTCTCATGTTATGATATTGAATGACTAATCAAATAAAAAAGTTGGTTCCTTCATGCATATCCCCATGCGTCAATAATGATCGGTTTAAATATTTAAAACAAGGTATAAGTCACGTGTAAGACCATGAAATAGCTTTCCAATACATATTAAGTTTTAATTTAGGAACTTAAAAGGAAAATAAAATAATTTTTTTTTTTGAGAAATGCTTAATGAACTATTATGATAACTAGGAGCGTATTTACTGTTTGTATATCCTTTTAAGTAGGCTCTTCACATTCACTGGTGGTAAGGTGCATGTTCCATTTTGGCTGGGGGTCTCTTTGGCTGCCTTGTTCTCTTTACACCTGTCTTGCACCAGGTCTCTAATAGCTGCTGGCCCAGAGCTAGCAGAAAGTGGCACTCGTGTGACTGTTCTCCCACCATTAAGCATAGGAACGCTGAAAATGAGCCAGGAGTGTCACATACCACATGGCCTTTCACGTTGCATTGGCTGCATTGACTCATTGAAGCACTTGGGACTGCATGCAATGGCTTCTCCCTCTTCATTGAATGCATATGAGAAGCAGCGTTGGGAATCTGGGTTGAGACACCAGAACAATTAATCTAACCTTAATGTCACAGACAACACTAAGTTGGGTGGGAGTGTCAACCTGCTGGAGGGTAGAAAGGCTTTGCAGAGAGATCTGGACAGGTTGGATCGATGGGCCGAGACCAACGGGATGAGGTTCAACAAGACCAAGTGCCGTGTCCTCCACTTGGGTCACAACAACCCCAGGCAACACTACAGGCTGGGGGCAGAGTGGCTGGAGCTGCCGGGCAGAAAAGGACCTGGGGGTGTTCGTTGACTGTTGGCTGAACATGAGCCAGCAGTGTGCCCAGGTGGCCAAGAAGGCCAACAGCATCCTGGCCTGTGTCAGGAAC
>JAOXNO010000013.1:130922494-130974374 GCA_028565335.1 Limnodromus scolopaceus
TGAAGCCATTACCCCTTGTCCTGTCATCTGTAACTTGGGAGAAGAGACCAACCCCCGCCTCTCTACAGCCTCCTTTCGGGGAGTTGGAGAGAGCAAGAAGGTCTCCCCTCAGCCTCCTCTTCCCCAGACTTCCCCTGACTTTCAGCCAGGTACAGTGCATTCACAGCCATACTTGAGACCACACATTAAGAGTTATCTAGGATATGGAGAAATAATTAACCCTTTCTCCATCAGCCATCTGTATTCTCAAAGAGGAAGAATCAAGAGAAGGGCCTGGTATCTCTACTATACGCAGGAATAGGGAAAATTCAACCCAGCACAGCGCAGGTGTGCAAGTAGAGCTTTTACATGATAGAAATTATAGCTGTCAACAGGAGTCAGTCTCCCAAATATTGTATTTTGTCTTTCATCCTCCTCTCCTCTTTAAGTAAGCCTTTTCTATTAACAAATAATCAATTTTTTTTGTTTTGGTTCAAATGGTATATTTCCCTTCATTTTGTTCAAAAAACAGTAATCCTTTCCTCTGCCAATATATCTATAAAACTTAAACTACTTGCCATCCTTTGTTCTTATATGCTGATTATCAAGTTTCATTGATGCTTTGTTAATAAACTACATTCATGCTCTCTTAGCATCTGGTCTTGGTATCTAATAAGGTCACAGACCTTATATAATAAAGAGACTGTTAGCTGAGGTGATTATTTTGAAAGATTATGCCTCACTGATTTTGCTGTTAGGGTATCCTAAAGCCTATTCATTAAAATGGACTTTTTGACTTCCATTATTAACGCAGCTTAGTGCCATATCTTTAATAGTTTGTGGGTGAGAAAATAAATTGGGGTATGATATTTACATGTGTCCTTGCCATTTCAGGTATACTCCTGAAAAAAAAAAAAAAGGGATGTCTTTGTGGGTGTTGTGAAAAAAGGCTGTGCAAACTGATGAAAAGGAATTTATTTGTTTTTTGTTTTCTTGATTTTTGTAAATCCCTAAATTGGGTTGCATCTTTGGTTGATATTGGGTATTCTATTGTCATTTATGATGCTAACTTACAAAAATGAAAATTGTTTCAGGTCTGAAGCCATCTTTCTGTAATAAATATACGTATTCGAACAGAACTTTGTTTAGTTTTCTTCAGCCATGACTTTTTATTGGGCTTTTATTTTCCTTTAAGGGTTTTCAATTAATGTGTTATATAAACTCTGCCATGCACTAAAAATACTGACGCTTCCAATTCATTTACAAAAAGGTGCATGGGTTACAAGTGTCTCTCAACACATCTGCTGTTTGGGAAACAGCAACCAGAGGATAAATTTTGCCTAATCTGTGGTCAGCTCTTGACGGTTGGATTTCTCCCAAAAGAGTTCGCTATGATTTAACATGCCTGTGGTACAGATGCATGCCACTTAATATTTAACAGTGCTAACAATTCATATAGGCTTCAGATTTCAGTTAAAGGATGCTTGATTTTAATCAAGTGGCTGATCATATATAGCGGAATTCAGTTTAGTTTTGTTGTGAGGAAATACATTCTTTTTTTTTCTCTCAATTTATTTGATAAAAAAATTCCAAGATGTTAATAAGACTGTATTTGGCAATGTGAGTGGCAATACAATATAAATCACAAGTTTCAGTGGACTGTGAGGGAGATAATGACATTCCAACTAAAGATGCACAAGGAAAATGGTAGGTAAGGCAAAGCATCTGTAAGTGAACTCATTTGGCTTTGCTCTTGAGAATTTTCAGTACAGTCTTTGTTTCAGCTAAATGGGGCTTTATTATTTTAATTAGCTTAATGTCTTTGGCAGGGAACTGCTTTTGGAACAATACAGAAATAGGATGGGGATATAATATAAGGCAATATCACCTCAGCATCACTGAATTAGCCCATCAGTAGAAATAATTGCTGATGTTAGGTATGCCTGACAGAAAGCTTGCAGCAGCTCTGCTATGTTAGTTATCAGCCTAGATCTATATTCATTACATCTCTAACATGACAAATAATTACTTTAGCAAAAGAAAAGGCTGGATTATTTTTTTTTTAATCACTTATAAGCAAAGGAAGTATCAAGGAGGATAATTGCAAGAAAGATTTAAAATGAGCATAAAAAGATTGTGGCGAGATGCTATCATTTTACTGGTAATGCTTTACTTAAAAATGGAGAATAATTTTATTCTTTTAATGTGCTTGGATTAAAGAACCTTTTCTCAAATGTATTAGAAATATTACCTCTAATTATTAGCCTCATCTCGATACAGATTCTCGGCTTTCGGTCTTTCCGAGAAGTTCATGGAGAGCCGTTTTGCACCTCTAATAAATCTAATTTTTCCTATAGTGCAGTGGTCAAGGGTTTATCACGTGATGGAGCAGACTGGCTAAAATAGCCTCCTCTGTGTGGTGACGGGAGCAACGGCTCTTCGTTGGCCTATATGCAGACTTACAAAGAAAACCCTGTAATTTTTCCTGGGAAGGGGAGCAGAGCCCATGGCAAGACAGAGAGGGGGATGCTTTGTTTCGCTCAGGACTCGCGGCTGGTGCTGGGCTCCAGTTGCTCACAACCCACACTTTTCTGCTTGGATGCAGATGGGAGCAAATGGCTGATGTGGTCTTCTGTAAGGCTTGCATTGGTCTTCTTGATGGGGAGGAGTAAGAAAAATAGTAGATATACTGCACTGTTAGGAAATAATTTTTAAACACACACTGCTCTGCAGTTCTCTGGTATTTTTTCACCCTCAAGTTACTGTATAATCCAATTCCAGGCATCATGACTTTTTGGTCAGTGGAAGGAAATATACTAAAAGCACATTTTGGAAAATGATTGCTCTCACTTATCCTCCTTTTCACTTTTCAGCATTTAATTTGATTTGTAATCTTTATTAAAGAATAATAAAGATGAGAGTCTTTATATATTGAAAAACTCATAAATTTGCGGTGAAAATCATTTCAGAAGAAAGAAGCTGTACATCAGAGCTATTAAACTTATTGTCAGTAGGATTCAGCCTGTAAGACCTTCACATTCACACAAACAATGCTGGTAAGAGAGTAAAGAAACAGGATTTTATACAGTGCCATGTTATGCATCTAATAAAAATCTACACATGCTGGGAAGTCTATTGCAAGATTGTATAATTAACCTTTTTTGCTTCTAGTCTTCTTTCACAGTTTCTGTGAATCACTGATAGATCATGGCAACAGTGTGGGGGGTGGGGGTTGTAGTTACACTGTATTTGAAATGAGAAAAAATAAAAAGATAAGGTGTACAAGATGTTTTCAAGACAAGTTGATCTTAATGCTGTTCCAGCCAAATGTAACTTTTTTTCAGTAGAATCTTGACTAAGATATTAAAGTATCACCATATATAAACAAGTGACATTTCTCAAGCAGTGGTTACAGGTAGAAAATAATCTCAACTAGTGCTTTTGGTATTTTACTGTCCTAATAATTTCTAAATCCATCATTAATTTTGCATGATGGGAGCTTTCCCACAAAAGTACCTCAACACTGTCCATAACATCATCTTTCTTTTTCTATGCAGTTCATTTACATTTGTAGGAGTCTGATTCTAGTTTTACTTCTGTTTATCTCCACTGATTTCATTGATTTCACTACTCCTTCTACATGGAAAGTAAACAAGATATACCAGGATAAATGAGAGGAGAATCAGACTCATAAAGATAAAGCCTATATTTTAATATTTGTACAAATTAAGGTACTGTTCTTTTCCATGTCATTTTCATCTTCCTTACATTGTGGACTTCCTCAGTACTTTCTAAAACTTAACATACTAAATGTGACTTAATTTCTGGTTATACCAACACCTCCTTCCCTTTTCTCTTCCATGATATACTCAACTTGGGCCAAACGGTAAGAGGGTTATTATACTCATGAAAATGCAGCAGCATTACCCCATTACACTAGAATTTATGTGCAAGAATTAAAAGAAACGTTTGGAGGGCTATTTTAAATAGATATGAATAGATCTGCCACGATTAAAGATAAGTAATTTAATTTAACAGAAACTGTTAAATAAACAGCATGTTGTAATAGGTGGCAGAGTACTGATGCCAGCAAGTGAGGCTGCCAGAGACTTTCAATCATAAGCCTCTGTTTTCAGTTGCTGATAGCTCTGCCAAATGTAAACCATTGTGGCTCCAATACTCTATGCTGAATATATCCCTCAGATTTTTTGTTAAAGTTTTGATTAAAATTAGCTCTTTCTTAAGAAAGCTTAAGAATACAAAATCTGTTCCCCCTGGCATTGCTTCATGTCATGTAGAAAGGATGAAGGTGAGAAGGGACATGGCTGGACAGGACAGGAGCAAGAAGGAGTGTGGCAAAGAAAGAACTTAAGGGGAAGAACATAGGTAGAGATGAAATAAAAATTCCTTGGGGGAGATGATACAAGAAATTGAATAGAAGAAGGGGGTAATAGCAGCAGTTATGCTAAAGGAAAGGATGTGGGCTGATGTGGATAAGAAGGAAGTAGAGTTGTGGGGCAGGAAGAGGCAGACTGGAGCTGGCTGAGGAAAGAGCAGTTGGGGAGCTACAGTAGGAAAGGAATAAATAGGAGGCCAGGGTAAGGGAAAGACTCAGAGGGAACTTGGTGCAGAAGTGTCCAGAAGCCCCAGAACATACTTCTTTTTGTTTAAGATACAGAAATGACTTCCATCATTCATGAATGTCTGCTTTCCCTTATTTGGAAAATAGCAGAGGAATTTAAGTATGCCTTCATTCCCTGAAGGACAGGACCGGCTTGAGGCTAACAGTGTTACCACTCTTGTCACTGGTTCAAGTACTTGAAGAAACTTCAGCATGACTATTCTTGCTGGGTACCCAGAGGGATAAGTTTCTTTCGCCAGATTTATATGGTTAATTTTTTTGTCAAATCTTATTATTACACTGCCTCTGAACTGTGCCAAAGGGACACTAAGGCTGCAACTGAAGAAACCAGAAATTATCAAACACCTGAATTAAGGTTACTCAGGCAACCTGAATTACCACCCCAGACTTGTATTCTTTTTGAACCGGTCTATCACTCCACCACCACAACGTGATTTTTTTCCATTCTGTCTCCATTCTCCTCTGGATCTTCACATGTCAAAAGGCCTTCTCCTCTGCCCTTAGAATCATAGAATCATAGAATTGTCTAGGTTGGAAGAGACCCTTGGGATCATCGAGTCCAACCATCTACCCTACTCTACAAAGTCATCCCCTACCCATGTCCCTTTTCACATCCTTCCTCAGGACTGGAACCACATGTCCGCTTCATGCAGGGCATTAAAGACCTCCAACTAGTTTTCAGGAAACACGTTCTCATAGCGAGCCTTTTTCTTGCTCACATCTTAAGATCTGTGTATGAAAACACAATTATATGCCTACCTTGTTGCTTAATGACTTTCTACAAATGTCACTGATCAAGTACAGCATTATGCTTTGTTTTCTGCCATGGAATTTTTTAAAAAATATATTACTTTATTCTGCAAGGCAGTATCAGGTAAATTTAGTGATAAACGATTCTTTTACTATGTTACAAGGATATTACAAAGAGGAAGAATTTTGTGCAACTGTACGTGTAAATGTGATATTACACATATATGAGCTTTTCACTGACTTCATCAAAGACATTAAAATTACGAAAGCAGTGAAAACATATTATACTAACATGTTTTGAACTCTGTTCTACTCTGGATACGTTGTTTTGGTTTATTTTTTTTTCCTTTTGTTCCTGTTGTTGGAGATCCAGGTCATCCACGACAGTGTGAGATAACTGTTGTTGGTTATTTAGCTGCACTTGGGAAATGTTCCCCCAGAAAGCTTTGTTTCTGCCCAGGAAATCTTTGTGAAGAGCCTGCAGAGGTTGTGCTTGTAAGATTACTTTAAGGTGAAGCAGTCCCAAGCCTTTTTTGTAGAAGTCATCAACTCACAGGCACCGGCATATCTGACTCAGTGTTCCATTGTGCTTTGGTGGAAAAGATGTTTTGCAAAAAAATTATTGTCCCAGTAACTTAAACCACTATAGTCTTAGCAGGAATTGTAATGCTGCCTGCTCCCAGCATGGCAAGTACTTGACTGAAAATCATTCGCTAAATGGTGTTAAAGCTGTCGTCCTAGATTGCCACTCATTGAACAAATCAGTGTCCTTGCCAAAAATCAAAGAAATCGTCATTTTTAGCAAAATCAGCACACACATATTCCACTCATCCACATTAACAAAATGAGTGCTATATTAATTCATAGTTAAGTAACCCTTCTAATAGCCTGTTAAATAGTGGAATTGTTGTGGCTGTGACAGTAAAAGGATGCAAAAGTGACAACATTTCTTCCTACAAGCATCTTTAAATAGTTGCATTCTGTCTTCTTGACATCAACTTGTGTCATTCCTGGTTTTAATATGCATACAAAAATAGCGCATTTTCCCTACCTCATTAGCACAACTGTATAAAACCCTGAAAATGAAAGAGATACTGGCATTATTTTTTTTAAGAGTTGAACTCAGTTGAAGGAAAAATATGTATGAATTTAATACATCTCTGCCTAGACTCTTTCCACTGCATATACTAAAATAACATGAGCTCATATTAAATACCTTCAAACCAGAGCCAGATCAGAACTAATTCCTGTTCATCACGTTAGTAACTGAATTATTTTAACATTTCATGGAAGGGCAGAATTTTCTGAATAGTAGCAGCTTCCAAATTCTTTCTGTTGCAATGTTTAACCCATTTGATTTTGCAGTTTCACTGAAGTTATAAAGCGAGATGCATATTGTGCAAAGAATAAGGTTATCGAGTACCTGCAGAAATACCTGGAAAGATACAGGAGAGTGCATGGAATTCTTGAATAGCTCAGAAAGCCTATAAATTTATTACTACCTGCATATTTATTTTTTTTAAATCTTTGGTATTGATGTTCTTGCAAGTACGGGTGATTTGCAGATATGCTATGTTGATCAGACAGGATAAGTGCCAGGTGTTGAATCAGCTCAAAAATAACACTACAGATCTCTCCACAACTGTCTGGAGTCAAAATCCTCCAAAAAGTGGCTGCTTTTGAATTTTTCTTGCACCCACTGATCAGTAAGACCGTTTCATTTCTCCATGAGAGGATGAAGTTCAGGTCGTGTCTGCCCAAAGACAGCAGGCCCATGGGCATACTGAAAAATTTAATCTATTTTGGCCCATCATAAAGTCACATCACAAGGCAATAATACTGGAATGAGTCAGACCCCTGAAGGTGTAGAATTAGTGAAAAACCTGAAAGTTTTCCTGAGGCTGTAAATGGACAAGACTGATCTAAATGGTATTTATACCGAAAGGGTTCACAGGTCTCTGGCCCCCAAACTTTCCTTTTTTTTGTGATCTGCGTTCTTCATGTGCTGAAAAATAAAAGTATCTCACACACTGCAAGAGAAAGAAAAACCTGGTTTGGTGAGGTGAGGTCCATTTAACAAAATGCTAGATAGATGATTTGCAAGGCTGTTGTGGAGATGAAGAGTGGCTTTTGAAAGTGATAAAGAAATGCCAAAATGAACAGAAAAACTATTCAAATGTTAAATTTGGTCCCCCACCTTATTTCTCTGGAAGAAGAGAATTATTAGTTCCAGAAACATCATGAATCATAGAACTTAAAATATTTTTGGATGGAAGGACCCTGCCAGCTTTCATGAAGTGATCAGGAATTCATGAAGACCTTTCATGCTGATGTCAGATACTGTATTGCTGTGGTTCTCAGATGGACACATAGGCAGAATTTCAGAAAAACCCTTCCCTCTCTTGATCAACAGCAAATTGTCTGTGCTGCCTTAGGACTCCTTTTCTGCTGTCTAGGCAGGGCTAGAAAGAAAAATCACAGTGGATCAGGTAGGCGGGGAGAAAGAGTGAGCTGGGAAATGGACAAGAATAATCAGGAGGAATAGAAGGACAATTAACTAACATAATTATTTGCCATCACTTGGACAATTATATTTCTCAAAACAGTATTTCTTGAAATAATTGGATAATTTGTATCCGATAATTTATATCTAATTAGTAAGAATTGTGCATAAAATGAGAAAATTATTTTGGATGAGTGGAACCTGATTGTTTTGAAATAAATATTCAAGGGATAGAGTTATTAGTCTGAGAAAAATCAGCTGGAGTGGGATTTTCTAAGGATTTAGCAAGGAAGTTGGTCATACGGATATCTTCTCTCTCTGATTTCCCTAATTTTTTCTTGAAAAATAGCATGAAAATTACTGCATATGAAAAATGCTTTGTGTTTTTTGGAAGCCAGCATTCATTTTCCAAAGCAGTCAGTACAGGAAACACAAATTGGAGTTAGATGTGAAAGAAAAAGAAGACAGTCAAGGCAGTAATAATATTATCCTCTCTTTTACAGAGCTGAGAATGAATGAAATGTCCATTTCATCAAGCCATGTGCATTGAACTCTTCAAAGTCACATATAACCACTAGCAGAGGAGTTAGTGACATAGGACAGCCATAAAAGGGTAACTCATTTTGTTCTTAGCAAATCTCACTACTTTTTTATTTTCTGTAGCTCACATTTCTGCTTAAGATTTGGATAATAGATTTTAATAATGTTTTACAGATCGATTGGTTTAAATTGGCAGGAGATATGGTAAAGGGAGTGACAAAGAAGAATTATTTCTATAACTCTGACGTTACAAAATAGTTCGATTTGATTATGCAGGGCATCTCTGACTTTGAAATTTAATGAATTCTGCAATCTCTACAATCTTAAACTGATAACCGCAGATCGCAAACATGCTTCTGTAGATGATATTAGAAACAAGCATATATAATCATCCATACCCTTGGTGTTCGTATATCCTAACAGAACTTGATGAAGCCTACTCTAGATTCTTGTAATGCAGCAGCGGTATCTCTGAGCCTTGCCACCTTTCAGGAGCATAAAGCAGAATTTTGGCAAAGTCAACTGCGAATGAATGATGATGGGTGCCCCAAGGTTAGTTTTCAACCTGTTGCATGGCCCCAGTTTAAAATTGCACAAAAGGGTCCCACATCTTTGTGGAAGCCATTTGAAGGTTTCTTGTTTACAATGAGCTCTGACATCGCCTCTTTCTGGCATTAATGCAAAATTTCATCTCATGGTTGAACTATAGAATTAACTGGGAAATGTCAAAGCTACTTGAAATGTCTTTCTTTGTAACAGAGATTTCTACCAATGGGATTTTCATAAGCAGTCAAAGTCAATTAAAGGCTTGGGATAAAAATAACAAAAAATCTTGAAAAATGGTGTAAAGGTGTTTGGAACCCAGCTTCCATAGCCAGCAGATAATGCCAATCAGTGGCAATTGCTTCCTCTGAGCCTCTGGGAGGGAGAAAATTAGCATCACTAAGCTGAACACCTTACCTAGATTTTTGCACATTTTGAGCTTCCTGACAGCAGCCTGGATTTTTAATTTAAAAGATTTAGTAAATTCTGAATGCTTTTTGAAGAGACCCCAGGATGACCCTCGCTCTGTGCTAGAAGAGGCTGTAACTGCCTGCTATAGGAGTAGTTTCAAATGTCGAGACCTTCAGAGAGATTAGGTAGTCTCTCTTCTGTTCTAGCATCTCATTTTTTCAGTGCATAAATATGCATGGAGATAGAAGTAAAATCAACTGTGTCGTTAAAACAATTAATTGAAAATATGTGCCAATGAAAGAGAGTAACTCCACTGTGGTTACAGGGAAAAATAGGTCACTTTGGCCAGCAGATTCAGTTTTCTGACCCAATTAAAAAATACTTCGTTGAGAGTAACTGTTACTTGCAGATTAGCAGTCCAACGTCATATGTCTTTAAATTAATTAATTATAAAGCATATTTCTATTCTAGGTCATAGAAAGTAAGGATAAATCTCAGCTTCAGTGATATATTAATGAGCAGTGCCAGAACATGTATTGATTCATTACTTTCATTTAATGACTTGGAAATGTTTGATATTCTTAAAGTATTAGGAATGTTCCACCATCCCTTCATTCTAAAATTTCTAATATGCTTTAAGGAAAGGTTCTTGAAACCCGGGATATATATTTTTCTTGAAATTTTGGATAAATATTTTTATAAGCTTTAATAAAAAACTGAGGTTAAAGGTTAAAGGTTAAATATGACTGACTGGATTACACGATGGAAAATGTTAGATTTTATTTCATATTTATTTATAATGTACAGGTTATCTCAAGCAACATATGATAAAACTGTCAGCTATACAGTGCTGCTATCATACAAATAATTTTACATTTCTTGCATGTCTTGAGGGAATGCTTTCTAACTGAATAAATAAAAAATGCTGACACTAGAACTAAAATTATTTGGTATTTACAATGGCTTTACTTTTCACTTCCAATGTGTGTGTATTTAGTGGAGATAATTAATTATTAACACATTGATAATATTTTTCCCATATACTCTTATATATGCAATACATTCTTTTTAAATTCTTCTATCATAATTTAATTTTATTGGCATAAAGGACCAATATTAAACAGAATTTACTACATCTGAATAGCAGAAGTTAGAGCAATGAACAATGACAGAATTTAATTAATGTTTCTAATAAAGAGGAAGGAAACGTTTTAATGTGTTTTGAAGCTGATGGAAAAAACCTTATCTTTTAAAAGTGATTTGTTGGAAAAAAGTTTCAAGTCATTGTTTTCTAGAAGATCAGTCAATAAATAGTAAAGAAAACACTATAAATGAAAATATCTATGTAATGGAGTCTCTTGGACAGAGCTAATTAGAGAAAAAAACCCGAACTACCAAACCTGTAAAAATTTCACAACCTTTTCTGTTGCTGCTTAAAAAGTTTATTATTGCTAATGTGTCTCTGTTGATCATTATTATAGTTATTGTTAGCTCTTTTTTCTTTTCATTTCTTGTGTATAAATTCGCAAGTTTTCTTCCCTTGCTGGAACTTCTTACGAACTTTCTTGGTTTTATTCGTTCTGTAAGACCTGAGGAGTTGTATGTGATCTCATTTTATTCTTACTCTACCAAAATAAATAATAGATCAGGATTATCTTTTAGCCTGCCGTTTGTGAAAGGTAGAAGACAGTCAGAAGGTGAAGAAACATCAAGAGCCAGATACAGTTGCCTACCCCTGTCATCTAGTTTTCCAAGAATGGGGCTGTCAACAGGAATCTAGCCCTAAAATAGTGGTTGATATCACCACATTAGTTTTCCTGGAAATATTTCAAAAGCCACATACCACAGGCAAGAATGATTACACCTTCTTGCCATAGAGGCACACCTAAATCGAAAGCTTCTCTAAGTAAATAGTTTGAATTAGCTCTGAACAAAAAGTCCACAATAGGAAGAAAAGGTAACATGTCTGGTTGAAGCTACAGCAAGAATCCCTGTGGGCCAAGTACTAACACCTGGATTGCAATTTGCAGAGGAAAACGTGATTTAAAAACTGTGAAGTCTTTGGAAGCAGTTAAGCAGTGCTCATTTCAGTAGTGCCAATGGTCTTGCTGAAGGTTACTCAAGATGTTGCTCCTAGGTCTAGTAACTCTCTTTCCCTGAAGCCAAGGTTTTAAAAGGTGATTGTTGTCTGTCTTTTTTGTCTCTTTTAATCAGCATCGTATACATATATTCATGAGTATATACAATTCAAAAATTAGTCTGTTTAAAACAAAATTTGATCTTGATAGTTACATTCATGGCTAAAAACATTTCATTCACCTACATTTTTTATTTAAATGAAAATCAGGTATTACCAATCTAATTGCATGCAAAATTAGAATAAAATCAACATATTTTTATGCCTTACAACGGCAAAACCCCTCAGAATTCACAATTTTTACTTGTAACTAAAATGTCTTCAGTGAAACTTGTCTATTTCTTCACTGGCTTGGATTTATCTAATAAATAAGGTGAAATAAACTGTTTTCCATTTGGATTCATTTGAAGTTGAAGGACAAAATAGAGAGAGAAAAATTCAGGAAAGATTTTTTTTTTTGTTACTATTGTAAACAAAACAAACAAACAAACAACAAAAAAGTGGTGGGAGAGGACAGAATCTACAAGAACCCCAACAGGCCAAGAAAGGAGCTCCAAAAATCACTTAGTCCAAGCTATTTTTCAGAGCTGTGAGGTCACACGAGGCTGTGCAGGGCTGGGGCCTGTTTGGGCTTGGAAACTTCTGCAGATGAAGCCAGCACAACCTTGCTGAGAACCTGCACCCCTGTCCTGCTGGGGGAAAGTGTTATGCTTAATTCTCCTGACTTTCCTGTGAGGAGGTAGCTTCTGGAAGAGGGGAGCGATAGCACTTTTAAGTTACAGGAATAAGAGGTATTGTAAGTCGTACGTAGGAGCCCCGAGCTCCTTCTCAGTTTGGCTCCTCACATCTCATAGGAGCAGATCCAAAAAGTGTTATGTAGTGAAAAGGCAGGACTCGATACAAACAGTTTTGTCTCATTCTTCAGATTCAATGTAGAACTAGAAAAAAATCTTGTCAAACATTATGATCTTGGCTAGAGTAGTGGCAAACACCTGTTTTCAAGGGCAGTATCTCCCGTGTTTCTCTAATAGAAATAATAAAATTAATATGTAAAAGAATTATGTTATTGCGCATTAAGACTAGACCTGCAAGACTTAATGTGTTAGATTAAAAAGCTAATTGAATTTAAATTTATGACCTGGTGGCCATTTAAGCTATGATTTATAAAACACTTTCCATTGTATCGGCAATGTATAGACTAAAATTCCAAATTTTGGGCTGGATTGATTAACAAAAGCATATAAATTGACCAGCTTTATCAGGCAAAGGGAAAATTTACCAAGTTTATTATTAATTTAAAAGACAAGTTTAGTTATAAAATCTTACTTCATTCTGTGTGTAAGCAAACTATTGAGGTTTTGCCCTTTAACATTACTTTAGCCATGTTATTTAAATTCCTGTGTAATTATAAACCACATTTTGTCAATAAGTGAAAGATTCAGGTCATTAAGTTTTAATTAATTGCACAGACTGATTAGCAATGGTTGAATACCATCAAAGTGACTTCTTTAATCTACTTAACATGTATCAAGCACTCTAATTATTATTTTTATGTAAAGGAATCTAATGCAGTTAAGCAATACAACTTCACCATTATGGCATTTTTAGCATATTATTTGAAAAATATGGGTGGTCACCAATTGACTAGTATTCATTTATTGATAATTTTCATACAAGTAGTGATGATCGATAATGATAGAACTTAAAAATAAGACAGTAATTAAGACAATTTACTTTAACAAAATCAATTAACAATAATGAAAAACTATGTAAAAAAAGGATCAAAATAAGCAAAGCTGGAATGAAAGACAACAAATAGCTCCTGTGGTTTTTGTATAGAATTACAATAAATTATGTTATATTCACAGAACTGTGAATCTGTGAGAAAGTTTCATCCTGAACCTACAAAAACATTTTGATATTCTGGAAGAGTTTTATGCACAAAACTGTCTTTGTGTACGGAACATTGAACTCATAATTTTGCTGATCAGTAGGACTCTTTATGTACTTTATTTTCAAGAGCACTGTAGTAACTTTTTAGAAGTTTGACACACAAATAAGTGTGTTCATTATTCAGCTTATAAATTACACAGATGCAACCTATGCTCTTATATTATTGCAGCTTTTCTGTGTCTGTGCATGTCTGGGGGAGATCAAACCATTAAGAAGAAATCTCTGTTACTTCAGTCATGTGTCTGAAATTATTGTATATTATAGTTCTCAGCCTAACAAATTTTAGTTGTGAAGAGTCTTTCTTTGTATTACCAATCTTTTACATATTTACATTATCATTTATATTTTTGTAAATTTTGTTGGCAATGGCTGTTGTATAAAATCTTTGATCTTAGAAAATTTGTGGAAGCTGTTTACTGTCTAGTATATTAATAGAGAGGTAATATTATAATTTTACAGCTAGCTAAAAACAACAATAAAAATCACCTTTATTTTGTGACCCTCTCCTCTAGTGTGCTCTTGTGATGAGAATAAAGCAGTCTGTTAAATTTATGGGAAATCTGTTTATAGGGAAACAAGACCATAGAATACTCGACTTAGTTTGGTGAGCAATTAGCATTTTTGGCTTAATGTAGGATAAATTCAGCATTTCAATAAACTGACTTATTTAACAGTTCAATTCTGGAGTTTAATGTAGGGCAGGGAAAACAAATATAACGGTAATGAATATTTTTTTGTTGAAACCATTTATTAAAATTCAGCCCCAGAGTAAGAGCGTACCTCTCCTTTTATAATTATGTTCCCTGCATCACAGAATACTATAACCAGCAAAATAATCTGGGTTCTCATTTAGGGTTATGATTGAAAAATATTGCATTCAATGATTAGGAATTCACAACTTAAAGCTATTTGAGATTTCTTGGAAATTGAAATGCACTCTGCAGGAAAAAAAAAGGTCTTTTCTTGAAATAAGTTCCTTGCCATTTAACTGATGCAGTAAAGTGCAAAAGGAATAATACCTGAAAGAACTTTATAAGGTTTAGGATAGTTAAGGTTCTGTTCTTATGTTTTATTACCAGCAGTCATGTGTTACTTTTTATTATTGGTTGTTTATGGTTACACTTCCTCAGCTTCCAGGCGCCACCACCATAATTTTCAGAAATATTCTGCTAAGCATAAGATATGAGACATTGTTATCCAAGAATAAGCCATAGCTCTGGCTTATTCTTGGAGGAAATGACGTAGCAGTAAAAGAAAGGGAGGAACATGAAATGGATCCTGTTGGTCAATGTTTCCTAAATCCCTAACTCTGGGTCTACGTGCGAATTGTGTGAACAGCTCTTGGCTCGGCACTCAGTGAGAAGAAACTTGCACATACAGGCTACACCATGCCAAGAGGTTGGTCTCGTCCGTGAGCAGGACACTTGACACTTGCAATTCAGCCAAGTGCTGAAGGTCCATGGTTTGCCATGTAGACATGGATTAAGGGACTGAGGCGAGATCCATTGCGCAAAACCAGAATGCACTGAGTAAATGTTCCCTAGGCAGCATTTGGGAAGAGTTAAACACAGGGCTGGATGCTTCCAAAGAGGTAATAAAGAGCACTGCAGCCTCTTTCCCAGTACAGAACACTGGATGTTGATGATGGAGAGCTGCAGGTCTCATTACTCCCCTTGGTTAGATGCCTCAAAGAGGGACACATAAAAACCAGCCCAGAGAAATGCTCCGTGATCTGCAGGTCTTCCCACTAGGGCAGCCACACAGATAGAGGAATTTGTCTTAAGTTTCACTTCTCTCCTAGGCCTCATTCAGAATTGTAGCTAGGCACTCTCTGAATTCAGGAATTGCAGCTTAGAAAAAATACTGGTAATGCACTTTATTCAATAAGTTTTGACAAATAATACTAAACTAGAAGGATAGAATAGAATAGAATAGAATAGAATAGAATAGAATAGAATAGAATAGAATAGAATAGAATAGAATAGAATAGGAAAGAATAGAAATAAAAAAGAATAGACTAGACTAGAATAGAATAGGAATACCTCAGGTTGGAGAGGACCTCAAAAGATCATCTGGTCCCACAATTTATAGGAAAGAGAGACCAAATATTGGCCCAATATTGTCTGGGAATCCATACTTACATCATCCTATGAAAGGGCACTGAACATATATCCATGGGAATAATAATAATTATTATTTTTAAGGCCTTATCATTGTTGGGGTATTTTTTGTTATTTTTTCTTATTTCAGTCCTCTTTCTTCCAAAACACAGGATTTATTTTTGACAGAGTTTTTGGGGACAAGGGGAAGTGTGCTTCTAGGCTGCATGTTGGGGGAGG
Source organism: Limnodromus scolopaceus (assembly GCA_028565335.1). Taxonomy (NCBI): domain Eukaryota; kingdom Metazoa; phylum Chordata; class Aves; order Charadriiformes; family Scolopacidae; genus Limnodromus; species Limnodromus scolopaceus. Next base: position 130,938,292 of record JAOXNO010000013.1, read on the forward strand.
CAGGGCATATGTGAGTGTTGTAGGCATTTCTGGTGGTTTTCCTATTGAAACCAGGTCGAGTTTCGGGAGTTCTTGTCTGAGAAGCAGTAATCAAGGCTTGATAACTGCTTTGAGTATAGATACCTATATTCTGTCATACTCACATTGTGAGCCCTCTTATGGATCTGACTGTCCTCTTTCAGATGCAATTTAGATTAAAAATGTTCACTTTTGAAGTCCTTGAAGTCACTTTAGACAAAGCGAGACCAACAGCAGAATGCTCAAAATATCTGATTATATTACATTTCTGATTTCCTCTTGTGTTCAGTCCATATCGTCTGACTCTCACATGCTGTTATGTATCTGATTTCATGTGTGATAACAGTGGTCTGACATGCACCTCCCTTGTTTTTCTTTAATATTTTACCTCGGTTTAAGAAATCATGCCAACGTGAGGGTTAAGAAACTTTGAAGAGCTAAGCCACGTATAAGGAGAGTTGCTTTTTTACCACTTTTATTTTTTTTTCACCATAGCTGGCAGTTTAGCTTCATTTTGAATTGTGAAGATCTAGTTTTCTTTTCAATCATGCGAGGCATTTGATGTCAATATTGTCTTGTGGTAGCATTCCACAAGTGGATTGTATGTTAGGCTGGTGTGTTTGTTTGACATGAAAGTGTGTGTATTGCAATAGCTCTCTACCTAAACATGGGAAACTCAACCTTGCAGATGCTACTCCGCATATACAAGAAAAAAGAAACACGAACTATGATCTTTCAAGCAATATAATACATTCCAGATACAGAAGACAAGACTAAGACTTAAAAAGAGATTCAACGGTATCTCAAATTAATGAAAATACAATCTCCAGACTTTAATGCATAACAACATTCACTACTGGTAATCCAGCAGTGATAATGAATTGCAATAACAAATATGTGATTTTTTTTCCCCCCTACTGATAAACCTTTACAAGACAGGTTGCAATCTTTCTCCCTCTTATTCACTTTCACTGTTGTAGCATGATACGTATTATGTATAAACTCTATTTGGACAGATAATTTGTCGCAAAATTTTTCACAATAGGAAAGGTTATTTATTCACAGAAAGTCAAGCAGTAAAGCAGAAAATGTCGTTTGAATGAGACCTTTTTTTGTTGTTGTTGGATGTGTATAATGTCATATTCTCTGCATTACAGGAGGAAGTTGGTGGTGTTAGAAGCAGTAAAACTCATTTTTTCATATTATTGTAATACTGACCTTGGCATTTTGTAAAATGGCCCCCCATATAAAAATAAAAAATGAACAAAATAAATGAACTGTTCACATTAGGAAACAAACGCTTAAGAGATACTTAGGGACCAGTAAAGAGGACTCTAATTTCCTGTGTTTTTCTGTCCTCTAAATGGAGTTCTGAAGTATAACATCATACACAGCCACTGGGAATTTCAGATCCATAGCACTCTTTACTTTGTTTCAAGCAGTAGAAATAGATATTGGAGATTTTACAATCCGGAGATTTTATTATTGGAGATTTTACAAGATGTTAAAAAGCCAAGTGCTCCAAACATCCAAAACCTTTCAAGCCATATCAATATATAAGGAAACAAGAAAAATAGAAAATAATTTTAAAATAAATTAAAGCAGTTTAAAAATTCCCTAAATACAACATCGCATAGCAAAAAAATCCCCAAACCTGAATCACATTTGTCTTACAAGAAGGTACACAGTGTTTTCCTGCTGCTTCTAACCCTTTGAATGTATAAATGACTGAATGTAGTCTCACGTGGTGGGTTTTGCTTATGTCATGGGCTTATCTCAAATGACTCAGAGGACTTATGTCAATCAGAAAAAATAAAAAGGACAACTAGTGTGAGGGTGGAAAAGAGTATAATGTCTCCTTTTATCCCCAGGTATATTTGCAGAGGTGAAAAAAACCCCATAAGTGAAATAAATAAAGTCTGATGGACATCATAAGGATATTTTTCTTAATGTAAACTCTCACATTTCCAGGGTGAAACCAAGAAGCTTATTTCACCATTAGTTTATCCGAGAAAATTGGTAGCAACTATGCATTTCATGTTTTATATTAGCCTTCAGCACTTCCGCACCATATAAAAAGAGAGAAATCTTTTAGGGAAGAAATTCTGCAGGAAAACTGCATATGCAGAGTAAATCAAAGAGTAGAAATTAAGTTAAAGATGAATTTCACCTTGCAGATTAAGACGCTTAAGTCAAGATGTCTGCATATAGGATTGAATTTACTTGCTTGAACATTGGGATCTTGAGACATTTGAAATTACTAAGGCAAGGAAGATGCACTACAAGATGCAAGCATGTATGGAGCTATGAGGGAGCTGCACCTTTCTGGAACAGGACTAGGATACAGGAGGGATGCTCTAGATTATAGAATGGTACAATGCGCAATGGTAGACTTTTCTAAATGATCCATTTTATCAACAGCTTCTTGCAAGTGAAAAAAATTGGGAGAATGTAATGATAAGAAATTATGTCAGGAAATTTCTGGGGTTTAGGAAATACACATAAGAGCCCAGTCAAGTAGCTGGAAAGTTCAGATGAAATACAGGAGAATTAAGTAAATGTTTCAGAGCTGCTCAGTTCAGACTCTCATTTTCCATTCCAGATATCTTGCAAACAGGCACAGTTCTGAAGCATCTCATGTCACAGCCCAGTGCTTCAACCCTCAGGTTACACAGAAAATGACTGATTCTTACTTAGATCTCAGCTATACCCCAGATGTCTGCTCTAGTCAGTACGGAGGATGAAGCGTGATCCAGCATGAATACACCTGTGCAAGAAAAAAACCTAAATTACACTGATAACTTTTATTTATTTGGGGCTTTTTTTGCTAGAAAGGCAAAGTAAAATTGATACAAAATTCAGTGAAAAGGACCATTTTGCCACTGTAGCATAATTTTGCATTAATAAAACATCTTTGTTGTGGATATACGTTTCCTCTCCTTTTGGAAGCTGTTGCACTTCATGAAACTAATGTCCACTGGATGAAAAGGAGAGGGGCTGACATTTGTCACAAGGCTGAGTGCAGTAGCCTTGAATATCGCAAATCTCAATTTATGTTTTGTGGCCACCTTCGAATGCCGGGGTGAAAACATCTGAGTTTAGGTTTTCCGCTGAGCAACAAGACAGCGCCTGTTCCAAAGTGCTTCCTCTCAGTAGCTTGTCCTATTTCTCCTTTTGCTTTAGTGCTAGAAAACTAGAACTGAAAGTCCTATTCCGTTGAAACTAGAGTGTACATTCAAAGTGACAAAGTGGCAAAAACGGTCTGGACTTCTCCTGTTCCCACCTGTTCTGGCAAACCCCTCTAAATCACACCCAAAGGACAACATTTGCAGCAGCGTAGCTGCTTTGTTCTCCTGACTGAATCATTGCTCATTCGCCTTATCTTTAGTAACAATTTCCTTTTCCCATGCTGTGCAGTCCTGGTGAATCTTAGTTAATATGGGTTCTGGCTTGGTACAGTACCCATGCACACATCCTGTGGTAGATTTATTAAGATACAAGAAGATGAATCTCAAGGGCAGAACATGCAAGCCTGGGAAAAGCTCTTTTATAGATTCTCTTTTAATGTTATGATTTCAAAGGATCAATTTTCATATCCAGTCATAAATTTCCAAAAAATTTCATTTAAAAAAAATAAGAATTAGGAAAAATACATGATTTTGGCACCCAGTTATGCAATATACAACAGTCTCATTGTCTCATGTTGGTCATAGAGATCATAAATTTACAGGACAGCATGGACATGGAACAGCAGGATCAGGAAGTTTCACGCATGGACGTAGTAGTATTATCAGCTGTTATATAGCTGCTTTTACTTTGAATATGACTGTACCTCTTGATACTGTTATAAAAATGACAAGGTTTTTCCTTTTGATAATTCACTCTGATTATTCTTTTTTGTTTGGAATAGCTTTTCTTATTAAATATAACTAGCTGGTTTATTGGTACCACTAATCACCATTCCCATTCTTTCCTTTCTTTTGTTCCTAAACACAATTCAAAAAAAGCTGACACCACAGCAAAAATGTTTAAAAAAATGTACTTTTTAAAAGTTGAAATTTAGAAATATATAATAGAGAGAAAATTCAAGAAGATATTTTTTAAAAACTTCAGCTATCTCTTTCTGATGATTTCTCTGACTGTAATGGTGACACCATGTTGGCCAATGCTTATAGATTTATGCAGTAACTTTTCTTCCTAAGATGTTGTAGGTGCTCCTCAGGTGGAGTCAGTTCATGTCTAACATTATGAGATCTTTATAAGCCACAGGTATCCAAGAAAAAAAAAAATCTTCAAAAGCTTTTAAAAACAGAAAAATTTAGATGGCAGAATAAAGGCTGATACTGAATCTGAAATAGTTTAGATTTGTTCTAGTCTAGTGTAGAATTTTTACTTTGTCTAGAAAAGAATAGAAATACTAGAAAACTGCAAAGGGAAAAATGACTGACAGTCATGTGTTGGGGGTGAAAAAGTAATTCTACATATGTGTTCTTTCAACTGGAGGAAATATGAACTTGTGATAGGCAATATATTCAACCCACTTCATAATAAATAATGGATTGATTTCAAGATTGGATTGAAACAAAGATTAATGAGAAGGGTAGAATTTTAATCGTTGTCTTTTTATTCAACATAGAGTTGGTCCTGAATATAATTACATGGATAAAGAAAGTCTCCTTTTTTGAAAAAGAAATTGATTTTTTTTATCCTGACTCTGTTTGGCACTTGTTGGAAGTTTCATTCCTGAAATAAGAGTTCTTTTCAGCAAACAGAGAGAGCAATATTTTACCCCTGAGAGTCAGGGTTGTTTCAGGTACTGGGAATTGTTTGTATTTCTGTCATGAAATGAAGATGGTTCTGAAACTAGAATATCACCTTGTAAAGGTGAGTAGACTAACTTGTTAATAACCATCTTCAAGAGCTGGTCAAGTGGGCAAGAGGGTGCATCAGAGCAAGAGAAATCCCCAAGGAAAAATTTATCCAGCTCTAACATTTTACACCTAAAATCTCCTCATTATAAAAATAGCACTGTGTCCACTGCAAGCAGCCCACTGGCCCACAGGAATAACAGAGCACAGAAACTGGCAGAAGGGTTAATTCTGCTCCTTATTTTGCTGTTACTTCTGCTAGAATAGCAAGACAAAATACATTAACCGTTATTCTAATACAGCAACAAGTAAAGAAAGTTATAAGGTACTTAAGTGCTTGGATATGCAAATGAAAAGCCAGTCTTAACTGGGCTACTTATGTAGCATGAGACTTGCGTCTATAGAAGTTGGTCATAGCATTTGTCTGCCTCATCTTCCCTATTTTTACAGTGAGGATATGATCTTTATTTATTTGTCCCTAAAACTTTGCAATGATGACTTGACCAGTAATCAGAGTTGACTATGAGCAGGCAGAGAACTATGAAAATACAAATTTTTTGTTCCTGTTATTGTGCTGTATAATACATTGTTCTCCCATCCTCCTTACTATTAAATATCAAATACAATTTGTACAATAAATGTAGTATGGCTTTAATCCATGCTATTTTAAGTTTAGAAGCCATGATGATGTGCTTTACTTGCTTCATGAATATACATGGGTAGCTAGAGTTAAACTCCTTTTTTTAATTAAAGTGAGGGGGGTGATACTTCCCCTTCAGCTTTCGGGTTGTGTGTCAGTACAGAGCTTTCCTGGGGCTTACTCCTGGAGTCAAAATGTTCTTAACACTTGGCTGGGGAGGCATATGAGCTCCCAAATAAGTGCTGCTTCTCTGTGAAGCCCCTAGACCCTCTTTTATTCGCAAGATCAAGAAGGATCTCCTTTCTACTGGGGTTAACAATTCCTTTTTATTTAAAGATAAATGAAACTCAATCACCGTAAGTATTATAGGCAAAACAATGCAATGCAGTCTTATTTGTATGTTTATAGCCTCATATAAATTTATAGTTCTGTACAATTTTTTAATTACTTCTGTTATTAAACTTCCTTATAGAAGCAATAAGTGTTTGTGAAGAAAAACCCCAATGTTTAGCATTTCATAGCAAGGATAACCTCCAACAACTATCTGACATTTCTTAGCTTAGCTTGAGTTCTTGAGTTTACTTCAAAGGAAAAAGTCAGTGGGCAAAACTTGGAAATCTCAGAAGTCTCCCAACCTTTTCCCCAGTAAAGACTTCAGACAACTAGAAAGGCTTCTGGTTTTAGCTGACCATTTTCTGTGCAAGCAAAGGGAAAACAGAGGAAAAGGAAAGTGAAAAGTATCATCGTAAAGCTGAATGAATTTTTGTCTTTTTAGTTTTAGCTTTGAATCCTTTGTGCGAGCTGAAGAGTGCAGAGGGCTATAAGCTTACCTCCTGCCTGTGAAGGGCCACAATTGCATTTGCTAGCAGCCTGGCAAGCACCAAAGGGGCTTGCCAAACCATACCCTTGTGCTCCGATAGCTGAAATTTCTCCTCTGATTTGGAAAAGATGCTTACTTCACACTTTCCAGATCTCTGTATTGTGAGGAAGGGAGATTGTAAGTATGGTGGCCAGAGACAATAATATTATTCTGTCCTTTATTATTTATTTTATATATTTATTTGTTTGTTTGTTTGTTATTGATATATATATATATTATATATATGAGGCTTTTATTTTATATATATTACAGCATTAAAGAATTTCACCACTTTGACCCATAGACTATATTCCAGGCAAATATTCATACAATTTGTTGTGAGCATATCTGCCAGCAGAAGTCACAAATCTCAGATTACTCGCTTCATCAGATTAGTCTGGGACTTCCTATATCTAAAGTAGAAGAGCAGTGATATCAATTCTAAATACATTCCAATTTCATTCTTACTCACTGATTTCAATACTGTCTATTAAGTCCAAAAAAAAAGTAGATTATTTCTGCACATATTTGTAAGACACAAGTTTGGTTTTTGGTATGCAAGGTGATATTATTGCTATTTAAATTGTGTCTGTTGAAATGCTGGTAATTGCTGATCAGTAGCTAGTAATGAGCGGCTGATCAGCATCTTCAAGATATTTGGTAAGAAGTGGCATTCCTCCTTTCTTTGGCCGAAAGGAGCTCTCTCAGTGAGTGCTCTTACTTGAGAAGCTTTTAACTTGGAAAAAGCCATTAGAGCAGACTGTAGTTAAGTATAAATTTGGCAGCTAAGAGATCTCGCATATGACGGTTGGGAGAATCTGCCACACAGATCCCGACAGGTTTATACCCAAAACAACTGAAAAAATAGGAAGTCTGTCATTATCATGTAGCAATTTGGGTTCCGCTCCAAACGAGAAAATTCCTTTCAGTGTGTGCATACTGCAACCGAATTAAGTATATTACGTGTTACAGAATTTAGGTGCTTACTTCTATAAATAAAAACTATGAAGTGATATTTCATTCCATTACCTCAGCAGTTATTTCATCCTTTCGTCTATGACACAACCAAAAGCATAAATTTGCAGAAATAAATATTTTCCCATATTAAAAAAAAAAAGAAAGAGTAACTGAATGTTTCTAAATAAAAATAAAAAACCCCATATGAGTGAAAGATCACTCTAATTTTTAATTGGGATGTGTAACAGAAGAGAACACACAACACTGAAAGACAGTCACAGGCTTATTAGCTGAATATGGCAAGCTGATCCTAGCATGGCCAGACTCACCTATCTGGAAATGTAAGTAATCTCAAAAAAGTGAAAATTGTCCATTAAGGTTTCAATGACTATCGTTATGCAAAAATAAGTCTTTATTGTCGTTCCTTTTTACACCTTTTTTAGATAGCAAATTTACTTCTCAATGACAGTTTATTTCCTGAGACACAAAAGTCACTGTCACAAGATGACATTTGACATTTTTGAGAGTCCACTAAAACTGCCTTTTAAGTTTTCTTGACACTAGTCCAGAAAATGTGGAACAGCTATTAAACCACTGTTCCCCTAATAAACATTAATTATAAGACAGCAGGTGATTAATCACTGATAATGAGCTATAGATGACTTTTAATGGTCAGCTAATAGTGTCATGGGCCTTTACTATGGAAAATAATTAAAATTGATAACAGATTGTACGGTGAATATGCATGATAAAAATGCATTTACAGTACAAAAGCAGGCACTCAAATGTAGGAGGAATCTCTTTCCCTGTGACCATGACACTTTAGCTCAGTGCTTAGGGCACTTGCAAGGGGGGAAGACCTGAATTATTGTCCCAGTTTTAGGCACCATTTGAAACAGAGCTTGGATTTGGGTTACTACTTACAGCTGTTGATTTTTCCTCTGAAGGTGAAAGTGCTAGCCAGCATACTGCGGTTATTCTCCCTCGTTGTTCTTCCTGGCACAAGAAACCTTTAATTATAGCATGCAAAGTGAATCCTTCATGGGAAAAAAAAACCTTTTCCATCATCTTTCCATTTCCGGAACAACCTAGAGGTGATAACAAGGGCACTCTTTTGAAAACAGAGATATGCCTTGAAATCTCTCCCTGGCTGCAAAGAAAATGTAATCCTGGCCTTTTCCTTCCTAGCTGGCACCGAGTGTGATACCGCTCTGTTAAGGCTCTGTTTTTTGGGGAGAAAGACCAGTTCTTTAACAGAAACAGTTATGGCCCTGGAAGGGTTTCCAAAACCATCAATACTGAGACTTTGCAGCTTAATATTGTTCAGAATGAAAGGGCTTATCTGTACACCCTCCCATTCCTCTGGCTGACTGCTGGGAACCAAACTGCCCACACGCACTGTGGTAACCTGAAAATTTGCCAATTCTGGTAAATTCTCTCTGGCCTGATAGACACACAGCACAGGACGGTTTGCATCTATAGGGCTAGATTTTCTCCTGAAACAGGTCCGAGCTTTTTCCTCAAAGACATTTCATTCATGGTTCCTTTACTACATTGTCTCCTAAACCATGTTTGGCACTGTTGGGAAAGTTCTGGTTTGCCCAGGCCAAAACCATGTCAGGGAGTGTGCTAATAATTACGTAGTACGGATGATTGTAGGATGGTGCTTGAGTCAATGTCCTTCCACTCTCCACTTTGCCATTATATAGTCTTCAGTGTCTAGTTTATGGCTGAACATTACAGATTTTGGGACCAGAAATCTGTCCTAATACCTAATAAACATTAGGTATTATCATGCTGGTGTTAAAACAATTTTTTCAAGGAGCCTACTCACCGTTACTAACCACATTAATAATTAAGAATTCTAATGTTAAGTCTCTATAGAAAAGCAATTTGCTGAAGGTGAGAGAATCCAAGACAATTTGGAGAATAAATTGTAATCATCTGTAAAAGCCACCAATAAATATGAAGGTTTATATGTCAAAACTAGAAAAAAACCCAAACAGTTCATTGAGGTGGGAACAGATTTGAATTCTATCTCTAAATGGTCTTGATTCTGCAATAATTTTCTTATGTTACTCTGTCCCCTTCCATCTTTTTACCCCCTGTCAACATGCCATATCGTCATGCCATGTGTTACATCCTGATCAGTCAAACGTTTACACAGGTGAGCAGCATTACAAATGCCAGCAGCCACAATTAAGCGAATTTGACTGCCCATGTGAGTAATCACTTGCATTTACAAGCTTTTTCTGAGAGCTCTCATGAGATTGCAAAGTCTGCAGGTGATAGAGTAACACTGAAACTTTGGGGTTTGTTCTACTTTTACACCAGGGTTATTCCATTCACATCATTGGAGATACTTCCACCTTGCAGTTATAGAAACAAAAAGAGCGTGGTGTTCATAATTTTTCTGGGTGCTGTACAAACAGATAATGTAATAGATTTTTAATAAAAATCTCAGTCATCTAGTCTAATTAGTAAGTCGCATAGAACACCACAGAACTAATAGTATTGATTTCTACTACTTCTTCATATGCTTTTTGGGTTAGCAGAAGATTCTTGGTAATTGTAAATGAGTGACTTGAAAAGGTCATAGAAAGTAAGTGAGAGAGAGAAGAAGAAAAGAAAGTCTGGAAGTAGAGATGCAGGGAAGAAGGAGAAGGCACGGAAAATAAGAAAAATATGAAGAAAATCAAGAAAGAGAAGAGGAGACTGGGATAAGAAAGGGAAGAATATAAAAACAGGAGAGAGAAATAGAAAGATAAGATCTATAGTAATCATCTTTCAAGTTGTCTTGGATTGGATTTTTGTGCTTTTTTTCTAAATCAATGGATTGTTCATATATCAATAGAACAAAAATAAAAAATAAAAGGCAAATGTGAAATATATGAAAAAAAGTTTTAATATCACCATTCAACTGACAGTGTTGACAGTTATAGCTGATGTCCTTCAAATCAAAAATGAAATAATAATGTTGCATTTCAGTATGCCTTGACAATAAACTTAAGGTAATACCCTGTCAATGACTAAAGGACCCGTTTTTAAAATCACAATTGAATGTAAGTGATAGAAAATCAATCATGATGTTGCCTTGGCAAAAGCACTATTTTCAAGGCTGATGATTTGGCAATATGACATCCTTATTGTTATTATTATCATTATTAGTAATAGTAAAAACAATCATAATCTTTGTGATTAAAGATGATTCCTTATAAGGACATCTGGGTCATTTGAAATTTTCAGGAAAACTGTAGTGGTTTGGATGAGAACGTGCATCCAGTTTTCAGATGAAACACAAAACTAACCTTCTGACTGCTTGTAATAATTAAAGAGCAGCTTATACTATTTGGAAGAGTTGCACTGTAGAGCACCCACTGTGCTGGCCAAATTCCAATGTGGAAAATTACATTCTGCCTACTGACAATCGCCTCTTCTATTTCAAAAGGCAAGTCCTGTTTTTTTACCTACTGTCCTAGGTATTAGACATGTGGCTAGCCTGGAGCGTGTTGTTAAATCCATCACATGCTTATCTACCTTGCTGAATTGTCACCCTGATCCATTTATTAACTCTATTAAAGAAGTGTCCCATTTTTAATCAGTAGGATGACAATTTAACTCCCTTTTAAAATACAAGAAAGTATTACATGTAACAGCCAGATCAGAATTTCAGGAGCTAATAATTCAGGAAAGAGACACGCTAGGTTCCTTGTATTAATGATACCTCTATTTCAATACTTTCCTTGTGTGCTGTGAAACACATAGATAAGATGCCATTCCTTTCAACAGTTGAGTACTTGTACAGTTTCAGGCACCTGCAAAACCCCATCAACTTTGAGCTGCAGATATACAAATTGCATTTTTTATTTATAAGGATGTGAATTTTAAAAGCTCAAATTGCTTAATTGGTCTTCTGCCAACACTGAAGCTGAAGCAGATTTAGAATAATGTTGAACCCTCCTACAAACAAAAGCGAGTGATTAGAACTTCCTTAACTCTTTTTAAAGATAGTCATGTTGAAACAGAACTTAAGTCTTTTCAAGTAATAAGGTGAATGTCAGTGGAAGGATAATGCGTATGTGCAGCCCGGTATTGTAACGTGCAGCTTCAGAAATCCCAAAGCTCAAGAGGCAGGAGCTACAATGGTTCATCAAACCACCATGGGATCCTGCAAGAGGAATGGCAAAACACAGTGACATCATCTTTATTTTAGTAATAGGGCTCCAATTAGGACAGGATTGGTTTTTTGCCTTATTTTACGTTGTAATTGCATATAACATCCTGATAAGATTAAGAGCTGTGATAAATCCTGCATTTTCACTTAGCTTAAAATAACAACTGTATGTGTTCTCAGATAAGCAAATAATTTAAAATCTCGTCATCAAACTCATGTGTCAGGACTTCTTCAAAGACTGAAGTCAGTCAGATTCTGTTCAGGCATACAATTTTCGCAATGGAAAGAGACATAATGCTTCCATAGCAACACATTAAATGCATCAGGTCCAAGCCTTGAGAACTGCTGACATAAGTTTAACAGGGATGTTCAACTGTTCTTAAGAAAAAAAGGTTTTTGGTTTTGCTTCACGTATATATGCAAGTACATCTGGTATTTCTTACTGATGATTAAGTGAAATTTACTCTCTACACCAGCGAAGCTAAAGGCAGCCCCTCACACCCGCCTTATGCATTGTACAAAATCTATTAGTAGACGGACATTTAATAGCTGTACAAATGTATCTTAATGAACGTTAGGATGGTATAGCTTTCCTTATAATTGCTGACAACAATGTTCCTTTAGGTTTAAGAGCATGCATGCTTATCAGAGATGCCATTGACTTGTACTTGTTCTGTTTATTGATTGCTTAATTAGTTTCCAAGATAGCTAATCAGGAACAGATGCAAGTGTTTAAGCATCTCTTGCTGTGTCTTACTCTGAGCACAAAATTGTGGAGCAGCTGTGTGATTTAAGGAAATAAATTAACCTCACTGTATTGAAGTAGTTTGAATCTTGGTATAGGGTACAATGTTGGTGTAGCAATACCATCTATAATGTGAAATGAATTTGGGGGAAGCTGGTATGCTGACTCATACTCCAAAAAGTAACTGGAAAGAAGGCTTTCTTGGCTTTCAAATGATAGCTCAAAGATTTTTTTCCTCTTCCTTCTGCGCTATTTTTTGCTGAATGTAGCCTCTGACAGTCAGAATAAAAAGTTTTTTGATCACAATAATAACCTCTAGGGATTTCTCTGTCACAGAAATGAAATCAAGTAAATGTCAACGTTCTTAGTAGGGAATGTTATACATCACTGGTGAAGCTGGGTAAATAATGGACTGTGGAAGGTGGTATCTGTCTCAAAAATTTAAAAACTCATTTTAAGCTAATACAATGTTCTCTTTTGATGAAAGCAAAATTCTTTGTTTAAAATTGGCTCTTTTAAAGTGGCATTGAGTGTTCAGCTTGAATAAAATTATGGAAAATATTCAGAAGAAAAACAGTTTCAGAGTAAAAAATCCAAATGTTCTTGGATGGAAAGCTTGCTATTACATTTATAGATTTTATGAGAGACTGTATTCCTTAATGAATAGTTCAGCATAACTGATGCAAATTCACATTATTTGGGCTTATTGTATCTGCTTTATAAAACAAAGCACTTGGTCTAAAAGGCAACACACAGCTCTACCCATAACAATAATAATATCCCATAATACTACCATGTATAAGAATGGTCTGGCTACCTAAACATCGACATAAAGGTAGGTATTCCATATTTATAACTAGGTATTACTGTTTCCCATGCTGTAAAACCTAAAAAAACACCTCTTTTTCAGTTTTGTTCTCATAACAAAAAGAAACCATAGACCCATTCAAGAAACAATTTGCCTTAGGTTTTAATGAAGTATTTGATGATAGGAAAAAACATAGAATCATAGAATTGTCTAGGTTGGAAGGGACCTTTAAGAACATCTAGTCCAACCACCAACCTAACTCTGATAAAAAGCCATTACTAAACCATGTCTCTAATCACTATGTCAACCCGTCTTTTGAATACCTCCAGGGATGGTGCCTCAACCCCTTCCCTGGGCAGCCAGTTCCAAGGCTTAATAACCCTTTCCATGTAAAAATTTTTCCTAATTTCCAATCTGAACCTCCCCTGACGCAACTTGAGGCCATTTCTTCTTCTCCCATCGCCTGTGACTTGGGAGAAGAGACCGACCTCCACCTCTCTACAACCTCCTTTCAGGGAGTTGCAGAGAGCAATAGCATCCACTTCTCCATAACTGTTTACATGGAATTCATGCCTTCCAGTGATGAATTACCATGGGTTCAATGTACTTTCTACAATTTCTTTTTGAAAGATGGTCAGGAAAGCACTGCACATCAGCAGAGAGCTGTCAGAGTTTAGCACGTGTTTTCTAGTCCTTTTCCCAATACAGGCTGAGGAGCCTAGTACTCAAAAGTATGTCTTTATTATCTATCTGAGAAACTGCTCTACCATGCTCCCCACAGCTGTTTAATATGAGACCAGAGCAATGGTGTTCAAGACTCCTATTGTACCTGTAGGCAGGAGAGATGTGAAGATTCACCTAGCAATCCATCTCACATTTAAACTCAAAGGACGCTGAACCAAGACAGCACTTTAATAGAAGTCAGTGGAGAAGAAAAGTGGGGGAAAAAAAGAGAAAAAAAATATTTCTAAAATACTCTATTAAAAATACTTTATCACAAATGAGGCTTTGAAATTAGAACATCTTAACTATCATCAGAAAATCAATACATCATTTTTATTATCAACAAATACATCACCTATGATTAACTTACACACATATACGAACATTTAATTTTTTTTCTAATGCAACTAGTATGTGAGGTCATCTATGCACTATTTAGTAATAGTGCATTAATACTAAAATATTGCTTCCTGTATCAATCACCACTTCATAAAACAACAAACTTAGAAGAGAACATGTCTTAATCTTGTGCTTGAGAGATGCTCTACCTCCTAATTATCATTCACCAATATTTTGCCTAAAGTTCTAAAACCATTCATAAGATAATATCAAGATAATTCATGATTTCGAAACTCCTTAAGTGGGATAGTGGTGCGTTTCTGTCTTGAGTCCTACTTTTCCCTGAAGTGTTTCTGCACTGAAATTACTAAGGATTCAGATACCATTCTGACTTTTTGCTTGCATGATAAAAATTAACCATTTTACTAAGTATTCTTATTAAATGACATAGCCAGGATCGTTAACTCCCACATATAGACAATTTCATAATTTTACAAATCTAGGGGTTAATTTGTTATTTGAAATCAGATTTCAGATGAAAATTTTATTCGAGTGAATTCAGCAGCTCTTGGGATAAAAATGGCCATTTCCATTTACTTACAGCAACACAGGTGAAGTTAAGATGCTTTCAGTGACTACCTCTACTGGTTTTATTTCCTCATCTATTTCTACTTTAATATGAGGAGGAATAATAATTCCACAAATATTGTGAACTTACATTCAAATAAACAAATCTGAATGTGGGAAATGGAGCAAAAGAAGTTCAGGAAACATTACCACTACACAGTTTTTTTAGCTGTTATTTTTATGTCAAAATTATCATTATTCTGATTAATAGAATTAAAAAAAAAATGTCTTGCATATGTATCTTTGGAGAAACTCAAAATTAAGCATCTCCAGAAAAGACTCAAAATATGTGTTGATTCTTCAAAAATTATGCAGTAATCTACTAAGAAATTTTGTTTGTAGAACACAGAGAATACAAAAATGTCATGGCATTGCAGTCTGACAAAGAAAAATCTTAAAAATGGGAGGAAATCGGAGAACTGGAAGATTTACTTGATAGTGTTTATACGACTTGCATAGCTAGAGCTACTACTAGTTTGGGGCCATATAATACAATAGTCCGTGCAGTATCACTATAATCCTACTGCAAACCCTAACTACAGACCAGGGGAGTAAAAACGACTTGTGGTAGTTGTTCTCCTGAGTACACAGTGCATCATTTACAGTCAGCATCAAGAGATTTCACAACACAAGAAGAGATTACATGTTAGCATCAGGCTCTTCAGAAGTCGCTGGATGTAAGGGACGCATTTAATAGGTCTACTTGTAGTCAACACCAAGTCCCAATCCTTAATAAAATAAACCTAGAGACAAAGGCAGTTTAGAAAAAATCAGAATAACAGCTGGTATGTGGATGAACATTTGATCATATTATTGCTATGGC
Organism: Limnodromus scolopaceus; assembly: GCA_028565335.1. Classification (NCBI taxonomy): domain Eukaryota; kingdom Metazoa; phylum Chordata; class Aves; order Charadriiformes; family Scolopacidae; genus Limnodromus; species Limnodromus scolopaceus. The sequence goes on from JAOXNO010000013.1 coordinate 130,953,873, forward strand.
TCAATAGCTATTTTATAGAAAAGCATCTAGCCAACACACTGATTTTCAAAAATAACCTGCTATACACTTCATTTCTTGATGCAATGAGATCACGCACTAAGCAATGTTCTGAAAAGTTGAAAAATAAGATATTTGTCTAAATGCTAGTCTAAGAAGCTCAGTGTTATCCAAAGGAACATGTCATTAATTCCCTTAACTTCATTGAAGCTTTTCAAAAGTATGGGCTTAAAATGGACAAATAAATGGGTTACTTAATAAAACTTACATATTTCATTATAGCCAGCCTCAAATAATCTTAAATTGATAATCAAGCTTTTTTTTTTTTTTCGCCAACCTTAAACTAACTACATTCCTAGACCGTGGATAGATATTTGAGAAGCCAATGACTTTCTGTTCTTCTTCGTGCCACTCAGGGAGTACATGGGGGTGACAGTAACATGAGTGCTTCAGCAATCAGTAGGAACAGCCAAGAACAAACAGTTCCTGGAGTCTCCCGTGGCACAAGCAGTAGCAGGGTAACATTGCCTCCTTCCATTTGCCAAGAGCGACTCAAAGATGATGTTCCGTTTCTTTGGAAATGTCAGGATTAGTTGGTTTCCAGCACTGCAAGCCCACGCTCTATAAAAAAAAAGTCTTCTAGTGTTGCATAGTTCAATTTCAGGTCTACCCCAGGATTCCTGTCCCTGATAGTGGATGCATGCATAGATTAGACAGTCCTGCAAGGGTGAATTCACATAAGTTTGGTTTTAATTGCAAAAGTGAATTTATTGGTGAAGGGCTTCTCTCAGTATGATGGTTACTATTAACTCTACAGCCTCTGAAAAACCATGTTATCTTTTAATTAAGGTAAAAATAAGCCAGTAAAAGCAGATGACTTCAAAATATATTAGACTTGATAAATTAAAATTCTTCAGTCTATTCCTGAACAGCAGAACAATATCCTTCAAACTCCTCAAACTACTGAAGTTTAAGTATTCAAATAAATTTCTTTGCTCATTGGGATCTCAGAAAGCCACAAGACAAACACCTATTTGCAATTTAGGCCTGCTTTGCAAAGATTTAATACTGAGGAAGAGCAGAATGAAAACAAAACAAACAAAAAAAATCAGAGAATTTTAACAGCAACTTCATAATCTGGTTTCTTTAAAATCCCAAGCATATATTTTTTTACCTTTCTACAGTCATGCAGATAACTAGAAACTCACTTTGGTTCTGATGAAGCAAACATTTTTCTCATGCCAAATCCACCTTTTCTGACAGAATGTAAAATCCTGCTTTTTTACTGGAGAATAATCACTTTTTTCTTTTATGCACATGCATCGCAGGTGCATTTGCATAGTTAAGAAAGAAATCTAATGAAAAAACAAAAGCCAAACCCAAACTTTATTGAGAACTGCCCCCTGTTGTACTTTTAGTTCCCACAGCAGATATGTCTGGAAGACCTTGTTTTCAAAACTGAATTCCATGAGAGTATTAAACTGTCCGGCTTGTCATGTCTGGAAACATAAATGTTTCTAGAGCCATGAATATAACTGCTTAGTTTCAGTAATGATGTAGTCTGTATGTTCAGAAAGAGAAAAATAACAGCAGGTTCATATAGTCAAATAGCTCTTAATGATCTATACTTAATTTCGTATGTTGTTTGCCAGGTGAGAGAAGAATGCTGAAGTGTAAAACTGAAAAGAAAAATCTCGTTCCTCTCTCCAATCTGCTCCACAAGAAATGCAGGGACAGCAGAAGTAGCACGTGGTGTACAGGTGGTCCTGAGGCTGTTCCAGTCCAACTTCAGGACTGCTCAGCAGCTGCTGCTCAGAGTGCTCTACAACACTTAGTTAAAGCTGCTTAAAGAGCATTAACTTTGGCCCAGTTACCATGCACTGAGGTGCGCTAAATATGATGCTGCGGAGAAAAACTGATTTTTGGCTGTTAAAGCCCTGTCCTCCATTGTGCTGAGAAAGCTCAGCTGAATACCCACGGAGATGCTTCTAAGGTCTATTAAGACGCAACAGCATGGGGCTTGCAGTTACATCAAAGATACTGTGTCAGATCAGTGCTACATAAAAAAATTACCACAGTCTTAAATGGTGAAGAAAGAACAGTGTGAATACGGGAGGCTGATATAAGTAATGTTTCTGCTCTAATAGTTATCATTTGGAGAGTTTTAGTTTCACAGTATGTAAGTAGATTAAAGAAATATTTCTGTTGGGTATTGTACTCTTAGTGTTGACTTTTAGACAATCATTTGCTGAATCAAGTTTCAGTGTTGATAATGGTACTCAAAACTATGAACACACTGAACTAATTCATACCTTTTTTTTTCACTTGTTAGAGAACTATTTTTCTGTGTATTTATACTCACTGATTGATTTTTTAAAAGCTTGTTGGTTTCTGTGGAGTCCAAATAGCATCCAAGCTTCTTCATAATTTGTCTTAATCTTATTTTTTTTTTTAAAAAAAAAGCAAAACCATGTGAACAAACAATTTAAAGTTCAAAAAAGTTCCTTTCTCAGTCTCTACTTATGGAAACAAACACCCATCATGCCCCAGGCGCTTCTGCCTGGGCTCCTTTAAAGGAATTCTTCCATTCATGCTACCTGCATGTCAGGGTGCATGCTGCATGCTCCATTCATGCCAGATCCTTCTCAGTGGTGGCCATGGGCAGGACAAGAGAAAAGGGCACAAATTAAGAAATGTGAATTTCCACCTGAACACAAGAAAAAAACTTTTCTATTAGGAAGGCAGTCAAACACTAGCACGGGTTGCCCAGAGAGGTTGTGGACTCTCTGTCTTTGGAGATATTCAAAAGTTATCTGGACATTGACCCAGGCAAACAGTGTAGCTGACCCTGCTTGAGCAGGGAGGATGGACTAGACAATCTCAAGAGGTCCCTTCCAAGCTCCACAATTCTGTGATTTTAGAGTATAATGAAGAAATCTAACTCTATGCTATGATAAACCAGCTCTGAGCTGTGTTGCTTCTAGTTTCTGAAAAAGTTCAATGAGTTAGGACTGCTGCGCCACAGCAACCGTGCCACAGCTATTTCATCTTATTTCCATTCTAGTCACATCTGAAGACTTGCTTGCTTGTGAAGCCACGTCCCTCTGTGGACTTTATAAGCAGTTGAGACACATGGCAGTATTCGTGTTCAAACGTCACTGGTATGAATGCAAGGTGGTGGGAAACAATACTAACCTGTGGTTTGCAGTTTTTAGAAGCACCCACAGTGCATGTCTGGGCTCAGGGACACCTGCAACGTAACTGAAGGCAGGTCTGGGTGTCCAGGTATCATCTTGAACAAACCCCCTGTGCTGACAGGCAAAGGTGGTGGGTATCAGTATATGATATGTTTGTGTAGCATGTGTTCATATGTATCAGTGATCTGAAACAACTTTCATTAAGCCAATTATTTTGGTAATCATGTTTGCTGCTTATGGTCAGAAGTATTTATCAATCATTAACACAATGTATTTATCCTTTTCTTTAGCTTGCTTTCCTCCTTTAAAGATATATACTATCTAATGATTTCCACTTTTCCTTTAGCTAGCTGGCAGTTCTATTGCATATATGAAATTTTAAGAAAATTCCATATAGTTCAGAATACTTTTGCTGGTTATTTTTAAAATTATTTTTATTACTAATTTGAACCACAGAAGAATGAATGAACTGGTAAAGTTTGCTTATCTATTTAGAGTATCTTTTTTGAGCCTCTCAGAATCCCAGCCAAAAGAAAAGCCCTGGCAATAAGAGGTAGGATATGCATGAAATCAAAGAAAAATCAGATAGTTACGGCTACCATCATTTTCTGTGCAACCAGAAGAGCCTATTAGAAGTGTGAATCTAAAACCTATTCAGTAAAAGCAAGTTCTTCCACTGACTTTAGTAGATATAGTTCATGTCCCGGTGCAGCACAATATAAACAAATACAGAAAAGTCTGTTGGCAAAAAGACATTTTGATATACAAGGTCCAATTAATCCTTACATGAGAACTAAAAATTAACTTGTGGGTTACAGCCTCTTCAGTCTGATTTTTTTTTTTTACTAGGTATAAATAATCTTAACTTTTTCCACTGAACCAGCTTTTCAAGGGCTCTTTTTGTAGTTGTCATGCAGTTTTAATACACAATGAACATTCATTACAGCAACATTAATCTGGCAGACATTACACTTCAAATAATTGCTGCCTGCCTTAATTCCTGGTTTGTCCTTTTGTAAGCATTAATTACATATGTCAACAACAATCAGTTTAGAGTAAGATAATTGCAGGTATGGAAAAAGGTTACTCTTAGCAAATATGTACTTGATAGATAGTGTCTTCGTAGTATTAGGATTTTATTTACTTCAAGATATTAATGAATTTGTTGGAAGCCCCTTAGCTTAGCTATATAAACAAAATGGACAGTCCATTGTAATTTTTTGTGAATGTGTTTATCACACAAGCTAACAGATTTACAGATTTGGGATTTTTTTTTCATGGCAAATGACACGCAGATGTTTGTTGGTGACATAACAAATGTGTAGTTATTTATAGATATTTATTTCACTCCAATATGTTAAAAGAACTATTCAGTAATGTGAAAATACAATAACAATTCATGCCAGATTGCCTTAAATCCAATGTTTTTGATAAAAGTTTCCAGTGCCAATACAATTGTTCATGTATTTCATCATATAGATGCTCAGCATTCTGTTAACTGTGGATCCTGTGTATTTTTCAGGGTCTGCAAGCATGCCCTGGATCACAAATTTGTCATGACTTGTTTTCTAGATCCTTCTTGTTTTCATTTGCTTTACTTACAAAGTCAAATCAAGTGTGCCTTCATCATCCATGACAGATTTATATAAATATTGTTAAAAACACGAAGTGAAAGTGAAACAAGAACCTCTCTAGTTATTTTGATACAGCACTTCATTATTTTTACAGGCAGAAAGCTTCTCATAATATCTTATACCTTCACAAATAAGAAATCTTCTTTTGCTATTCCTAGTGGATATAGAGGAAAACTGAACAGTATTTTGATGTAATAATAAAATTTTACATGCTGGAAGACTGCTTTTCTGTCATCACTTCATCTTCTTCAAAGTGGAAATTTCCAGTTTCTTTAGTTTTTGTTCAGAGGTCATGTTTTATCAGCTTCCAATGATTTCATAGAATCACAGAACTATAGAATATTTTGGTTTGGAAGGGACCTCTAAAGGTCATCTAGTCCGATCTTCCCCGCATTTAGCAGGGACATCTTCAACTTGATCACATTGCTCAGAGCCCCGTCCAACCTGACCTTGAATGTTTCCAGGGATGGGGCATCTACCATTTCTCTGAGCAACCTGTTCCAGTGTTTCACCACCCTCATTGTAAAAAATGTCTTCCTTAGTCTGAATCTACCCTCTTTTAATTTAAAGCCATTACCCATTGTCCTATCATAATAGGCCCTGCTAAAACGTTTGTCTCTATCTTTCCTGTAAGCCCCCTTTAAGTTCTGAAAGGCCACAATAAGGTCTCCCCAGAGCCTTTTTTCCTCCAGGTTGAACAGCCCTAACTCTCTCAACCTCTCTTCGTGGGAGAGGTGTTCCATCCTTCTGATCATTTTTGTGGCCTGCTTCTTGACATGCTCCAACAGATCCATGTCTTTCTTGTGCTGAGGAGTCCAGAGCTGGACACCAGGCGAGATTCTGGGTGGGGTCTCACAAAACCAGAATGGAGGGGCAGAATCACCTCCCTTGACCTGCTGGACATGCTTCTTTTGATGCAGCCCACGATACAGCTGGCTTTCTAGGCTGCAAGAGCATATTATCAGTTCATGTCCAACTTTTCATCCACTAGTACCCCCAAATCCTTCCTGGCAGGGATGCTCTCAATCCCTTCATCCCACAGCCTCTATTGATGCCAGGGATTGCTCTGACCTACTTGCAGGACCCTGCACTTGGCCTTGTTGAACTTTATGAGGTTCACATGGGCCCACTTCTTGAGCCTATCCAGGTCCCTCTGGATGACATCCCGTCCCTCAGACATGTCAGCTGCACCACTCAGCTTGGTGGTGTCTACAAACTTGCTGAGTGCGCACTTGATCCCACTGTCTATGTCATTGATGATATTGAACAGTCCTGATCCAAATATAGACCCATGAGGGACACCACTCGTCACTGATCTCCATCTGGATATTGAGCCGTTGACCGCTACCCTCTGGATGTGAACATCCGACCAATTCCTCATCAGCTGAACAGTCCACCTATGAAATCCATATTTCTCCAATTGAGAGAAAACGATATTGTGGGGGACCATGTCAAAGGCCTTCCAGAAGTCCAGATAGATGACGTCTGTAGCTCTTTCCTTGTCCACTGATGTAGTCACTCCATCACAGAAGGCTACTAGGTTGATCAGGCAGGATTTGCTCCTGGTGAAGCCACGCTGACTGCCTCAAAGTGCCTCCCTGTCCTCCGTGTGCCTTAGCAGAGCTTATATATGTCCCTTGGCAAGTTCAGCTCCAGCTGTGCCTTGGCCTTCCTGACCCCATCCCTACACAACTGGGCAGCATCCCTATAGTCTTCCCAGGATACTTGTCCCCACTTTCACTGTCTGTGCATCTCTTTCTTGCTAGTTTGACCAGCAGAACTTGACTCAGCCATGCCAGTCTCTTGCTTTCCTTTCCTGATTTCTTACACCTGGGAATTGAGAGCTCTTACCCTCTATGGAAAGTGTCCTTAAAGACCTGCCAGCTCTGTTCTGCTCCCTTGTCCCTGAGGGCAGTTTCCCAGGGGGTCCTATTGACCAACTCCTTGAAGAGTTGGAACTTTGCTTTCCTAAAATTCAGGATCCTGACTTTACTCTTCACCTGAGCCAAATCCCTCAGGACTGTGAACTCCACCAGTGCATGATCACTACAGCCCAGGCTGCCTCTGATCTTGACATCACCAATTAGCTCACTTGCACTGGTGACCATCAAGTCCAGTATCACCTCTCCTCTCATTGGCTTAAGACGTTATGTTGGATGCATTCCAGGAACCTCCTGGATTGCCTACAGCTGGCCATGCTACTTTTCCAGCAGATGTTGAGGTGTTTGAAGTGCCCCAGTGGGACAAGAATCTATGAGTGTGATGCCTTCTGTAGCTGGAGTAAGAAGGCATCGTCAGTAGGCTCCCCTTGATTAGGAGGCCTGTGATAGACACCAACCACAAATTTCCCTTTGTTGCTTTGGTCTCTTATTAACCATAGGCTTTCAACCTACTCATGTCTATTCTTCAGAGACAGCTCTTCACACTCTATTTTTCCCATATCTGTGGTTATTATTAACCTCCCAGACCCCTCCAATTTGTCTTTGGGTGTACTGGGACCTGTCTCCTGGCTGAAGCTTCACCAACAGAAGCAGAATGATATAACACTTCTCTATACCTCATAAAACATTTCTTTAAACTCATCAGAATGAAATTGATTTCTCTTGAAACAATAGCACGTTGCTATTGTTTGACCAATATGCAGTTTATGGACCAGTATAACCTCTAGGTAATTTTATGCTTCACTGCTACATATCTACTTTTCCCCAAATATTTCATCGTCTGGTCCAGCTCCCTAGAGCTGATGTTTTGTTCTTGTTCAGCTCAGCCACTTGCACCACGTAGAAGATCTCTGGAAGGCTGAACATCAATAGTTATAGACCTAACATGCTGTCCTTGAAACAATGGAAAACAAATAGCTGTGATCTGGCACTTAAAAAAAAATAATTAATCTGCAAGAGAATCTTTGTTTCAAACTACCAAAAATGTCCAGAACCATAATCTTCTAACAAAATAAAAAATTAATTTTTTAAACATATGCGATTATACTTATGAGAATGCATAAAATATTTTTGCATACACTGAATTCAGGCTAAAACTCCAGGAATGATCGTAGGGAAAAGTTACTTTTCAACAACAGCATATTCAAAGTCACAAGCGGTGAGATTATGAGATACCTCTTTCAGTAGCCGGATGAATGCATTATACAGCACTGGTGCAGGTTTATTTTTTTATGATCTAGAGTTTCCAGGTATTTTTATTTTCCTAAACGCTTTTATTCAAATATTAACTACATAGAGATGAACATACATTTCTTGTTTGTCTGTGTCTGTCCCTATCAGTGGTGTATTTGGGGCTGCTGAAAAAATTGTATGATAACTTATATTGACATGTTTCAAGCTGACAATGAACTGAAGAACAGAATATTGATTAAGCTAAAATGGATAGCAACCTTCTTATATAAGGAAAGAATTTCTGTTTAAAGCATTTAAATATATAGAAGCACATCATTAAGACCTTATCAGATTTAAAGTTATTAAGAGATTCTTTAAAAAGAGAATTACTTTTTATCTACTCATATAATCTACCAATGTAGTGCATTAATAAAACATCTAGCACTTTCAGAAAAAGGTTGATAATTAGTTGTCAGCACTTAACTACTAATGACAGCTATAGAGGATATATTCTTAACTTATATTTTATTGAGGTACTAATGGCTGAAGTTAGAAGCATAATTAGCACACCAGGACATGATGATTCATGCTGTTATTGATTTTGTTGCAGCCAACTTTATGCTTCCATGCCAAAATTTTCATATTGATTATTTATATGCAACCCTTACATCACATTTCTGTCTAGACAGTAGCAACTTTTATAAAATATTTAGTAAGAGTCTCCATGACCCAGGAACTTTCTTGAAGCTTAGTTTTACTTGCTTATTTTCATTTTAAAGATTGTCAGCAACTGAAAATGCAGTGTGATTTTCTGATTTGCAGACCCTGAATAATCTCTTTCGGGAGGCTATATTTTTCTGAATGTTATTTCAAATATGCAGAGAGTATTATGGAATTGAAGAATTTTAGTATATTGTGTTTATTTATCATAAAGAGGGTGGAGGACACTGGGAGCTGTTAAGTACATTCCACATCAGCAGAACTTTACCTGGAAGAAAAACACATCCAGCCAGACATCCTTAATATAAAGAATACATTTTTTTCTAGTATAATATGTTTAACCCACCAGTTAGCTCTGAGGAATTTAAGAGCTAGATGGTCTTTTGTGTGGCAAATGCGCAGAGCACACCAAAATCTGTCAAATTCTGAACAGCTTTTACTTTCAGAATAAAAAAATATAGTTGAGCCCCACCACAGCCATCTTTCTGGAAATGGGAGCCCAGGACAATAATCAGACACTCCTCTCCAGACTTCTGGGACCACTTAATTCAAGCGTGATGTAGAGGGGCTCAGGCTAGAAGCATACAGAGAAAAGGAGAAAGAGAGAAAGTTACATCTTGAGATCTGAGGCAGCTGACTTGGCAACTAAGATAGGGGGGATGTCAAGACCGTGGACGTTTTTTCCACAAATCTTCATTCTTTGCTATCTTAGCTACAACTGTCTATGTGCTGGTAGTTGGAAGAGTTGCAACACAAAAAGGTTATTATGTGGTGATCTAGTTTGCGTAGGCTGTTCGACCTTTATTTGTACTGAGTTCATATCCTTGAATTTCAGAAGAAGAAAACCCAGATACAATGCAGGGAAGGAAACCCAAGCTGCTAACAACCCACCCAGAAAACAGAAGCAATCAGGACTTAATGTAACTTATGAACTGCATAGATGTTGGTCAAAGAACTAGTAAATGGAGCAAGGTTTCATCATCGTTAGGAAATAAATTATGGTATGTCTGGAATTTGGGGAGATTTTCTTCAATTACTTTAGGAAAAAGGAAGAAAGAAGGGCCATTATCAGGAGCACAGAAAGGAGTGTTTAAGAATTTGTTTATTCATTCAAGGTACACTGTCCAGGCAAGGCTTGTTACAAGAGTGAAATTAGGAGCAAGGTAATGCTACATTTAAAGTAAAGGAAAAGCATCTTCCAATCTCATATCCTCTAGGTACTTGAATTCTAGTTTATAACTAAGTGGAAACTTTTTAAATAGAAGCAATTTCATTGTTATTTATTTAAAGCACAACTCTATCAAATTAGCTTGCAACAAACTGGAGACTTACTGAGCTGGCATTTATTTTAGTTATAGAATCATAGAATTGTCTAGGTTGGAAGGGACATTTAAGATCATCTTCTCCAACCATCAACCTAACTCTGACAAAAAAAAACCCCAAAAATAAAAAAAAAACCAAACCCAAAACCAAGCCAAAACAAAAAACCACATCACTAAACCTTGTCATTAAGCACTATGTCTACCCATCCTTTGAATACCTCCGGGGATGGTGCCTCAACCACTTCCCTGGGCAGCCCATTCCAAGGCTTAATAACCGTTTCCGTGTAAAAATTTTTCCTAATATCCAACCTGAACCTCCCCTGGCACAACTTGAGGCCGTTTCCTCTTGTCCTATCGCCTGTGACTTGGGAGAAGAGACCGACCCCCCTGGCTACACCCTCCTTTCAGGGAGTTGGAGAGACCGAGAAGGTCTCCCCTCAGCCTCCTCTTCCCCAGACTGAACAACCCCAGCTCCCTCAGCCTCTCCTCACAAGACTTGTGCTCCAGACCCCTCACCAGCTCCATTGCCCTTCTCTGGACCCGCTCCAGCCCCTCAATGTCTTTCTTGTGGTAAGGGGCCCAAAACTGGACACAGTACTCGAGGTGGGGCCTCACCAGCGCCCAGTACAGGGGGACCATCACCTCCCGAGTCCTACTGACCACGCTGTTCCTGACACAGGCCAGGATGCTGTTGGCCTTCTGGGCCAACTGGGCACACTGCTGGCTCCTGTTCAGCCCACAGTCCACCAACACCCCCAGGTCCTTTTCCATCAGGCAGCTCCAGCCACTCTGCCCCCAGCCTATAGCGCTGCAGGGGGTTGGTGTGACCCAAGGGCAGGACTCAAGCCTGTAGTTGCTACAGCCTTCATTCTAGTATTTTAAAAATAATCTGAGTAAAGGACTGAACTTCCCAATCACACCAGAACTGGTTTAAAATATCATGATGGTGGGGAGTTCCCATTTATGCGTCTTTTCTTTTATCAAGTCAGAATAAACTATAACCTTTCTGCTAGGAGTCAGCAACAAAAAGGGTTATGTTGAGAAGACAGGGGATAACTGGAGGATGCCCTCTAAATTTAATCAATAAATGTGCTTCAAACTCCACTTGGAAACCTGGAAAAACTAAATATCTCTACTAGGCGCTCATGAAAGCTAATGGTTTCTCCTCTTGTGAGCTCTCGCTCTGGAACAAAAACCTTGTTGATGGAAAAGAAAATGGATTTGGGAAATAATAGCTAAGGATACCTACAAATAAAGGAGATTTATTAGCAGCCTTGCAGTTTCTTGGGCAGCAGGTATTCCCATCTGTCAGATAGGGCAAAATAATAAAAGACCTTTTATGTGAACTGACTGGAAAAACCCGAGGTTTTGATTTAAAGATTTTTTTTTATCTAGTCTCAGTTTAAACCAAATTGCCGTACACTTTTTCTTTTTTTTAATTTCCCACACATTTTGATTTCTAAAAAAAAGTTACTTAAAAATGTTGAAGCATGCATTTCCAAAATGTGCTGAGGTTACTTCATCCTTTAGGGCTACAGTGGCAGTGACATCTAATCTATACCACTGTGGTTTAGCTGAGTTTAGGAGCATAGCTGCAGTGAGTCCAAAGACCTATGGCAGATGGGTCAGATGGGCCATTCCAGAGCCATAAGATTACAGAAATCTCTTCAGGCTGAAAAAAAATCCAGGTCTCTCAGCCTCTTTTATGTCCCCAAACCACCCTTATGTCTCTCTATTGGGCTCGTTCCAGTTTGGTTGCTCCAGTTCGTACTGGGCATGCCCAAGCTGGACACGTTTCTTCAGATACAGCTTCACAAACACAGAATAAAGGGGAAAAATCATCTCCATTTACCTCCCCCAAATCATCAGCACAAAGCAGGACCTTATCTGAGCTGGTCTAACTTCGTTGCTGCCTGCAGTAACTTCGCCTCTGGTGTGCTGAGAAGTCAACTTCTCTCTGCAACTTCACCAAAGATCTAAATAAACATTCCCTATGCTGTCCTACAAACAACGAGAATGTGTTTTATGTCTTCTGTTTACAAGAAATCTGCCTTTCCTATTTCATTTTTTTCCCAGGAAAGCTAGCAAACAATGTGTGCGGAGATACTATTAAATCTTTATTTTGGCTGTGGTGGCAGTATCCAAAATGAGCAAAACAAAACTAGCAAAGTTTTGACCCTCTTTCCAGAGAAGACAAACACTTAAAGATAAAATAGTTCATACAGCTTTTAAAGTGAAGTAGCTCTCTGAAGATTATCCATCTACGTAGCTATTATAACTGGATACATGACATTTATGTTATTCTTTTTGCCTGTAAGATACCTGTCTAGAATAAAAGTGAGGGGGGTCTTAATAACTTTTCAGTACATTGGATGAAAAAGAACTATGACAGCAGAAAACATCTGATAAATTAAATTTGACATGTTTTTTATCTATATAAAATGGATGCTGAACAGCTGGTAATTGCAAATATTTTAGCAGTCATTTTTGATGTGGAATATTGCTTCTGTGCTCAACATTAATGAGATGTGAGTTATACTTCATCAAATTGACAGTTCTTAGGGATTTTTTTTATGAGCACGTGATACATTTCTCTGCAAGGTGGGTAATGGATACATTTACCTGTGAAAAGAAGGAAAAATTCTTAGTTTTATTACCTGCTAGGGACCTACTTTCGCCATGCATTATGAAGCTGTGAAACAAACATATGGGTATACAGAAATCGAATAGGTAGAAAAAGTATGGGTAAAATAAATGGAAAAATCTACTCTAAATAACACAAAATATTTCCAGTTCTCTAAAGGAACAGAAAATAAAATACAAATCTTAAAAGGAATAACTAGGTCTAGAATCTGTTCAAGAGTTTAGGAACATTTACCTTTACTGAATAACTAGGATTTCCTCTTCTGTAAAACTTTTTTGTTGCCATATTTATTTTATCAAGCCTGTATTGTTATTGAAAAAAAAAAAAAAAAGGCAGGATGATACATGAAAGTAGCTGTTGGGTCATTAGAGCTTACAGAGAGAAGTTAGAGGGATTATTCAAATATTTAATGTTATTCATCCACACAAGCAGGATTAGTGCCTTTGATTGCACTGTGAAAGGAATGTAAAGAACCTAAGACTGTTCGTACTCATGTCTAGGGAGATGATTAAACAGCCATCCACAGTTGCTGCAGTCAGACACACATGTGATTTTGACTAGATCTGCATAAGACCAGTGGGTGAGCTGTCATGTCTCGGCATTATAGTTCTTAGGTTTTACAATATTTTTTTCAATTGTGAGTCATGGTTGCATGCATGCACACTATCATGTAAAATTAATCTTGCATTCTTACCTGTATCAGGGGCCTAAGACTCTGAATTTCGTTTTCCGGCAATAAACTGCCAAAACAGTTTAGAAAATCCCAATAGAAGGAACAGGAGAAAAAAGTAGGCATCTATAAGTCGATTTAACACTGGTGATGGAGATTGAAAAGGTAAAAATTTGATGACAATGTCACGTTCCTGACTTGCAAATATAAAATCATAATAATATGTAGGTATTCACATTCTGCCAAAGGAATTCAGGAGTATTGTATGGTGGGTGGTGTTTACAGCAGGAAACTGGTAGATAGATAACCAACTGCTAGGTTTGAGGTTCTGGGGTGCCAAAGTCCAACGGAATGAACTGAAGGTATTTTGAAGAATTTAGTTTGGTTTTCTAGACAAAGAAATGATTGTACTTTTCATCTTTCTGAACCTCATAAAATATTACATAGAAAAGTATTTGTTACAATGTAATTATTAGGAGAAATGTAAATGAGAAAAAAAGATTGTGTTAAAAAGATTCATCTGCTGAAAACAAAAGTACTATAAATAGGCAGGGCACACAGATGTGCAGGAAAAACTGGATGTACTTAAACCCTAGAGTAAAAGAATTTGGATAAAATTCAATAGTGGAAAACCCTAACCCTAACATTCTATTTTCTTTATTTTCCTTTTTCCCCCTTTCTTTTTTCCCTTTTTTTTTCTTTGTCATTGGTGGCACATCTGTTTTAAAAGATCTCTGTACATTGCTTGATCACAGATCATAAGTTGAAACCAAATTTTTACTGCCTCCTCCTTTGTTTTAGAAGCAGGCAATTTTACTACAGGTATCCAAATACTAAAAAAAAAGAAAATAGTAAGTTAACGTATATTGGGAAGATATTTCTGATGTAGGTAATCACAGAATCACAGAATGACATGAGGTTGGAAGGGACCTCTGGAGATCATCTAGCCCAATCCCCTGCCAGAGCAGGTCCACCCAGAGCAGGTTGCACAGGAACGTTTCCAGGTGGGTTTGAATGTCTCCAGAGAAGGAAACTCCACCACCTCCCTGGGCAGCCTCTTCCAGGGCTCTGCCACCCGCACAGAATAGAAGTTCCTCCTCATGATTAGATGGAACTTCTTATGTAGACTTTGTGCAACTTGTTATGTACAAGATAAGAGATTGAGAGTGCTGCAGTTCATGATTCCAGATTCTCAAGTTTAAAGTGTAGGTATTCAAAACAACACAAGTACATAGAAAAACTCTCTCAAGGATTTTAGCCTAAATAAGATCTGATCCTATTGTCTGTATATGCAGCAAGGAATTATAAAGATCAAGAGCAGTGCTGGTACGTATAAAAATGAATTCATTCCAGAGAGATACTGGGACAAGTTTCCTAAAAGTTATCGCAGTCAGGCTTTGGATTACCTTCCTCGGAGGAGTTATGGGGAGCCTGAACGTGTTATGAAAGAGCCTCTGGGCTCTGGTGACAGCAGAGCATACTGCGTAATCTCATCCACAAAATCCCTTCGTTTTTAGTGTTTTTCATTTCAAGGATGTTTGCACAGCGAAAAGGAAACTGTGTGTTACAGAATATGGAGAAAGAAAATGTATTTGGTATTGATGGATTTATGCTATTGGCTGATATGAGTTCTTAGTATAGTCATTCCGACTGTGTCTTCTAAATTTTGGGAATTCGGTACTACAGGTCAGCAAGTACAGTCCTGTCATTCTGTAATATCGATTCTTTTTAATCAATAGCATTTGAAAAAAAAAAAAAAAAGATCCTGGAACAAAACAAAATATATCTCTATTCAAAAAAAAAAAAAAGAGCAAAATTCTTTCTCACTCATATAGCTTTTTTAATATTTTTTTTTTCTGGAAACATCCATAAATCCTACAAAATAAAATAAGACGAGGCAGTCTTGCATATGATTTCAGGCAATGGCCTCATTTACAGTAACACCATCATATCATAAGAATCTCCAAGATAATAGACAGGAAAAAATCGTGGCGACTGAAAGAGTCATGGGACAGAATTGAAAAGTGCTGAAAGCAGGATAGTACCTTAGTAGACATCATGTCTGTGAATGAAGACACAACAACATAAGAATGTGTAAGCTCTCAGGATCTCATTTCTGTTTTAGGCAATAAATGGAAAGCGTATATGCTTTAAACTTGCTAACTACCAGTCTAGGTTACTGAAAACGTGAAATCTTTATACCTTAGAAGACTTTCTCTCATTTGAAATTAAAAAAAAAAAAAAAGCCCCAAAACAAAACAACAGATTAATAGTTTTGGTTTAAGTTTATTTTAGGTGAAATTTCTCTCCATCTTCCACATCTTCACAGCTCATTCTAAACCTGTAAATCTCCTTATCTCTTCCTCTCCTCTTTTGGGGAGAGGGAAGCAGGGAAAGAGAATGGGGGTGGGGGGAAGAAGGGGCCATCTGTCATTCTGATTGGCCAGTTCAGCTAAACCACTGCAGGTGTTAAGGACAAGAAAAAGCACTGAACAGCTTTCCTCATTTTTTTATGAGGATAACAATCAAACTGATTTGTTAATATCACAACACTGAATTTATTTCCTAAGACTGAGAGCTTCCTTGTAAGGAACAGAGATACCATCTAAAAGTTTACTGCATTTTAAAATGTGTTCTGATCAATGGGCACGGTTCTACCCCCTGAAGACCTGACTAATCTACCTATGGAGTCAGATTTTAGTAAACCTCTAGAGGAGATGATAAGTGGTAATTCTTTTCCAAGTCTAACATCTCTTTGAGCATTATGCTCGTTGAACCCAGGTTTGTTTTTTAAACAAATGGTAAAACTGTGAAGATTTTACAGATGTCTGCTATAAATATAGAAGAGATAATAAAAATTACAAATGCAATTTTAATTACTGTATCAATAGCTCTATTTTAACAAGGTTTAAGGAGCATAAATATTTGATTCTGCTCCTCAAATAAATGCAGCTAAATAAGTAGAAGCAATACTGATCACTGATTTTAAGGCCCTCAGCAGGTTACGGAATACAGTTGCAGATTAAAATATATGGTGAAATATATGGTGTTCTAATGAATCCTGAGAATCTGTTGCAGCATTGCCTCAATTATAATAAAATTTCTAAATCTGTAATTTTAAAATAAAAACACAGATCAGGCTTTCAAAGTAATGATTTTTTAAAAAATGGATAAATATTAAATGTTTTGATTGGTCTCTTGATGTGAATTTGTAGTATATATTTTACTTACAGCTCAGCCACAAACTGTAATCATGAACTTCAGATATATAATCTATTCAAACTGAAAACAAAATATTTAAGTAATTTTCAGATCTTTGTGATGCAAATTTTAAGGAAAACACCATGTATTGTGAGACACATCATAAAATTAAGTCATATGGTAGTGCTGCATTGTGGGAAAATTTTCTCTTTAGGAGGCTGGTAGACTCCAGATGAGGCACAGTTTGTGGTATCTCTTTGGCTTCATCACATTAATTTTGGAACTGTGCTGTAGGAAAACACTTTGTTGTTGTACAAGAAAATAAATAACTAATGATTTTAGTAATGTTTGCATTTAGTGTTCTATGAAGCATAGATCAAAACTAAGAAAGTGGAAGCGTATAGTGAATTGTAATAATGAGACCAACACATAGGCTATTGATTAAAAGTGACCAAACAGTCTCTTTTAAGGACTTTAACATCCTTATGAGATCAAAGGAATTCTAAATAAATGTTAGGTATGTAGAAATTTTTTATTTTGTTTACTTACACTCGAAAGCTTACATAATTAGTTTATTTATCACTATGTGTTTCTCTTTCAGGATTTTTCTCATTTTAAAGATAATTTCATTAGGAAGACAGAAAAGTCTCAGTTTGAAATAATCTATTTTTCAATTGTATTGAGTAAAATTTATTTGTTCAGTCATACAGTCTGTGCTATTTAAAATCCATTGTGTGGATTTTTAAATTTAATTTCTGAAAATTTCAAGCTTTCTGCTGCTATGCTGGATAAACCTTAGAAGTTTGAAACATTTAGCTGAAAATGTTACACTGTGTTCAGAATAAATGTTATCCCAGCCCTACATAGTGCTGCAATCCCCTGCATAGTCCTCATATTTTGGCTGAAGTTAGTAATACTCAACATATTGCCCTACAGGAAAATTATATACTTAACATATATTACATAATGTTCCTCTTAAAAATATTAAACAATCACTGTATCCTCTCTCTGTTATATTTCTTATGGTTTTTTAACAGAATTGCCTCAAGAGTTACAGTAATACACATAGAGAAAAAATGTCTCAGTCCCAGAACCTAAAATTTTATGAATCTTGTAAAGCACATATACAGCATCAAATTTTGTAAGGGTAGAAATGAGAGAAGGTTTCCAGAATTTTTAAAAATAATTTGATATGCTTATATTGTATACCCAACAACCTTTTCTTCTGCATACATTAGTTAGTGAAACTGATGATGGCATTCTACGCAACACCAAAACCCAGTAAATCAGCCCCTAGAAAGTCAGTAATTATATATGACCAAACAGATGAAAAAAACCCATATACACAGGATTTTGAATTCATTAACATTCACCTTCCAATAGGGTGATAGTTAGAACCAACCAGGTACTCATGTTCGGGTTACTTGTGGTCAAATTGTGATTTCACAGATATATTCTCTTAAAATATTATTATGGAAATGGTTTTATTTGTATTCTGATTAATTTATAGGTTGAAATATACATCCTCAAATAGAATTTAATCCAGTCCTTTATTTTTCACTCTGTGTGTTCTGCTTTCCACATCTTTATGTCATAGCCAATTATTTAAAACCAAAAGTTCACTATGTCGTTTTGCCTGAGTCTATTAATTTGACTGCAGTCCCGCCTGTTTTATCTGCAAAAACGTAGGTCCTCCTCAGGGTTTCCAAACAGATGGACTACTGCTAGTATATCAAACTGCCAGCCAAGAGAGCTGATTTCTGACAGGCATAAATAGGGGTTAGAAAAGGAATTTTCTGATACAGAAACTAAGCAAAGTCTTTTTAACAGTGCTGCTTTTCTCACTTACTGCATTAAAAACTAGGAATCCATTCTTCCTTATTTTCCTTGGTAGATTCATAAATAGAACAGTATAAGAATGAGCTGTGTATTTTAAGTAGTTTCATTGAAATGCAGATATTTTTCTGACTGCCTCCAAACATTTTTGTCTCTAATAAAACCTGAAAAATATGAAATGTTATTTTCGTTGCCGTTACAGTCTTACCATGCTAACTGCATCTGCACCATATTCTGCTCATCAACATCTTTTATGCCTCCCAGTTACTCATTTGTGAGGCTAGCTGGCCTACATTTGAATGGAAGATAACAATTATTGTTCTAGAATGATCAGTTGTTCTTTTTAAAGTTCCTCCAGAAATAAATATTATTAAATGTTTCAGACAAAATTTTCTGATATGACAAATAAACCTTTACTTTAATTTTCAGAGGATGGAAATTTTGTCCTTACAGCTTTTAGAATTTTGCCTTTTAACTGAAAAAGTAATGTTGTAGTGTAGTGCTGATATTTCTTCTCTTTTCTATAGTAGAATTTAAGAAGGCATCACCCTATTCTTAAGTAGCTTAAATGATGGAAGTCAAATTAGAGAGGAGATATGGAGAACAGTAAGCTTTTTTCTTAGCACATAATGACATCTTTCCTCTTTTGAATGCAATCACAGTAGAATATACATATTTCAAAGCTTAGTAGTTTGACACAAATCAACAGTATTTCTGTTTCTCTAAGAAGCACTCCATTCTTTTTGTGGCTAGACAGCTGATAAGGGACA
Source organism: Limnodromus scolopaceus (assembly GCA_028565335.1). Lineage (NCBI taxonomy): Eukaryota > Metazoa > Chordata > Aves > Charadriiformes > Scolopacidae > Limnodromus > Limnodromus scolopaceus. The sequence continues at coordinate 130,972,977 of JAOXNO010000013.1, forward strand.
AGAATCAATATCTAGAATGGGCATATGATAGTCCATTTTCTTCAAGGCACAGTCTCAGGAGTAAAATGTTCTTGCTGATATACTGTTATTGGTTGGCCATATGTTCTAATTCTGTTTATGTAGAAATAAACATCCTGGGTGTGCATTGACATTTGAAAGTTGCATTTCCACTTATGTGTAGCATATTCATTTCAGTCAAGGTATATATTCAAAGCATTTAGAACATTCTCATTCTGAAGCTGTAAAAAGAAGATCCAAACTCTAATTTGATTCCCAATATTGTTTTTGCCTACTTCTCTATGCATAATTATTTTATACTGATGGGAAAGACTGACACTGAATCCAAAAATAATGAAACTCAGTGAAAAATTACTATCAAATTTGATATGCTTTGCATTAAGTTGCAGAAGACCAACTGTAGCAGATTATGTGGGAACAGGCTGAACTTTACTGAGAATTAGGTGAATTACGAGGTCTCTTGCCATGAACTTCTGTCATTGTGAGTCACAACTGATTCATATAGGGGGCCAGAACAATACCAACATAACTTAATAGGTAGGGAGGACTGATGGCATAGAATGCCAAATAAATGATAATGTACCAACAGTAGACATGAAATCACTGTTTTGTAGAGCGGAGACAAATCCCTGTAGTAGGAGAGGCTGTCATGAAGATTGTGAGTAGTATATTAAAGATTTGAGAAGGAAGCTTATGTTCAAGATAATGCTGAAGGTCTGTACTACAAATACAAATAAGAAGCCTGAGTTAAGACAGCAAATAAGCATTATTATAGATTTAATCATCCTTAAAAAAGCCAAAGAGCCTTAGGACTGAAGAGGTAAACTAAAACCTTTACTTTATTTGATCAGATCAACCCCACTCAAGGACTGATGTAATGATTTCACAACACTTTTAAAATGGATTTATCTGTGTATTTTATGTTCGTGAAAATGATCACAAGTAGCTAATGTTAAAATTAGAGCTAAAAGACCCAAAAAAGATATTAATTTGAGTTTTGGCTCAAGGGGTCAATTTCTGATACAGCTGGTTAGAATTTTTTATTGATTTCCGTAGCAATATAGAAAGATGATAGGCAAATAATTCACTTATGGGCACTCTTCCATAGGACTCTTTCATGCAAGTTTGTGGTTTGCCACAGGCAAAAATAATATAAAACAAAATAAAAGTGACTGAGAGAAAGAGCCTAAAGAAAGTGTATGGAGTCATTGTTATTGGCAAACTTTTCTGAGACAACAGTAGATGGTGCCTATAAGTACTTTGTGATCAATGTTCCACTCACAGAGTTTAAAAAAGTCTAGGAATAGAATCATAGAATCATATGGGGTTGGAAGGGACCTCTGGAGATCATCTAGTCCAACCCCCCCGCCGGAGCGGGTC
>JAOXNO010000013.1:130981141-131010745 GCA_028565335.1 Limnodromus scolopaceus
AAGAGGCTGCCCAGGGAGGTGGTGGAGTCTCCTTCTCTGGAGACATTCAAAACCCACCTGGACAAGTTCCTGTGCAATGTGCTCCAGGTAGACCCGCTCCAGGGGACACTTGGACTAGATGATCTCCAGAGGTCCCTTCCAACCCCATATGGTTCTATGATTCTATGATTCTATTAAATACTGGTTTGAGCAAAATCTTGATAGTGACTGAGGTCCAGAGTTTAAGAGCCTCTAAGCTGTCTTCCCTAACTGGGTCTTGACATTTTGGCAGCTGCTGACAACAGGTAGAGTCCATGCCACTGTTCCTAGAAATGTATCTGCTACCAGAGCTATGTCCTGGGGGATTTTTATGTGACGCTGACAGAACTGAAGAGCTCCACTGTAGAAAAATTTCATGCTCTCCTGAGGGGCTGCAAGTGGCTGAATGAGCAGGGTGAAAATATCTGCTGCAAGCCTTTCATGCGATCTCTTCTACAATGAAACAAGGGGATGCTAGAACAGTTCTTATCCTTAAGAGTATCTATTTTTCCTCAATTCCACAGGGCTGTCAGTATATTTCAAGAGAAACTGGGGTCTGGAGGCACTTATAGTGCTGAGGTGTCCTAATTGTTTTCCTTCTTAGAGAGGAAAGGCTCAGACTTCTGGTAAGACTTCAGAGGTGAGATTTGTCGTAGTCCATTTTAATGGAGAGACTGAGTATCTAGAGCACCTTGAAGAATGAAACAATGTGGAAACAAAGCTGGATATGGCAGAAGAAAGGTTTGTTTGCAGTGAGACAGGGATCCACTTCATTGCATGCATTAGGTAATATGAAAACATAAGCATTAAGTGCCTGCTACATTCATTCAGGTAGAACCTTGGGACTCCTGTTTTCAGGGAATGACTAAAAGCTAGCCTGCCCTGCCTCAGTCAGAAGGCAAAGTAAGGTGCCGAGATGCTGTGGTTAATACGTACTGTGCTGTTTCCACACTTCTGATATTAATTTGTAAAGCAGTTTTCCAACGCGCCGTTCCACAACGTAATTTTGTGTTTGTTTTAAAAGGTAGGGTGGTGGTTTATATCTAGCTGTTTTCACAACAGAGCCTTTATTTCATTAACTTTCTTCAGAGTGCCTTCTAGGTAATCATTTTTATCTGTGATAAGTAGGAGAGATGAGTTTTTTGCTAAACCACTGAATATAATGATTGGAAATTTCAATAATTTATGTCACTTTCTTGCAAGTGTCTGTTGTATAAACATGAAAACTAGGTGTTTATCTTTTGCTTTTGCACACTATACTGGAAAAAAATGCTAGCTGATCTCTCTTACAAATACATGCTTAAATACATAAATCACATTATATTAAGGGTAATATGAAAGTGCACGTACTGTGATTATAATAAAACACAGTGTAAATCTGAAATGTGCATCAAAATCTTACAAATTCTTAATGTCATTATCTCTGTCCAGAGATTCTAATTTCTCTTGGTCTCAAACTGTAGAACTTTTTGCTTCTACTTGTAACAAGCAAGTATTTCTACTTGCTTCAGAATTTTGCCTAATTATCTGGTTTGATAGATCTGTGGAACTGAATGCGTTTATACATCTACCACCATGCCTGGGAGCATGAGAAAGCAGTAAATAGATAAGCTGTCTCTTCAGCTCCACTGGTGCTTTGCAGTCCCTATGATGCTATATCAAAGCTCCAGCATACTAAATTACCTGACAAATTACCTAAAAAATGGATATACTAATAGGTTGTATTAAATATTTGACTTAAATTGAAGCCATATGAGCTGTCTTTGTCCTTTGTCTTTGCTACTAAATTTAACTAATATTAAATATTAATGTATTTCTCTAAAATATATGCATAATAAAAGATTTCACAGCAAGGGTTGGGTTTTGGGGATGAACGAAACCTCACTGTGTGCTGAACACAAGTAGTTTGTTTACTCTTAAACTAAACTGTCCCTTGCAATTGGAGTTGGGCTTCTCAAGCATCTTTATGCTGTTCAGCAACCTTAAAGTAACATCAGGCTATTTCTCACGCAAGAATTGTATGAAGTCACCCAGATTTTTAATCTCTTATACTATAAAATGCCAAGCTCATGAACATTTCATTGTCTGAAAGCATTCAGTGGTACGTTGGTGCAATGGGCAAAGTTTTATTGGCTTCCTCTTTTCTATATATCCATCATAATGTTACAGTTCCTCTGTTGAAAACAACTCAATGTGAAAACAAAAATAAAGCAATTGACTGGTGGTTGTTTTGGTTTTTTCTTGTCGGCACTGCAAAACGCAAAGTCAATATATTGGAATAGGGATAAGAGAAATTTTAACATGAGTATCTTTGGTTTTTCAAAGGAAGCCCTGCTACTGCTTTCTGTAGTAAGCAGTTCTTGACCCTTCTTTTTCTATTTATTTTTTTTTTTAATATTATGCTATAGCAAAGAGGCCTTCCAAAGAGGCACAGAAATGGCCATCCTCTGTGGTGTGGTGGGAATAATTCATAGGAGACTCAAATTCTCTTCCCATTAGTTAGTTAAATAATTACTCAGTGACCATTTGTACTTCCTAAAATTAAAATTTGTTTGCTTTGACTCCTGAAAAAGGAGTGAGGAGAAAAGGTGAGGAGAAAAAAAAACTATTAATGTTGAATGTATCTTTCTGGGAAAAGATCTGAAAATGAGAACTTGAGGTCTGCTATGGAAGTGATTAGGAAGTCAAGCCAATTATGCTGCACAATTATGCTCCTAGATCTATAGAAGACTGACTGATACTGGGAAAAACTATGGCAATTATTAGTTAATTCTCTCCTGTGTTCATATGGACCTTTATTCTAGCAAAGGTGGTTAAGTTATTTAGTTTCTCTATATATCATGGTGTTTCATAACAGATTGTTCACTATATGGAATTCTTTCTTAATAAGAAACAATTATTTCTTTCTTATTTAGCTATTAGCTAAATTAAATATAAGGCAAGTTATTGAAGGTAGATAGAGAAAAATCTTAAAACAATTTTAGACATTAAAGAGGACAAATATTTTTTAAAGCTACACAATTATCACTAAATAGTCTTTGAGAGACTATTTTGACCTTTCTTGCAGGAATACGAATTGCAAATGTCTAGTTTGAAATAACTGAGGGTTAAAATGCTATGAGTGGCACTTTAAGTATAAGGTGTAATAAGTGCTTATTTAGACTGTTCTTTGTCATCTAACTTTCAAAACAACTTTGTTTTTTCTGCTTTCATTATCTCAGTATAGCTTTTTCTGTGAGGTCTTATCTGCCTGAAGCTGTATGGAGGGGAACACGCATGTTTCGATAAGTAACCCTGGTGCCATATTTATATCTCAGTGAGGTACACAGCAGGTATTGCTTTCTCCATGTATTGTAATTTGTTAGTCATAAACTTCATGAAACATCAAGGGAGACTATTGCAGCTGACAGAAATGGGTGCTGCACCACTGATTGAAATGGATTTGTGCCTGAATACGTCCATCATAGATTTGGTTGTCTTCCAGAACATTTTTTTCTGTTGGAAATGACAATTTCAGCCTGTTCCACTGGTAATATTGCTAGAATTAATAGTGGTATTATGCAGTGAAATGTAACTGGCCGGATTCTGCCAATTGATTTTCTTATTTTCTCTTATATCGCAGTGCCTCTATTTAATGACAAATGCAGGTTTGGTTTTCCTTTGTTTTAAATTAATTCCAGTGCAAAAAAAAAAAAATAAAATAAAACCTTTCTGTTTTGAGGGTCTTACCCAACTTTCATTACTATGTTGATATGCATAGAGACTGCCGCTGCAATCAACACTTTGCTAGCCGGTCATTCTGACAATATTGCTTTCACTTTGCTGCATCAGATGTTAAACTGTCTTTGCTCTCCAGGCCCTTCACAATATCATTCCTCTCTGCTTATTTCCCACTCGGTGTCAAATGCCCCACTCCTTCTCCCAGGTGGCTCCTGCTCTCAGCATCTTCCCCACTCCTTGCTATGCGTTTCAGCAAACTCTCCTTGCTCTTGCACCGTCCCTCTCGTGCTTGAGAAGAGATTTTTTGTAAATGCCTGTTGGGCCGCTTCATTATCCCCTTCAAATCCCTCCTTGAGTCCCCTTTGCTCTGATGCCTGCAGGGATCGTGCAGACAGTTAGCCTGGTGATGTGTTATGACTACTGCCAATATGGTCCCCCAGTTTCCGTGCGCTCTCCTGTCTGCATCCATCTGTTCTCTCTCCTCTTGCGCTCAGGATATGCTTATGCACCTGTCACTGTTGCTGGGGAATGACAGGAGAACTGAAGTAACTTGACATTAGCTACCAAGGACACAAGCAGCCGGGTGCTCAGCATGAGTGGACCTCGCCTGGTCCCGAGGAGCAGCACAGCTCTAGCCCTGGCACAAGGGAGCAGGCATCTTCATCAGCCCATCACTTCCTAAGCATGTATACAGGGATCCTACCCTGTGGTCAGGGTTCTGAACTCAACTTTACCCCTCTCCAGGTAACTCTCATCCAGCTTTAAAAATTTAGCCTGTATAAGACAATCATCTGAAATGTAGTAAGTGGAAAACAGAGGGGAATGCCCTTTTTTATCGCTGAATTGCTACTGAATTTCCAATAAATCAGTTAGAGGCTCACAAAGGGAAAAGGAAGCGCCACTCCAATACGTATCAAACAGAAATCAGAAGTTTTCAAGTCCAAGCTAGTAATATTGACTAAAGACTGCAAAGAAAAAATTCTACGTGTTGGTGCTGACAAGTTCTAACTCAGTAAATAAAAGATAATTTCACAAAATCAGCAACAGTTTGACACAATGAACTTTTTAATGTTTCAAAATATTGTGCACAAACGCTAATAAAACAAATAATAAATAGATGTTACAAAGACCAAGTTCTACATCATCAAAGATATTTTAATACCTTCTGTGCTGAGTAACATATCTTGGCTGTGATCTGGGCATGATCAAGCCTGCTTTGGGAGCCTCTACTAAAGTCATGCTTATTGCCTAGTACATTTGGAATATAAAGTAATCCTATGCATTCTTGCAAATTAGGTGTTCAGGTGTCTTTACCTGTGCTTACGAGCCCTAAGCAGCTATTTAATATCAGTACAATGTGGATTTATTTTGAAGATTTGAGAAACAGATATCCTGAAGCCACAGATCTTCTATGACTCTCCCTAACTGCATGAGCAGTCAGCTTTTGGGTAGACACTGTTCAGAGAATTTCAGTTTAAGAGGGCTGGGTTCAAGCTTTCCGTGGATGTAGCTGGGTTACATTTTGTTCAAAAGGCTTAGGATGTATTGTGAAATGTTTATTTTACTGATTTTCTAGAAGAGAAAGATTTTTATTTGAAAAAATGTGTTTGACCTTCAGAGTCATTTCACCTAATTTCGTCCAATTTGTTTTTATAGAATCTTTTGGTATATAGGGGACCAAAAATAATTTCTAGTTTTGTAGATAGATACCTTTGGAGTTTTCAGGAGAAAGCAAATTACTTTCCATGCCTAGCTTTAGCAAAACTAACAAACAAAATTAACCAACCAACCAAAACTCCCCAACTCCCCAAAACATTCCCCTCCCCAACTTTAATACTTGAGTATAATGGAATATCCTTGGCCTTCTCTGGGGAGGATAAGAGTATTTTTTCCCTCTTGAGTAATTCTGAAGTTCTGTCGTGCTTGTATCACTATCTCAATTAGGAATGGAAAGACGTTGAAATCAAGTACTGCTTCAAATGAGAGCTAGGTAAGAAAATAGATAAATTATTCTCTAGAAAAATTATGAAATATCTAGACGACCGCAGTGTTACATAAATTCAATAGGTAACCCTTATTCTCAGTAAGAATTCTAAGAGGAGTCTATTTTAAGATCATTAGTCTGAAAACTGGATGTAACTAATACTGGTGTTATTACCAACTAGTAATGTGTGACATATGGCAGTAACATCATTAGAGATAATAATAGGTAAGGCTCTTAAATGATACTTGCAGTTCTGCAGTACTAACTTCTGACTCAAGTGGACCAAGAAATTGTTCCTAACACAGTTGAGCATTCTTCCTAGAAGAATGAAAAACCATGAAGTATAGGGATATGGGCCTTTGTCTTAATCTAACAGCAATATTGTCATTACTGATGTATTGGCTTTCATACTTGCTTATTTAAATAAAGCTTTAGAAAAGTGACTATAGTTGGTACTGCATAACTTCAAGCTGCTTAAATAAAAACAAATTTTGTATATCCTTTCCTGTATTTTTCAGTGGGACGTGGGTGTTTCTCTCATTAGTTGCAGGGCTTTTGAGAAAAAGTGCTCTATTGCATGGAAGATTAGGGCACTAAGTACCTAAAGGGAGAGCTGAATATGTCTGACTGCAGACATAAGTAATTTCCAGGAACGCTTATTAAAGAGGAACAATTGCTGGAGTTAAATTAAACATGTAACTCACTGAAGTTGGAAGTCTGAAATGGGGAAGTCTTTCTAAACTTGAGGTGGCGAAAGGGGCAGGATGTGCACAGCAGGCGTAGTCACTCGTAAAAAGGCTCTTTTCTCAGATGGTCCCTGCTTGCCAGTCCCTCAGTCCTTGTCTCTGAACACGTACAAGCAAGAATATATTTTTCAAGCGATATCACAGTTTGGTGCTTAGCAGACTTCACTGTCACATTGGGAATACTTACTTACACGTGTCAACTTATCTCCTCTGCAGTTTAATTAGTAAACATAGTCTTCCACAGTTCACGATAGTACCCTTTAACACCTATTTTATTACTTAGACTCACTCTTTCTTCAATTAAGTGTTTTCCCCCAGCCAGTACATATATAGCCGGCATATAATATTCCACCTAGACTTTGATTCTAGGTGATATCTAGAAAGAACACCAACATCTCCAGCTATTATGTCTTATTACATGATGATTTCAAAATTAATTTTTGGGATATTGGACACAAGTAAGTGTGGAAAAAGAAAACTAAGAGCAAAGCTTTTAAAACTCGCTATTCCTTTTGGTTTGCTTTTACATAAAAAGTTTTTTCTGAGAAAAGTAGCAAGACACAGCCTTCAGAAAAAGGATCAATTCTTATTTGAAGTCAAGTAGTCCTATAAATTTTTCTACTTTTTCCTCTTACTTACCAATAAACTCCAGAAGTGGTTCATAACTAGTCATCACAAAGTCCAAACATTAAATACACTTACATTCTTATTGAGATTTTTCTTTTTTCCTTACAAGCAAATGGTATTATTACCTGTTATAAGAAGCACTTGATTTTAAGGGCCTGATCCAAGACTCGTTAATGCTAATGTGAGTCTTTCCATTGACTTCTGTCAAATTTCAGATGGTCTTTCATATTTAATTAATATGAGAGGTTACTTGCATTTTTTGGTAGCTTAGTCATGCTGAGGACCTAAGTATATGCTGCTGATATGCTTCTCAGTACAATATTTATTGGCATAATATAGGCTGTATTACTCTAATACTGAAAAATACCGTGTACGCTGTCTGAATGGAAAAGCAGGCTGCACAACACACCTGAATCTCTAGACTGTTATGCTCTGCTGTAATGCTGTTTCTGGGGAAATACATGCCTAGAAAAACATGATTTGAAGGGAACTTAAAAAACTTTTCAAGATGATCGTGGCAGGGAAAGAATACCCACTTTCTCCATTAATTGTTTCAAACGGCCATCGTGGCTTCCTGAAAAGTATTATTGTGAGCAGAACAGTTTCAGTCAGTTGAAACAAGGGGAAACGGTCAGTTTTTCAGTTCTTGGAAGGGGCACATCTCAAAAGTAGCCTGTGGGAGACATTGCCTGCTGCTGCAGCTAGAGATGGCTCTGAGCGTGTGGAGCTCAGGGCAGCCAGAAAGCGCTGTGGGCTCAGGGTTGACGGCTACCCACTAAAGCTCCACATCTTTGAACAGATCTTCAGCTGGCACAGGATTAGTCACAGTAACGATGGCTGTCCACTTGGCCCTAGCATTGCTGACCTGCCAAAACCCCACGTAACTAGTGTTTGTTGACACTTGGCATTCTCAATATTTTTGTTAATGCCTCCTGGCTCCTTTTGCCTTTATTAGACCAATGATGGTACCTTAAATGCTGCTTTATTGCTATAAATAACTTAACCTTTTTGTTTTACTGCACAAAGAACTCTTCAGAGATGGTAGTAATAGATAATCAAGTAGCCTTACCAAAATTTGTGTAATTTTTACCGTATATTTTGGACTTCATACTTAGGAAGTTTTTAGCATTGGGGTTCGCAACAGAATAACTTCCATTGTTTTTGGCCCATAATGATGATTTCCACTGGGTAACCTTTTGTTATACAAGATAATTGTGTATTCAGGAGTGTGAATAGTAAAGCAATTCCAAAATTTTCATTTAGGGAAAGAATGCTGTGGTCTTGCTTCTGGTCTTGCTGTGGTCTTGCCACTAAAAGCTCAGGAAGGTCTTCAAAACTGTCGCTAAAAATCAGTAACAGTTTGATAGTAACTTTTCTTCAGAACATTAAGATTTTAAAAATAAAACTTGATTCTAAACCAGATTTTTTTTGAGTGAAGAGTATATCAAAGAAGCGATGGAAAGACTTGATACACTTCAAGGGAAAATGACTGTGCAATATGTGTAATACTTGTTGGTCTGACTGCCTGTACAACAGCTTTGCCTTGGTTGAAACTAGAGAGAAGGTGCTTCAGTGTTGGAAGGTTGAGGCGTGGACAGTCCTGGTCTGGAGCTGTGGAGTCAAGAAGGGAACATAAGAAGTTTACTTGCCATAAGGTTTTTCTCCAAAAGACTTCACAACCAACCAGAGGGGAGAAATTTTTCCTTCTCCTACTTCTTCCTTCCTCACTCCAAGTTCCAGATCACAGACATGGGTCTATATTTGTATCCCAAAGTACAAACTGCCTGGACATGCAGTCTGATCTTGCTATACAGAGGTAGCCTGAAGAAAGAATCTCTGCCTTGGAGCACTATACGCATCCTCGAATCATCGTCTTTGCATTTCCTAAATATACTAGTAAAATTTACATATATGGAGAATGTCTCTAAAATGTGGGAAAATTATATTTTAAAAATGTCCATCAAAAATAAATGTTTATTTTTAAGTTGTTTTTTTTTTTTTCCAGAAAAAAAAAAAGAACTATTTTAGGGTTTTGTGTCTAACTAGATCAAGCAGCAAAAACTGATCATGTGATGTCAGTGGGAAAAGCTAGTTCCTACAGCTTGTCTTTCTTAAGGGACTGTTACTGCAGCAGTTTTCTGCAAAAGTCTGATCACTGCCAATTCAAAAATCTTAATTATAACAAACTCCTAGACTTTTTATTACAATTTTTAAAAGACTTGATGTAGACTGACAGTTTACAAACTTCAACCGACAGTCTTTCTAACACTTTCAGCACTGCTGTGAATAAGATGGAGGTTCTGTTCCCATTGGTTATTTCCACAGAAGTGCCTGTATCACTCATTAGGGAGGAATTCGGTTCTGCACCATGTCATTGATGAAAATGAAATTTGTTTCAATAAAGGTCTGTCTTAAATATTAACAGGTAAGGCTTCTTATGTTTCTATCATGTCAGGTTGTTGTCTAAATGAAATCCCTGCTCCTCTCTCCAGTTCTTATGAATTCTTTTTCCCTTCTTCAATGATACATTATTCAACAAATTACAATAAAATTCTAATAGCAGAACTTCAAACAAAAGGATAGAGAGATTCACTCTGTCCTAACAATTTATCCATAATTTACTGATGATTTTGCACCTTGCTTCTCCTCACTCTGATTCATAAATTAGGAACACAAAATCTAGCACCATCACAGTAAGATAAGCTTGTGATAAATTGAGAAGCGTGACAACTTAAGTGCTATGTCATGTCCTATTTTATCCTGAAATACTTTTATTTCTCCAAATTCAAGGAAATGTAGATACCCCGATTTTCAATGTTGCACTCATTTGGCTTATAATTTTAGATGTCTTCACATGGCTTTTATGTGATTACATCAGAACTTAGAAGATTTTCACATTAAGCTTTGGGATGAACATGTAAGAGATGCACTACTTAGTTACAAAGCGGTGTAACCCTACTGCAATGCTTGAAGTAGGCTTTTCTGATAGATCCCTTCCTTTGTTGCTTCTGCTTTGGGGATGCCATGGTAGCTCTGAGTTTTTCTGATATCCTCCTGTATTTCTGGTAACTGTGTGAATGGTGCTGGGTGAGCGAGTGTTGCCCTATTCTCTTAATTAGCTAAATAGGAGGTGCCACCAAACCTGAAGTGGGTCTGTAAGCTGAGGCAGAGAGCTGTACCCTCCCAGATCTGTAGGGCGTTCAGACTGGAGTTGCCATTGGAACTCAGCTGCTTTGCTTCTGGCAAGTAACATCATGCAGCACTGGAACCAAGTACACGACTGTTTTCAAATGCCCAGAAAAAGATAATGTATTTCAGTTGGAATAAACACTTTCACCTGAAGAAGCTATTCTTTCATCACGTGCCAGCCAAACTGAAACTAAAACTATATAAGTTGAAGCTTTCACGTACCACCGCATGCAAACACATATGTGCACAGACATGCATATACATACGCTATATATACACGCAGGTTTTAGATGTAAAATATCCGCACTCACTCCGCTGGAAAAACAAAGTTATTACTGAGTTATCAGCTAAAAGACCAGGGCCAGTACTTAAATTCTTTTGGAGAAAACCAACATTTTCCCAGAACACTGTCCTTACTTCTGTATCACTGGTGTAGATGCACATAAAACATACAATGTTGGCATTTCCAGTGTTTCAGTTAATTAAAAAATAATATTTTTTGTCTGTATAACTAAGGCAAAAGCACTTAACCTGTACTATTTTAGGTGGAATTTCTGAAGATCTTTTTAATGTTATGTATCTACTTCAGCAATGTAAAATTTACTTTCAAAAGATTTATTTAAAGCAGAGTTGGATGTTAATGTGTATTTTAATCATTTCCACCTAGCCATGTTCTTGTGGAATATTAACATGTATCGTTCTGCTGCTGAATAAAAGTCATTCTTAGAGAAAACTGCCTTTTCTTTTTGGAACACTTGAACAAACCAAATCATTATGCAAAGTACATAGAGATTCAGCCTGTTGCCAAATATACTGCTATGGACAGGAACAAACACTTCACCTGTCTCAAAAAGGCACCAGGTATCTCACTTTTTGATAATGGTAGGTTATCAGATTTCCCTTTCATTTGTTGATGTGTTTTGCTGTGGTGTGCATTCCAGAGAGAAAACTGAGATTAATGAAAATAGGTCAGATATTCAGAAAGTGTGAAATAGCAAGGAAAGAGATGCTGGTTTTCACTTTGGGGAATAGTAATAAGTATGGTGCATTTAAAGCAAATAATTTAGCTCAGAATTAATTTGAATCAGGAATACGTTGAATAAATGCACTGGAATTATAATGTTTAGTAAAGAACTTCACATGTACAGATATTTAAACAAGCTTACATATTGAATAAATATCAGTCTGTTCAGCACGTGTTTTCCTTTCTGGAGAAAAAGACAACAGAACCAAAATAACACAGAAACATTTTGAAGGTCCTTGAGACACTTGAGATAAAGTATTAGTTTCTAAATTTTCCCATATATATGTATATGTGTGTGAAAGAACAAAATATCTTGTATGCCTTTCTCAAAACTTAAACAGTAGCAATTTCAGGCAATTAAATGGATAGAAATTACAAGATTTCCTATTTTACTGTACCATTCAGTCTTGTCAGACCACAAAGATTTTAAAAGAAACGTTCCTAATTTGGTTCATCCAAATGGCTTTCTGTTCTCCTTTAAAAATTCATAGAATTGTTTTAAGAAAAACCTTGAGTGGATGCAATTTTCATTAGATGGACTCATATATTTTTTTAATTACTGTGCTTTTGTTCCTAATCTTAACAAAATTAGGCTCAGGATTTTTGAATAATGTTTAACTTGTATAATAAAACTGTTGTTCTGTCTTAAACTCTTAGTTAGTTTTGATCTTGGGTGTATGTCAATTTAACTAATATGAAATATAACAAAAGCTATGTATCAATGTCATTGGCAGCCTGTTCCAATTCCGTTCGTATTCAGAGACTGGATTCCAGCACCCTGTTTATGCATAAAAATCCTTGTTGATTGCCACTTAGATGTTATATTATTCAGATCTAGTTTAGCGGTTCATGTCAAAAATGATGCTACTACTGTGCAAACAGCATAAATTATCTTCACTCAGTTGTAAATACCTGTCTTTGTTTATCAGCTGGTATATACCTTCTTGAATTTAAATCTGCCTTATCCAGCACGCAATGTTGATGTGCTTTGGTAATATTAATGACTTTAATGGGAGAAAATTAAAAAAAAAATATCACAGAAACATATGATATTATAGCTATCTCCCCTTACTATAGTCTCTAGTTCTTTTAGTTCTTTAAAGGAGAAGGGTTTGGTGGAATACAATTTTAAAGTAATTTGAGTAAAACACCGCCAGTCTGAAGAATTTGTGCTGAGAAAATAGGTTTTTTGGGTTTTGCTCTAAGATGATAAATAATAAAGTGGTTTTTTTTTTTTTTTTGTATGTTCATTGTCTGAGAAGCAGCTGGCAAAAAAGGGTTAAGGTCAGCATCCTATGGTTTGGATATCAATATATCCTATGGTTTGTACAATAAGGAATTGTGAGAAAAAAGTGTGTAGCGTAGCGCCTTGTGCTCTGGGTAGCAACCTGCAAATGTGGGAGAGCATTTTATTCTAATGCTTTTGGCCTTTCTTGCTGTGATATCCCTCACTACGCTGCAGAATTTCTCTCTCCCCTGTACTTTATCCTGTCTCTCCCTTCCTTCCCATATTCCCAGCCAGAAGGTGGAAAGCTTCGTTTGGGCAAATCTGCATTAGGAAGAAGGTGTTCTAGCAGCTGCCTGGAACTGAAAGGCACTCATACATGTGTATGTGTGTATAAATATGTACGTGTGGGTGCACATACATGTGTATATATTTTGATACTTGTAATTCCTGCAGTAGTTGACTCATAGATAGGCAGAAGGTAGAAAGGCAGGCGTGGAAGGCAGAAAGCAGAATTTAGAATAGCTGTGAATTAGTGGCTTAAGAAATTGGCCAGGAACTAGAGTGACTGAGGATGCAACTGAGCCATACCCTCCTTAGTTTTTTTGGTTTTAGGATAAGCTGACTAATTGCTGTCTGGAACTAAATACTTTCTTGGAAGCTGCTATAAAGATCCATTTAAGAACATGATTGCACAAGTTTCTGTATTATCTGTAAATGGATTGCTTTTAAAAAACACCACGGTACTTGCAGTGAATAGTGTAATGGCTTTGGGAAATCTGTTCCAACTGAAGTTCAGAGGACCCAGAAGTTATATACACCTTCTGCTTAACTCAGGATGCAAAAAACAGTGTAAGCACATAGAATGGGCAACATAGAGAACTTTGTAATCAATACGCTTTGTTGCTAGACCTCATTTTGTAAGACTTGGCAAGCACAAAGGGATACAGAGGGCTTTTAAGTTACGTAAGAGAAATTCACATAGATCCATACTTCGTACTTAAAATCCATTATCTTCTACAGCTACTGAGTTTTCCAGTTGAAGGAATAGCTTCTTACAAATTCTTAAGTCTTCCAATAGGATTTCTGTATGCAATTTTTCCTGCTACATCAGATGTGATGCATGTTTCAGTGTTGTGCATCTCTCTGTATATGATGTAATATTGGGTAAAATTCGGATACTGTTGAAGTTGATGGGAAGTATCCCACTGGTTTCAGCAGGTAAACATTTTCATTTCTTTAGTCTCTATTGAAGAAGAAGGCAGTGAACCAAATTGTTTGACATTGTCATCTTTGGAACTCCAAGCTGTGTATTAACATGGCTTGTTTGAGAGATTTCTTCCTCTCTTTTAAAATAAGTCTACAGAGCTTGAGCTGTGTCATTTTAGGGACACAGAGTCAATCTTAAAGAACACAAACTTCATGTCTGCAGCACTGGTAAAACAAAAACTACCTGAGATTTTGGTCCTAAGAAGAACACCTTTTAACTGCAGTGTCCACATCAGTAAACATCTATGCCCAGGTGAATAAGCATTCGGTTATTTCCCATGCTACACTGCAAATAGCCCAAATCCCAACTTTAATTGATAGCCATTGGCTTACTTATCTTCCCCTCCTTCTACGTTGGTTTTACATCTTTCAACAACTGTTTTCTCATGATCCTTCTCCTGAAAGTGATATCTTACACCGCAAACGTTATTTGCATCCCCAGCTTTCCTCTACAGAAAAGCAGATAGGATCTGACTGCAAACAATGGCTTGTCACTTATTGTCTCTCAGCTTCTTTATAAATGTACTGAAGGGCACCACAGAAAGTGGGGAGTGTGCTGTCCTCATAATGTGACAGTGTTCTTGCTGGAGGCACAGTAAGGTCTGCAATATATTTTGGCCACCAGTCTAAGGACAGTTACTTTAAAAAAACCCCAAAGATAAAACCTATGTAAGGAAGAATAAGCAGTAAAAATAAAAATACACTCAAAACCACTCTTCAAGTAATTCTGAGGCTAGGAAAACTGATGGGACATTGTAGCCATGAAAATGTTCCTTCTACCCAATGAAATGTCATGGATTAGGTTTTAATAAACGTTGATATTTACTAGGCAAAAAATTCTGGCTAGCATTATAAAATTTTTAGTACACAGATGGCTTTATTTGATAAGGTGTGGTTGCAAATTTACTCTGTTTGAAAACAGAAAGCCTGCTCTGAAGCTGTTTGGCATGCATAGACAGCCTCACAAAATAGGTACAGTTTTTGTTGACAAAAGGGAAAGACACTATCTATTTCAGCTAGCAGTTTTCTATTTAAATTATTAAACTTTAGGGTTTATTTATTTAATATGTATTACTATAATAATTATTATTTAATATTTAGACTTATTAAACTTTAGGATGAAGAGAGAAGTCCCTGTTATCGACTTAAAGCCTTACTGGGAGGTTACTAAATTGTCTGTACTGGCAGTCCTATATGCAGCCTCTTTAACTCATAATTTGAAATATGATCTAAAAGCCTGGAAAGAGCAAGAGGTGAGCAGACACAAGATGGTAAAAATAAAAATAAGTGTATAAGTCTTTTTCACCCAACCATAACACTACAGTTGTGATTGTAATCTTCATATTTCAATAGGGAAACATATTCTGCAGCAGAATGAGTGGGAAGCTTTGCATGTCTCGTCTGTCCAGCATTTCATCCTATCTCCTCCCCTTCCACTTAACATTATTTTCTCCAAAACTGATGGACACTGATCACCATGTGAAAAACTTCTAAATTCCCGTGTTACTGAGGTTGACTGAACAGACTATGAAAGACCAAGTAGCATCCTTTAAACAATTAAGGTATACTTGAAAATTGAAAAGGAAAAAATAATTACAAGTGAAGAAAAATGATCTCTACAGGTTTTATAGTCGTTGAACTATCAAACAGATGGATTTTTTTAGTGTTCTTGTCCAAAATATATCTAAATATTAGGATCAATGAAATCTAAGACTTTATAAATACTTGGGCTCTTTCTTTTAGTGCTTGAGAGGTCAGATTCCAGTTTTTAACAATATCAAGTAATGCATAAAATAACAATGTTCTATTTTTCCTTACCCAAACTAGCTATAAAGTTGTTATAGAGAACATGTATTTGATAAACATAACGTTAGTGGTGTTCACAGCGTCTTCAGAAAACACTATTTCCATGATTATAAAGGTTTTCTATTTCACAATTTATCATATCAAAAGTTTTCAATTTGCCAAACCTCACACGTCATGCATACAGATGAACAGAAAGAATGCATTAATGAGGCAGATCACCCTGAAATGGATGGAATTGGCAATATCTGTAAGCTCAGATTTTCAGTGATATTGAATTGAAAAGTTATCGCATGAATCATACATAATTTATTTGCGTCCTTAATGAGTAATAAAATCTAAGAAAGTAAAACGTATATACAGCTTTACATTAGAAGAAATACCAGTTCAC
The DNA here is from genome assembly GCA_028565335.1 of Limnodromus scolopaceus. Lineage (NCBI taxonomy): Eukaryota > Metazoa > Chordata > Aves > Charadriiformes > Scolopacidae > Limnodromus > Limnodromus scolopaceus. The sequence continues at coordinate 130,997,138 of JAOXNO010000013.1, forward strand.
TTTAATGCATCTCAAAATCCGTGATCTCCCAGTGAATTGTAGGTTTCCTAATACGTGCAATTGGAAAAATAGTTGTTATGGACCTTCTGAAACGACAGTTGATGAGACAAAACTTTTTTTTTTTTTTTTAATGGGTTTAAATCTTCTAAACCATGAAATATGCAGGGGCTGTAATATTTAAGCAGTGTGTTTTAACGTGGATGAGTAAAAGATTAAATTATTTTCAGAAAGCCTAGAAATAAAGTTTAGTAAAATCATTATTAAACTTGAATTCAGAAGTGAAATATTGTCACTACTAGAATTTGTTTCACAACGGGAGCCCTGAGATCAAGATCAAGAAACCTTGCTCTTTTTTAAATCTTGACACATATGCAGGGAATCAGAGCAAATAAATTAACATCACTTGCTTTGAATTACCCACCTGTATGTATGGGTTTAAAATTTCTGCCCTGAAGGGTTTTAAAGCACGAGTCATTCATGTGAAGTGTTGTGGGGAGAAGGAGGAATGTTTCTGAAGGTGGAAGTGCTTTGTGTTGAAGCACGTTCATAAATGGATTATACTGCTATCCAGTTGAAAGTGGACTTTGTTTCTAAGGTAATGTCATTTGGTATTCTGGTCCTTTCAGGTGTTGATGTTTGCTTTGCCTTACTGAATCTGGAATAGGATTCCTGCATGCTTTCCTGATTTTTCTATCCAACCTGTGCCAGTGAAGTGGCACAAAACTAGTGTTATCCTGCCATGACATTCCTTGTGTGTTCCTGCGAAGCTCGGTAGATGCCTTCCTTGAAAGTGTGGCTGCAGTTGCAAAAGTCTCTCCGTGTGGAAGGGCCATTTGGGAATCAGTTTCTGTAAATAAGGGGTATAAAGGTGATAAATCTGGCTTCTTAGCTTATTTGCACCCATTCCAGGCAAAACAGACCGGCAAACTGAGAGTCCACAAAAGGGTAATTGTTACTTATGCTGCTGGTGTGAAATGTATGCAATAACTGGGGAGGAGCAGGGATTTTGTACCAATCGCATAGGCTATAAGAGAAGTTTGTTCTTTCATGTTGGTGACTTCATTGAAATTTTCTGAGGTTATTTCTAAGTAATTTTTCTCATTTGTTTAATAACATGGACTGAAGACGCAGAAGCCAAGTCTTGAAATACATTTCAATGATTACTTAGGGCATTAACAAAGGAGGGGAGTTGTGGCCACCAAGCAATATTTAATACTGTTTCTGCAGCAAAAGTAATACAAAAAGTAAAAAAAAAAAAGTAAACATTGAAAGCTAACCATCAGTAAAATTATTCATCTTTCATGGGGAAGGCTCCTACTTTGCTAATAGATGGCTAAGGAAAGTTTTGAAACTTTCTTTAGCATGAATTACTTCAAAAACAAAAGTACAGGATAAACACGAGTAGCGGTACAGATGACTTATTTTTTTTTTTTACTTATACTGTAGTTTTCCATAAGGAAAAGAGCTATGAATGAAGAGTTGATGCAACTATTTTTCTGCTTTTGTTTACCCAGGCTTGTTCTTGTTGTTCTCTAAAGTCATTTTACATTGTTGAGCAGAGTTTTGAGCACAGTAGTCTTTTTAGGTAGCTTTCTGCCCTTTGCCTTTCAAGCGTAGCTCCTTGGTGAGTTATGCTTGCCTCTCTGCCCAGAGTGAGATGTGGCAGGAGTCTGCCTTTGCACGAGTTCAGTCCAGTATGTGAGAGACTTCACATATCACAAACTGGACAAGAAGGAGTGAAAAGTAGCAGTAAGCAGAGCCTTTTCTGAATTAGCTTTTAAAGGTTGCGTTAGTGAGCATGTCCTACTAGAATGCAAGGTAGATTCCCAAATGCACCCCTTTGTCACCCTGCCATAGGAGACAGCAATTGTGGACACAGACTGGATAATTTGAGTGTCTGCATTTTTATTTTAAAGGAGAAGAGTGGTGTGTGTTGGGGTAGCAGAGGTGGTGAGGGTGTCAAATTAAAAGTCATAATTACCAGAAGTTAGTCAGAATTTCTTCTTCTTCCCCTTTCTCCCAAGCAAAGTCCGAGGATGACATCATTCATCCCCTGCCCTCTTCATGGTGTTCTGACCATCTTCGGCATTGGGTTTGGTTACTGCTAGGAATCCTTTTACCTCAGGAGTTAATCGTAGAGGGTAGGAAAGGAAATGGCGATAATACGGCTCATACAGGATAGTGGAATAAGCAAACCAGAAATGCAGTCCTTCCTTGCCCATCTGACATTATTTCCACCTCAAAGAATTACATTTAGTTCTCCACTTGATAGGCCTCAAAGCGTAGGTCAGATTCTTAATATGAAACTTATTGGTGTCAGCACCATGTCAGGTTATTTTTCTTGGCTTGCACCAACACGAATGAAATCTTTGCTGTAATAAATGAGGGGCTTTGGGGGCCTTACTCCTTGAACATGTGATTTGCCTACATTGGCATATAATGTATGGGACTAGCAGATTTTGACAGGTGTGGGGACAGATGCATTTTTGGTGCATCCCCATCTCATATTTGTTCCTCAGTCAAGGTGAATTCAGCTCCCTTTCCTACATTGGAGTCCTAGAGAAAGATTACTCCTTTCTTTGGCCCTAGCACTGCCAGCTAACTTCTACCATCTCAGCAGAGGGAGCAGAGACACGCTTCAATTTTGTGTATATAATGTCGCAAAAGTTTCGAAAATTCATATTTACATTTGGTACCGAACAATTTCATAGTTTTTCTGTGTTTAAAATGCTTGTATATGAACAGCATTACATTTACTATGGAAACTATGTGAATTTTTCTCTAGTTTGTCTGTAGTCGCTGTCAACATATGTACAGGAAGACTCATTATCCTTTCAGGATTCTGAGAAATACACGTAAGAGTAGAGAAATAAGACCTGAAAAAATTATTGACTAGCCTTACAAAAATCTTTGACCTGCAAATTTAATTTAGATATCCCAAGCCTGAGATGTCTTATGCAGAAACCTGTTCTCTGCAGAAACCTGTCTTCTTTCTCCAGAATAAAGCAGACTTCTGCATGTACTTCAGCTTCAAATTGCAACGTTAATCAGTGAACAGCTTCCATATATTAACATTCTAAATGCATACAAAAGTGTTAACTACTTTGTTTTACTACAGTTGAGTCAGATTCAGATAATACGTACTTCAAAACTGAAAAATTCTTCTCCAGTATGCCTTTGTAGTAAGTCATGCTATATATCTACACCTTCATTAGTGTTGTCAAGGAGAATACCTGTTTCTAAGAGACTTTTATCACAAGTATACTACACTGCAAAAGTAAGATTTATGCTCTTATTACTCAGATATAAATTGGACTGCTGAGAAAAAGCGCATTTCTGAAGAAATATTATTTTTTCATTGTGTAAAAGAGGGGGGGAAAAAAGAATAATAATAAAAAAAATGGTGCATATACTATCTCAGGTATGGGATCATACACAACACAATTAGAATGACTTCCTCCCATTAGGCTAAAATAATCAGATTGCCCATGCACTGATCTTGCTAATCAGTAACACAGAAGAAAACACTCACTGTTTACCACCAATGCAGAAGAACTTTGATTGAAGTGACCAATTTCCCTAAATTTCTGAAAGTTGGTGCTATTGCTGAATTTTTAATTCACAGCCTCTCTCTCTCCTCTTCGTATTTTTGTGGATAAGTAGTTAAAATGAACTAAATTCAAAGTCAGCAGCTGGTTTGGAGGGCAGATGCTACTTAATGACACTGCTGTCGTGTCACCGATATCCCAGAGAAATCAGCCGTGCATTCTAGTAGTATCTATTTTATAAAGAGGATTTGCTGAAACAGGAAAATACAAAACCTTGATTCCCACAGTGAAATGATCAGCTATGATTCATAATAAGTGATTTTTTTGCCTGGTCTTTTAAGAGCTGAAAAATTCTGGTTAGGTAAGTGCCATCATAACACTAGGCCTGCATTCAGTGCTTTTTCCTGACTTTTCCACTTTATTCTAATTGAATTGCAGCTTATTATAGCTATTTTAAGGATCAATACTCCTTCATGGGGGCAGGATGAATAAGAATCAATCTGAACACTTCATGATCCTTCGTCAGGAATTGCTTCAAATAGCAGCCCTTTCTCTGCAGTAATCTGTGCAATTCTGTTAGCAGCATCAGTCACCGACAACAAGACACCTGAACTGTGTTTCTTTTCCTGTTCATTGGGATCTTTCATTGTTACAGAGACTGATATTCTTTCTTATAAGGTTAGAAAAGATCCATAATAGCTTTTATACCATTATATTTGAAACTCTAGACTTCATTAAAACACTCTTCAGCTCCTTCACTTCCAGCCTCCTTGCTGCTTATGAATTATTCAGGGTAGATTTCACTTGAAGTAAATAGTTTGATTTGAAGGTTTTTGTATCTGGATTTAGATGCAACAAGAAGTGTTAAACGCTCAGAATTTTAAGTGAGGAGAATTGCAGAGGCTCAGCTATTAAGATGGAAGACATTTGCCGTTAGTGCTCTGGGGCTGCCATTGAGATCTCAGCGCGGTGCTATTTGTCATTCTGAAGTAGGTAGGCATTATGATGCCTGGAGTATAAATCAGCCTTTACATGGTGTCGAGTCCTGAAGCACTTCGAACACTCTAATCCACTTCTGAGTTAACAGAACATTTTTGGTTTTACAAGCTTTAAAGTTTCCTTTTTTATTTAACCCTGTCATCATGTTATTAATCATCATTATTTTCTTGAATTTTATATACCTCCCCAAATACAGCTCTTAATGTTTTGCTTCAAAGTGGTGGCGATGTCACTGAGATGAGCTTTAGCTTCCATCACCTAGAAGAAATGCACTGTCAGCAAAATTAATTTTATTAATTCTCCTCACGTAAAGAGGGATACTGGCTTTTCCTACTAGCAGGCTGGGCAGGGAAGCATTACTTGGCTGCTGTACCAAAGGATTCCGCCTGTGCTTTGTCTCCTTCACCCACTTCTGTGTAGTATCATGTTAGGGCTACCTCCTGGACAGAGCTGAAATGGAAGACTAGCAGTTTCCATGTGGCTGTTTTCACCATATGTCTGCAGTCCTGCAGTCAATATTAGCTCAGCACAGCTAACCCTTTTAAATGCTGCTTGCCGCCTTTTATCTGGGCAGCTAGCCCACACACAAAGGGTCAGTTCAGGAACTATGCATACTTGTGGCATCTCAGTTCATTGAATCTCAGTTTCTGTTCTTGCACTGGCTGACTAAATGTTTAACCACGGGAGAGCTTTTTCTTTATTGCACATTGCGACGCATAGTATTATGTAGATTTTTAGTCAGACGGCACAATTGAGCAGTCGGTTGAACTTAAAGTGTGTTTACAGGTGGAGTTGTTAGGACTAATGAAGTCCATTAAAACCTCTTTGTTTTCCTGCCAGGCAGCAAAGTCTGCATGCACTGGCTGCATGCCCTCAATTGCAAATATGCAGCGATGGAGTCCGTGGTATGAAACAGCTGGTTGCTCCCTGTGAACTGACAGTAACGCCAGTTCAGCTGGATGTGTTACCACCAACCTGCTTCTGTGCTATCTGCTAAGGCTCCACTCTGGTGCAGTGGGCGTTAGGAACTCTCTGCCATGCCGGGCAGAGTGGGTGGAGGGAAAAGAGCTGGCAGAGGTATCATCCTGAAGGCCATGTCTAGAATCGCTCCATCCAAGGTATTACGCTTTGGAGCAATGCAGCTTATACTTTCAATTCTTCAGTCTGTGGAATAGAGGCTCCTGAAAAGGCAGAAGATTACTGAGGATAGTGTTGGCAGATTTATTTGTTTGTGTATTCATTTAATGCTACTTCTTAACTTTAATACAGTGAAACATAAACGTTCCAGATCTATTTTATCTAAATGACTGTATCCCAAAGTTAAGTCACTGCTATCTCTGCTAAAAGCTTCTTTTCCTATACATAGAATCATAGGTTGTCTGGGTTGGAAGGGACCTTTAAGACCATCTAGTCCAACCATCAACCTAACACTGACAAAATCCATCGCTAAACCATATCTCTAAGCACTACGTCTACCCGTCTTTTAAATACCTCCAGGGATGGTGACTCAAACACTTCCCGGGGCAGCCTGTTCCAATGCTTGATAACCCTTTCAGGGTAAAAAATTTTCTCTAGCAATAAAGTCTCTCCTCAGCCCCCTTTTCTCCAGGCTGAACAACCCCAGTTCCCTCAGCCTCTTCTCATATGACTTGTTCTCCAGACCCCTCACCAGCTTTGTTGCCCTTCTCTGGACCAGTTCCAGCACCTCAATGTCTTTTTTATGGCAGGGGGCCCAAAACTGGACACAGTACTCGAGGTGGGGTCTCACCACTGACAAGTACAGGGGGACGATCACCTACCGAGTCCTACTCGCCACACTGTTCCTGATACAGGCCAAGAATCTGTTGGCCTTTTCGGCCACCTGGGCACACTGTTGGCTCATGTTCAGCCTGCTGTCCACCAACACCCCCAGGTCCTTTTCTGCCAGGCAGCTCTCCAGCCACTCTTCCCCAAGCCTGTAGCACTGCATGGGGTTGTTGCAATCCAAGTTCAGGACCTGGCACTTGGCCTTGTTGAACCTCATCCCATTGGCCTTGGCCCATTCATCCAGCTTGTCCAGATCCCTCTGTAGACCCTTCCTACCCTCAAGCAGGTCGTCACTCCCACCCATCTTGGTGTTGTCTGCAAATTTACTGAGGATGCACTCGATCCCCTCATCCAATTCATTGATAAAGTTACTAAAGAGGACTGGCCCCAAAACTGAGCCCTGGGGAACACCACTTGTGACCAACCACCAACTGAATTCACCATCATCACCACCACTTAAAGTTGTTGTTTTCATTAAAGTGCTCATGCTCAATAAGGAAGTATAATAATTCAGCAGCAGAGTGACTGCTTGTGTTAGCAGTAGCACATTGAAGTTATATGCCCTCTCATTAATCTGCACTTTGATAAGGTCCTGGAGTGGTAGGATTAATGACATTCTACTGTAAATTATTCAAATCCCTGCCTGTGCACTGACTAGCTCTTTGGAGAAACATGCAAGTGATAGTGAATTGTTTACTGCCTCAGAGAATAACTACAGTGTTCCAGAGACAGGAATTTGCTCATCTCTGTTGTGGATCATGTGTAACTGCCTAACAGTAGGAAGTCTTTCTTATTTTTTATTTTTCTGCTCGTGATTTTACTTCTAAAAGTATTCTGCTCATACAAAAGCTGCCTTTCCTATTTCCCCATCCTTTTCATTTCAGCTTATGGGCCCCATACAGCATACCAAGAGCTGAGTACCTCGACTAGCTTGGTGACATTAACTTCATTTGGTCCACAAGCCTTTCCTAGCTGTTTATGTTCCCCTTGTGCCACGTCAGCCTCATCAAATCCTATTTTTCCTCTTGGCTCCTTTCTGTCAGCCTGCATTCTTCTGAGCACTGTTTCTTCAGCCGTATCTCATCCCATGCAGCGCTTTCAATTCTTGTTACCGGCATTACCTCCCCTGTGAGGATTATAAACCCTGCTCCTTGTGCAGCAAAACTATGTGGATTTCACGGCCAGGACAACCGTTCTCTGCGGAAAAGAAAAATGATCATGTCCCTCTCACATTTCAAGATCTTTTCCAGAAACTCACGGACCTGAATGTCAGAGGAACTATTAGTATTTCTGGTACAGTCCTTTATAACAGTTCACAGAATTGCTTCCTCAGTCATCCCTCTATCGAGCTGAGTAAGATGTGATTAAAAGGTACCCTAGATCAATTTAAAGGAAACAATACATTTAGGGATGGAGAGTTTTCCACATCCTTTAACCTTCATTGATTAAATGTTTATCAAGTGTTCAGGTGGGAGTCTAACTCCTACTCATGACATTCATAGCCATTTCTTAGACATAAGAAAAATAATGTTTCTAGTTCAAGTAGCACTCTTCCATGTAATACCGGTTACCATATTCACGTCACTTGGAAATTTTCATCAGGTCAAAAGCAAATCCTTATGCACGACAAGTTGACTCTAATCTCTTTCAAATTTTCCATTGTTTAAGTAAGTGTAGAAACTGAGTGCAGTACAGACCGTTGTCTCAGCATTGTACACCGAGTCATCCTGCTGGAAAATCTCAGTTCTGTATATTGAGGAATTGCTTTAGCTGCTGTTGCAGCAGCTTTCCTTTGAGGCTTAATATTCAGTAGAGGAAAGCTCAAGTAAAGCCAATGGGAAATATTGTCAGAAGGCGAACTTCCTGCAGTGGAGTGCAGGGTGGAGTAACGTCAGCTGATAGACCTTCCTAATAAAAGAGTGTTTTCTCCTCAACAAAGTACCATGCTCAAGTTCTACTGATAATTTCTACTTCTAGGAGTCATTTTTTTTAATTTGGTTGTCTATGGCCCAAAGGCTGCTGCGCCGCTCTGGATGCGAGTGTGCCTCGGTGCACGGGAAGGGATGGCTCCCCAGGGACACTACCTCACCTGTCATCACAAACCACTTGGGCATCTCTGCACCATACTTTAGTAAAGATTATGGAGGAATCCTGTGCTGAGTTGCATCGTGGTGTAAAGCGTGTGTGCCGCCTCGCCTGCTTCTCAGCTTCCAGTCCATAGCGGAGTGACACTAATGAAGAGGTTCACAAATCTTACCTCTAGTCCTCTCTTTCTCACAACTTTTAGACTGTTACCAGTGAAAAGAGAAGCTTATTTTTTTATTCTTGATATTCCATTGTTACTGGAAATAGTGATCAAAAATTCAAATTTTGCTGTCGAGAAACAATCTTTAGAATTAGCCGTTTATGTATCTAGAAGTTGCTGGTAGACTTGCTCCATCAGTGTCCCTGGAGTGCACAGTGTTCTGCAGCCCACGAGAATACTTCTGTTTGCTGAGCTCATACTTCTCAAATTACATTAGCCTGTTTTAACAACAGAAAAACAGATTTCAGGGACTTCACTTAAAATCTTTTACGCAGTTTGCCTTTGAAACTGCTACAGAATTGTAATAGCTTTTCATTTTGATTTGCTGGCAAGAATCAAGTTGACTGCCCTTTCTTTGGAGAACTTAAAGTCTGAACAGAAAATTATTTTGCTGACACACCAAATGCTTTCTGCAATTGAACTGATTTTGTTCAGTAATAAAAGTTGATTGGTATAATGAAAGAATGTTTTACGTAAGCGTCACAGCGCTGCAAGGCCCCCAGCTTCACTGAGACACTCAGGCCACACTATGAACCCATTTGAATCAACAGGTTTGTCCACATGTAGGTACTGCAGAACAGAAAGTTCAGAGCAGAAAATGTCAGCCTCCAATTATTTCTCTTTTATGTTTTTTTTATATATCCACATTTGGTAACAGGCTGTTCTCTTCCATCCTGTCTGAAATGTATGCATGTGCGTATATGTAAAGAGAGATGTATATATTCACATATAAACACAAATATCTGTATGTTCATATCTATTATTTGTATGCTTTCAATTTATTTTCAGCAGTCTATTTTCTGTTTGGCTGGGGACCTGTGACTGTTATCTCACTGTTAATTTAGCATTTTCCAAACTGGAATCTTTCTTCTTTCTATTCTCCAAATGGATAATGGAGTACTCTAGGGAAGAAGGCCTTAGAACTGCTGGCGTGGTAGTGGCTGGTAGAAAGCTTTTTGAGAAGCAAAACCAAAAAGGCACGGTTATAATTCCCAGGGTAGGGCAGGAGAATACAGATCCATTTCACAAACTATTGCTGTTTTCCTACTGTAACTCAAGAAATCATGGTTGTTTTATATTGCCAGCTCAGTACCAACTAATCTAAGCTTAAACTAAAGATACATGTCTTGATAACTACCTATTCACTGGTGGTTTCTACTCTTGCAGTTTAAGTTTGCTATTTATTTGTTCATTTAGATAATCCTCTTTTTTCTGTAGCCTTCTTTGCCTTCTGTGACTGAAACACTTAAATCTAAGAACTTTTACTCCCATATTCTATAATTGAGTTTAAATGTTAATTTTCCTAATTTCCTGAAATGTAGGGTTAACAGGAGTTTCATATCTGAAGCAGTAATGATATTTTTTTTGCACTGGAACAATAAAAAATGTTCATCTAGTTTCTGTTTCGAGTGATGCAAGCTAACCTCTTTGCTTAACCACTAACAAACCCCTCATTTTCTCTATCAATCTGATGAAATTCCTCCAAAATCCCCACATATCTTTATAGTAGGGTCCCATTGCCTGATGCTTTTGGCCACAGAAGTACCTGACACTTCTCTTACTCATTATTTTCTCAGTTTCTTTTTTGCTTAAAATTTATCTTAGATTATTAGATCGTTCTTTTTTTTTTTTTCCTTGGATTGTTATTAAAAGTCATTTCTACTCAGTTTGTGTTTCTAAGCTGACAGAAATGGGAGGATCTCTGGGCTAACCAAGTCTAGTCCCTTGCTGCTGTAGCAAGAACTGGCTCATATAATACTCTTAGCTAGCCAACAAAGCTGCGAAAATCAGTATCTCTTTTTGCTCAAGGAGTTCTGATTTATTCAGGATTCCATTCATACAAGTGACTGCACTTCCCTTGTCCTTGTATAATGTCTTTTGGAGTCATTCCTGATTGTGGCGACTGTAGCTAGTTTGGGGCTTCACAGAAGAAGAGAAGAATGTCTGCTTGAGCTTCAGAAGGCTCCTTGATGCAAGACCCTGTCCTATGAATTTATCAAAAACCCCACAGATTTTACTCAGAGGAGCTTGCCTTTCATAAATTTATTTACTCCCTCCACCTGTTGTGATGGGCCAGGTATGCCACTGTTGCTATTTCCCACTCTCTAGGGGACAGAGGAGTTCTGACAGTGTCTGTAAGTGCACAGTGGATTTGTTTGGTTTTCATGCTGGTCACACACAGTAGAAGGCTCCTTTAAATAGGGCTGGCAGAAGTCCATGCTGTCCCTCACTGTGGGAGCAATTAACTCTATTATATAGATAACCAAGCTCATAGAAATGAGGTATGGGTACCATTACATGCCCCTGCAACATTTGTTTAATTGCTAAAGCACTTGTTTATGCACTGCTTTTCTGGAAGAAAACGTATTAAACTATAAAACAATGATCTGCCAGGTATAAAAGCCTGCAACCTTGAGGGGATCATTACAGAGCTCAGATCAGAAGAATTTAAGAAACTTTGTTGTATATCAACTGTCTGAGACCTAAGCTTCATCTTGCAGTTCGCTATAAGGCAGTTTTATGGACTGTCAGTATGAAGAGAGCATTTACATATTTTTATCAACCAGTAATTGGGTTTTTTATCATTTGTGTTTTCTGTCTTCTTGGATTACACTATATCATATTGTTCATAAGAAACTGCAGCATTGTCATGTTAACTGGCATTGCTATGTTACCTCAAAGCAGCTGATTTACTTCCTCGTAGTTCTTTGGTAGAACAACGAAATTAATGAATTGTGTTCAAGCCAGTGGCAGTTTTGATGCTTTTTAGCTGGCAGAGGTATCAACAGAAAATTTTACGGTAGATGTGAGTATGCAAATATGTATGATACAATAGAGGTTTAACAGATGAATGTCGTACGGAAAAGGAATAGCATATGTTATGCATCATCAAGCTAAAACTAACTGCAGAAAACTAAGTGATAGCACTTATTCTTCTGCAGTTTCTTCTTTACACAGGTAAAGATGAAAAATGATCAATATATTGTAGCTTTCTCTTATGTTTCTTTCCAATCTAGCATCGTTTGCCACATGTCTGTTTCTGTAGGCTTTGATAGAGCCAGTGAAATCACCACTGGAGGCTACTGCTCAGGTTTATATGGAAATTCAAATATGAAACTTGTTGCATGTTGTGACACTTGCAGTTCAAAATCATTTCTGGAGACAAGTAGGAGAAAGCTGCAAGGTCCTTTCAAGGTAATGGCCATTCTTAATCATTCCACACAACAAATTTTAGCAGGTTTTAAGAAGTTTTAGGGGGGATTGTAACTACTGTACCCTAGATAAGAGCCGTCCCTGGTCGAAGCCTTATTAAATAATAGATATTTATTCTAGTAAATGTGTGCCAAACTTTCATCTTACATTTTTGCACGCATAAAATTTATGTATTGATAGTGAGATATACTGGTCTGCCTTACAGTTATTGCGTTAACCACATAATTTTAATTGGTGCTAGGCAAATTTAATAAATTTACTGCTTTATGACTTCTGATAAACCTTTGTGGAGCATAAGCTGCTGTACTCAAGAGACCTGGCCCCCTTTATGTGGCAGTTGCATCTGCTTTAACATAAGCTGTTGCTTAAGGCTGAACGTTCTTTGTTAGTAGTCTGTTATGTTTACCATGTGTTACCTTTGTATATTTAGATGCCAAAATTTTAAAAAGTGGGAAAAGTAGCATACTTTCTGTCCCTATGGGCTTGTTAGAGTAATTAGGACTCTGTTAGTTCAAGCTTCTGGAAAATAAAACATGATCTTAAGTCTAAACAAACTTTCTAAGCTATGATTTTTTTATTTCAGACTGTTTTATGATGTGATTTTTTTTAATACTGATTGCTCTTGGGGAAGTCAATGCAGTTGTTTCTTCTACTGGGAATCTACACCTTCCAACAGTATTTGCTTCTTCCAGTCCTCTGGAGGTGTTAGGCCTTAAATCTGTCAGTTCTTGAGGGTTAAGAATAAAATACCATTTTCAAGCTATCTAAAGACATCTATTGATGTTAATGATCTTTGGAATAGAAGAAGATGGTACGATCACTATAGAGAAGGGCAAAAGACGAGAATATCTGTTTTAAATTATGACATGTAATGTTTTAGAAGCTGTTGTTTTGAATCTCATCTGAAGACTCTAAGCTTGTTGTTAAAGCTCCAGCACACTACTGAAATATCTAAATCATTTTCCATGTTGGTCTGTCACTCAAGTATTGATCCTGACTGCCTCTGACACTTCGAAATCTAATGAGCTCACAGCCCAAGGTCTTGTAGCTGCAGGATATTTCTTCCGATATCTCATAATTTCCCTGCCTGTTTTCAAAACTACCTATATCTATTTCTCATTGTAGGTCAGATGGCCTTGTATCATCAAACAGTAAGCTGTTGTTAAAATAAATAGTCCTTTGACTTGCACAGTGAATTTCTCAGGACTTTCAACATTGATGATAAGCCATTTTGCTCAGTGTGACTAACTTTCTTTGACTGTATGTTTCAATTCTGCAGGTACGAGCTTTAAAAATTCATTACAGACTATTCAATTGAAAAAAATTAAAATCTACATACATAACCCTAGTTCTGAATTTTTTTTACTACCTTTTTTCTTCCTCTACTCAGAGTACTTTTTTTTAGGGAAGGTAAAACTCTCCAGAAATAGCAATAGCCGGTATTGGTATAAATTATCAATTTTTGGCTGATAAATGATCCCAGATATTCCTTACAGTTAGGTATATCAGAACAACTCATTCAAACACTTTTGGGAGGTAAAATGATAACTGGGGAATATTATCACATATACCTGGGGCTTCTCTGGTTCTATAAGCTTCTTGTTATGCTTTTATAATCATAGAATCATTTCAGTTGGAAAAGACCCTTGGGATCATCGAGTCCAACCATCTACCTTACTCTACAAAGTCCTCCCCTACACCATATCCCCCAACACCACATCTAAACGGCTCTTAAAC
>JAOXNO010000013.1:131012810-131032636 GCA_028565335.1 Limnodromus scolopaceus
TTCAGCAGGGGAGTTGGACTAGATGATCTCTATGGTCCCTTCCAACTCTAAAAAATTCAGTGAAATTCAGTGAAAAAATCCCCAACTCTTCCATGAAAAATGCTGTGAAACACGCAAATGTCCCTATTGACCTCACTTAAGTCTTTGACCTGACCTTGCTGAATTCACTTTCATTAATGAGAGAAAATAAAAAACTTGAAAATGTTAAGGTCTATTAAACTAGACCATCCTAATAGGGTTGCGTGTAGATTACAGAAAACTGAAACCCACAGCCAGTGAAAAGTTAAAATCACTGACAGAGCAACATTTCCCCGTGGCAAAATCTCAAATATAAATGTTACTCTTTTCTGTTGTTATAACCTGTACTAACACTAAGTAGAAAGATATAGTTTCTCATAGCTTGAAGGAAAGCTTGTGTAGTGTCACACACCCTTCATGGAAAAGAAAATTAGCAAACTATTCATAAAGCATAAGAAAAATCGTTTATCCCATGCCAAGTAAATGATTCATTTCCTCATAATTTACCACTTTTTCTTTAAAAACAAACATTTTCCTGTTCATCAAACATAATTGAGAAAATTTATAACTGCAGAAATTGTTCTAGGGAATTGTTTCTTTCTTCAGGGGTCCAAGTCCTCTTGCACAAAAAAAAAAAAAAAAAGAAAAAGAAGGAAAAAAAAAAGCAAAAAACAAAGAAAAAAACCCCACCAGTCAGTTGTCTGTCTGTGCTGAGAGAGAAGGAGAGGATAAACTTCAGCATAGCTCTTTCCTGCGTGCCTTCTGTGTAATGTCTGGACTATAGATGTCAGGAATAATTTATTTTTCCCAAACACTTTGTACTTCTATTTGCTACTCTCAAACCAAACAAAATGGTACACTGGACTAAAAATCTGCTCCTGAAGTACTTTCATAAAAATTGTGTGGTCTTATCCATGCTACAAGATTAATTGTATAAATATATATGTTGTATATTTATTCAGACTCTAGGAATACAAACAACATGACTGGTCTCAGCCTTCCTATGCAGTACAGAGTAGAAAGAAACCAATGTAGTAAAATGATATTAACAAATGACCTAATTTCCACAGTGAATGTAACTAAGGCCTTAGGCATTTTTGTTTGTTTCCCATATTTAGGATTAGCCAGTTTTAGAGCAGGAGAAGAGAAATTAATATCAAAACCAGCTCTTATGGTTTTATCTTCATTTTATTGATCCTAAATAAGCTCAGCATATTTGGAGGATGAATTCTATTAAGCAGAAGTCAAGCAATTTAAAAAGGCACTCTTGGAAAAATCTCACCTCCGACTAATAATTAATAGCATGGAGGTTATTGAAACAATTGTAAGAGGTATGAATATTCCTTGCACAGAAGAAGGAATAAGACAGGGCCTTAAGCTTAAAATATCATTAAATGGTGCTTATCTGAGGAAGTATTTCACTCTACCTAAGACAGAGGAATAAAAAATACTACTATGTTTTGACAGTTGTCTTACTTCACGGGAGAGAAGGGATTGAGGGAGAAAAGAGTGAGGAAAAAAAAGAGATAAAAGATAAATAAAACTCATATAGAGAAGAAACAAATCCTTCTTTTTCACTGTTTAATAATCTGACACTGGGAACTTGGACGGAATGACCTCTAGAGGTCCCTTCTGCCCTCAACCATTCTGTGACTTTCTGTTTAAAGCAAGGGGCAGAAAACGAGACTTGTAATTTTCATTTTATGCAACAATTTCTTTTAAACTAATTTTTTCCTTTACAATATATTGGTCTGATCAATTCCATGTTAAAGACATGGCACACATTTGGGGATACTGAAAATATTTCTAACTAGAATATTTTCTGGAGTGACTGAATTCGATGGGAATATGAGTAGCCTACTATAATGACGTATTTTAATCTGTTTCAGAAACATCTTCTATTAGCTAGTCTTGGCTACCGGAATAGTCAAGCCAGTCATCTAAATCAATACAGCAATTTTATTAGGACCCTGCAATAATGAAGCAAGATGAGAGCTGATATCCTTCAGATGAGGTTACTTTTTGCTTCTTTACTTTTGCTTCTTCCCTATCTCCTGACTATGATAAATTATCGCAGAGATGCTTATTTAAAGGTTTTAAAGATGACAATGAAATAAACCATGTATATTTTAGTGCAGCATGAGGGGGATAGAGCTCATAAAGGTATATTCTGCCTTGTGTCATGTATAAAAAAAGTAGTAAGAAGATATGGGACGAATTGAGTTATTCATGTGGGGACAAGAAAAGTCTCATTTCTAAGTCCATATACATAGACTTTATTTTTCCTCTGAGTCAGAGAACAATGCAGGCTGGCTACTGAGGGGATTTTATGCACAAGTGTTTATATTGTTTAATAAACAATATTATATGGAGAGGAAGCTAGCAGCTGTCCTTTTTTCCCTTTTATCCATAAATCTGCCACATCACTGAATCTGACAAAGTGAAACTCTCTAGCTTTCAGTTTGTGCATAACACTGTTGCCAAACTTCATAAAGATATTTTATGACCTGCTGAAGTGCTAAGACGCTAGACTTCATGAAAAATGAAGTCTCTGAATGGATTGGAGCTATATCACTTGAGGAGTCTAAAAAATATCACTGAGAGTCACAGCTATTAGTGACACCGCTGTGGAGAAATCTCACCCTGCCTATGACACAGCTCTGCTATAAAATATCTGTGCACACAGTGCCACTAAGAATGAGCAATTTTCACCCAGATACCAAATTATGGTATCTTGGTCCAGGCTTCTTGGGTCGTTTAAGCTTCCTTTGTATGGCAAAAAGAGTAGTGGCAAGGGCTTTCTCACTGTCTTGGTCTGTATGAAAGTTAGCGCAGGAGGTATGGTTATCCATCAGCACAAATTCATCGAAGCAGGACTGCTGTAGTCCCATGCTTTCTACTGCTCTTGCTCAGGCACTTTTGGTTTTTGCTTGTACAGACACTGGTTCTGCACCACCAAGCAGTGAACTACTTCAGAAAAATATAATCAAAAGGACAAATCACCCTTTTTCTTTAATTAGCTTCCGAAATTTCCTTGTATGCAATCACATGGGTATCAGAACTTTCACGGGGGAAGGGGTGAGAATACACATTTGGGGAGGCAGTAATGTGACAGTCCCAGTATCTTGTACCTTAAACACTCTAAGACCTCACTAGTAGTATCTCTTGCTATTTCGTGGTCTCACAGCCTTGTGTCCCATCAATCCAAGCCATCTAGCACTGATTTCTGCCCCTCCATTCCCAGGGAACATGTTACCAACATACAACCACTGCCAGAATTCCAACTTTGTAGGAAGTTCATTTAGAGTTCACCTCTTCAAGAACACACACAAAGTGCCTCTGTGTGCACGTGAGTCTAATTCTTGCCTCACTTTCATATAGGGAGATTTCTACTCTAGAATGCAGATTCAGCTATTCCCAAATTTACCACCCAGCTAAAA
This sequence comes from Limnodromus scolopaceus, assembly GCA_028565335.1. Classification (NCBI taxonomy): domain Eukaryota; kingdom Metazoa; phylum Chordata; class Aves; order Charadriiformes; family Scolopacidae; genus Limnodromus; species Limnodromus scolopaceus. The sequence goes on from JAOXNO010000013.1 coordinate 131,016,269, forward strand.
CAGGTTTTCCCATCCTTTCCCCCATTCTCTCCTGTAACTGGTTGCAGACAACTTTGTTGTAGATTCTTCAGTAATTTGTTAAATAATAATGTTGTTGAGGTGACCAAGGCTCTGTTATGAAGTGACAGGTTCCTGCTTACCTGGGATTCAGGATGTGAGTTAGTAGTTACCCCTGAGACCTTTCATGCTTCTCTGGGGGCAGACCATCTGCCAAGTCTAATGTCTTAGTTGCTTCACCTGTATCAAACTTCTTGGGAAGATGACTTTCATCTAGCACATATATTCTTATATTAAAATGAATAACTCTTTTCTATTAATTTTATCTTGTTTTAAGAAATCCTTTGTTTAAGTGGTTGATTGTGGTGGGTTGACTTTGGGTGTTTGTAAGGTGCCCACCAACAAGCTCTATCAGTCTCCCTCCGTCAAAAAGACATGGGGAGAAAATACGATGAAAAGCTCATGGGTTGAGGTAAGGACAAGGAGATCACTCAGTAATCACCATGGGCAAAACAGACTTGACTTGGGGAATATTAATTTAATTTATTACCAATTAATGATACAGTAGGATAATGGGAAAAACAAAGAAATCTAAAAACTATGATCACCAGCCCCTCCTTTCTTCTTGTCCATCTTGGAGGCAGCTGGAACTTGGTCTGTCAAACATGGTGGCAGTTTCTGGTGCCTTCTCACAGAAGCCACACCTGCACTCCCCTACCTCTGCAAAAAACCTTGCCATTTAACCCACTGATCCAAGCAATTGTAGCAAGAATAGTATATAATTATTTTCAGTAAAATCAAAAATAAGAAAAAAAAAAAAAACTGAAATAGTATTCCAGGAGCCCTCCAATTTGGTTTAGGATCAATGGGTCACATTTAACATTAACTGAAGCCATCATGCTTTTTATTTTTGCCAAGGTACTAGAACTATGAAATTTTTTGGAATACAGTACTGTTCCTTTCTTAATTAGATGAGCAGCCCAGTCCAACCTAAGTAGTTGCCTTGATGAGATTTCAAGTGCCCAAGTCTCTAAGCATAGTCCTGTGTAAAGAATTCTGCAGTTCTCTAAGCTCAAGGCAGTAGTTGCTATGACCATATCACCATGGAATTGGGAATACTTCACAAGAATGCTGCAACTCTCATTCAGGTGTGGTGGTGAAAGTGTTTCTCCATCATTGCTGTCTGTATACTAGTCAGAGGACTAAAATAAATAGCCATGTTGTGGACTGGGTTTCTCAGAGGTTTTTGTTTGCCTTCTGGGGGTGTGGGTTCTTTTATTTTCTCTCATCCTGTTTTTATTTTCACCAAACTAGCTGTCACATCAATATTTGAAAATTTTGATTCTTTGGAGCAACTTGTATTAGCTTGGCTTATCACCAATGGCTAAATTGTGAGGGAGACTGTAAATGAGAGGTCAAAGGGGAGCAAACAGTGAGGATATTTTGTTCATATTGGTTTTTTCTTTTTCCAAAGTCCTTTTATTTCCTCTTTCGTTTCCTGCTGCCTAGATTTTGCTCTGCAAACATCAGCGTATTATAGAATCATAGAATCTGCCCATTTTTGTTTTTTCCCTTACCTGAAAAGAAATAAAATTGCTCTTCAATTTCAAACTTTTGAACAGGCTTATATGAAGCTACATGCAGTGCTTTTGACTTGTATTTCCCTTCAGTGGGCAAAAGTTCCTCAGGTTGCTTCTACTTGCTCTCCTCCAAGGGTTTAAAAACTACTTCCTTCCTATGCACTAGGCTCTCTTTCTCATCATGCTTGATTTTTATGTGAGGATGTTTTCCCCATTTTTTCCCTTTTAATTACTATTTTAACAGGATGTTTATACTGAAATTGAATGTAATTATTCTGCTGTTTTCTATTAACTCATTCCTTAAGCTGATTTCAGCTGTTCCAAATTGGATTTAAAAAAATGAAAGAAATATCAGCTGTCATGCTTCCAGGCATTTGGTGACTTTGTAGGATTAGGAATACACTTATCTAATAAGTGGGTTTTTTTCCATAAAACTGTCTGATACAGCAGTTCAAAACTTGCCTGGAAGCAGCTAGTATTAGCCAATGTTGAAAAGAGGATAACCACACTTCATATACCATTGATATAATCAACATAGTAAATCCCCTCTTCTATGACTCTGTTTCTTGTACCTATGCCATTGCACATGGCAGCTGTACAGGTCTTCATTTATAGTTGTGCTGTAAGGACATTTGAGAAAACCACCTGCTTTAAACTTGTCTTTAGATTTTTTTAAATTTTCCGACAGGTAATAAGCATAAGCCAGGCTTCTCTTAACATAGGTCTGAAATAGAGAAGAAAATCAAGAAACGTTAACACTGACAGTAAATGGATATCTAATAATTTGTTATAATGATGAGGCATGCTACAGTAGTCAGTATAATGCTCATTATCCAGTGTAGAGAGTGATTTGTATTCATTAATATATTCACAGGTTCATATTCCAAGACCTCCATGAGCTGGGAAAGTTACTGTACAAATTAAACAATAAAAAATATATTTAGAAGAAAACCTGTTTGGGGGTATGTGAAATAAAAACTACTTGAGGGAAGGTAGTGTGATATTTTAAATTAGTTTTAACTGTTTGAGTCTAAGCTGCTGGGTTTCATGTGCTAAATCAAAGTGGCTTTTTACTGAGTAGAAGTAGAGACAGTTGTTGATGATGATTATCTGCAGCTATAGTAATCACTATCAATTATTAAGTTCTTATGATGAAATTAGGAAACTAGTTATCATAGAGGGAGGAGTAGCCTTTAAAATAAATAAATAAAAGACCAATTACTGGAGCCAGCAGAGTGTCTCAGTCGGCATTAGCTACCAACATAGATTCAGCACTACAGAAATTCTGGGCCACCATGGCAAGGAGGTCTCTTCCTTTTCTGCTTCCAGTCTTTCTCTTCTCTTCCCTTTTCTCCCAGCCTTAATTTGAGAGCAAAGGAAAGGCTTCGATGACCTTGATGCATTTCCCTGTCTCTTCTTTGGAGATGAGAACAGACTTTATAAAGTTCACATGTGCATATTAAGCCTATAACCATCTGCTGCAATTATGAACAGTGTGGTGGTTAAGTTTAGCGTTTGGAGAGGAGGTCTGAAGGTCAGCTGTTCTTCAGCTGTAGTGAAGTATCTTAGGTTGACTTGAATAAGTGAAAAATAGCAGCAATAAATGAGCAGCTAATTTTTTTAGTGAGTTATCTTGTGGGGTATTTAAGATCAGGAACAACGCTGGAGGATAGTATACTCCTATCTCAGATATAACAGGAATTCGAACATTCTTAATGTCCTCAGGATGCTGAAATGGCTTCTTGACAGTTCTTTTATTCTTTCTAAATTGTTATGCTGTAAAAAGAGTAGACTTATACCTCAGCATGCATGCGCTGTCTTTTGAGCAGAACTCTTATTTAGTTGTTTTTTGGAACCCATTGTTTCCTTTCCTGCATGAGGAGATGGAATACATCAGGCAGCAAGCACTCCTGGTGGGCTGTGGAAACAGCAAGCTCTCCAGAATACCAGTGCCTGCTGTGTAAACTCCGGGTGTTTATGACTCATATTTCAGCATTCTGTGGAAGCGTGGTCCTAGGTAGCTCTGTGGCTTCAAATGTTGGTTTTCTTTATTGAGTTGCTCATTGCCTGGATGCTAACAAGTTTTTGTGAAATTTCAACCTTGAGAGGTGCCACCACAGTGTTTTTTTTTTTTTTCTAGAAGCCATAATTAAGATAATGAAGTACATTCTTTCTGAGAATGTTTCAGTTACTCATATTAAAAGGACATTGAGAGTTAGAAAGCAGTTTCCTTATGGAAATTCCCTGTTTGGCCAGGGTTTGCTGTGTTCAGTGTGAATGTTTAGTGTATCCGCTCAGTTTCGGTAAATTAGGGGAAAGTAAGTTTAGCTCCATCACAACCTCATAAACACTTCTTTTAAAGTGTTATTTACTCTTGTGAACAGATGATCAAAGCCTGGGCATGAAGCCCAGGGACTCTGAGAGACGGTGAAAAGTACTATAAGTCCAAGCAAGTGAAAGAGCGATTCAGTAGAGTTTAGACTCATTCTGTTGCATGTCGAGTACAAGAAAGAAACAGATATGCATGAGCAAAGGGCAATATATAGCAAGTCATTATCCTGAACAGTTTTGGAGTAGCTAAAGTACAATAGGGAAACTAATACTGCTGCAATAGCTTCTCAGACTTGCCAATAATGTTCACTGGCATGACGTGAAGGAGTACAGAAAGGTGGAGTACTCGCAGGAATAGCCTCACCTATAATTTGTAGGCAGTGTTTCTTTTATGAAATGAAATGTCTAGAAATTAGCAATAACTTTGCTGAAGTGTTATTGAAACCCGCTAAAATTCACTAGAAAATATTTTGACTGTAAACGTCCCTGTTTTTTACTGAGAGATGGGGGAAGGTGTGTGGAAGAGAGGGTTGTTTGATTAGTTACCCCAGCCCTCCTGATGCCCATTGAACTTGGAAGCAGATCATGATCTCTTCATAGATGAGGACAGTCACAGATTGTTAATAACTTCAGGTATTGTTTTTATATGACACTGCCACTTGGTTGTTCAACGAGCATGATTCTGCAGATGTTGTTTCTTGTTTTGCTTTTGTTCCCTTATAGATGGAACTTTGTAAATTTGGCTCAGTGTGTAATGTTTTGTCTGGGATTCAGAGAACTTTGAATACTTTGAAATTAATGGGTTTCCAAGACTGCCTTTTTAGAAACTTGATTCAATTTATCTCAACCAATTGAGTTACTAAATTGTTTCAGATGTCTTCAAATGCAAAAAATATGAAAATGCCTTAAATTTCTGATTATGTAAAAAATGCACTTGAAATAAACTTTTAATATAAAATGAGAAAATGCATCCAGAAATACTGTTCTATGCTGTTTGTTCAGTGCTGAAAAATACTTGCAGTCTTGCTTTATATCTTCATGAATTATTCTGTATGTTTTTAAGAAGATTACCTTTAAAAATACCCCACAAAAACAAACCAAACACAACCTTCCCCAAAACTCTCAAGTACTTGATAGTTCAGCACATTTTCAGAAGTGCTTTTCAAACGATGACATAAAGGGAGCACAGGCATTCATTTGGGCTATTTTTTTTGTTTACAAAAATTTTTAATTCACAGTGGGTTCTGTTCTGGCCTTTTATGGGTTTTAGATGGTATTAGTTTTGATGTGAAGAGTAAATGAGATTATCAGACTTTAAGTTCTAAGGATATAACTTGGAAAATATTGCTACTTTATTAGTATTGTTTTTTTTAGTGATTCTATAATGGGTTCCAGTTCTGTCATAAACCATAGCAAAAAAATCCTAATAATTAGTTTCAGCTGTTATGATTTCAGTGCTTGCTTCTTTATTGAATATTCATTTCCATCTCAGTTGAGGTCTTTGTGATCATCTCAAGGGAACAAAGCTTTCAGACCATTACTTGGTAGTTTTTATTTCTTTCTGTATAAAGATTTAGGTCCTAATGCCAAAATAATGCTCCATGAATCCTCGTTAGACTGCTTTACTCAGCCAGTCCCTCCCACAGTCATGCTACTGTTGTGCATTAATCTGATGTGTACATTTAAACTGATCAAATGCTGTATTAGCTCTGTAGGAGTCTGTAGACTGCTCCAGTCCTGGAACTGAGTTGGAGCTGTGTCATCATTTTCAATGAACCCTGTGTGTCTATTATTCTGTGATTCAAGGATTTTTGGCTAACAAACTTATGGGAATTTTTATACATTACTTATAAAATATTTATATAAAATATTTTTATTTATTATTTATAATTATATAAATACTCCTTTTTCTATCTTTCTATCTATTTCAATTGAACTATAGTGATTTGGTCAGAGAAGGAAAATGAAAGTAGCCAATTTGTTTTGGAGTAGAATTATTCAGTTGATTTTCAGCTTTAGTTGTATTATCTACTCCCTTGAAATTTCCCTTATGTATTATCATAGAGCTAGTTATTAAAAAAAACCAAAATAATAACTTGAAATCCCAGTCTAGTTCTGTAGAATGTTGCAGTATTAAGTTTATACACATACATATGTATGTTTGTTTATATATGTGGGGATGGAATGGAGATAAATTTTCCCCAGAAAGAAGTCTTTCAAGTGTGTCTGTCCTTCATGTATATCAGTTTCCAGTTCTGTGACTGCAGTTCACAGGTATATGAAGTTTTCAGTAATCCCTCAGTTCTTATAAACAAAAATCACCCTGATATATCAGTTGGTTTTTCATATATATTTTTGTTTCCGGAACTACCAAAGGCAACAATCTGGGACTTGTAAATAGAGCATCTTTTTCAGGTTGTTGAATCTGATACTTGAACTTTCTGCAAAATTAAGCACAAGTTCTAATAATAGCAATCATTAGCTATTCTTTTTGAAATCAACTGTAAGAGCTATTGTTATGAGTGTTGAAGCGCCACTGGAGACAGAATTCTGAGGTTATGGTCAAGGACAAGTAGACAATGCATAATTTTTTTAAATTCTGGTATGTCAAGCTGTATGCAAATATTTTTTTCATTTGGGGAAGACATCCAAAGACTTTTCCGCTTATCAGAAATGAGCTTGCAATATATCTTTCCAAGAGAGAAGTTGCCTGGTCCTTTTAGGATAATCTAACTCCATTAATAAGAACATAATTACCCACTGTTCATCTTTGACTTTGATTACTTAGTTAGAAAAACATTTGGATTTTTCTTCCTTTTGTATTTTTTTTTTTTTTTTTTTTTTTGTCAGCAGCCAGTGCTGCAGACAGCCATTACAACACTTGTCTCCAGAAGCTTTAACACCATGATGTTTGCCCATGCTAGACTTTATACTGGATATGAGACTGCTGTCTCTGCCAGCAAGCCTTACTGTCTTGGAGACTGATTGATTCCTTGATTTATGCCGAACTAGCTTCTCTGAAAATAGCTTGCTCGTGTAAGCTTTGATCCTCTCGGAATGCTCTTGGTATAAAAAGAAAGCAGAGATACGGGAAGAAACTGTGGAGTGGTAATGTTAATGTAGCAAATTTCTCATAAGTTTATGCTAAACCTACACAGGGAAGCCACAGATCCTGCAGAGCTAGGTGGCCGCTGAAGCACGTAGCTACAGCACTATGCTGAACTGCTGAAGTGATGTACATGTCAGTAGCTCCGAGCTATTCAGTGGTCTTCCTATGAATATTGTGCTGGTTTCGTCTAATCCTTTGAAACAAGATTTTATCAAAACTCCCTAGCACCGGGAATTTGGGAGTTCTGCTCTTGTTCATAAGTGAAAACTTCATAAACCAGTAAAGCTAACTGACAACACTTCTCCCGTTGGGGTCTTTTACCTCCTAGGACTTTAACTGCAATTCTGTCTTCTCTTTTACGGAATATACTCAAACAAAACAAAACGTACCAAAACTAACCCAACAAAAACCAAACCACAACAAAATGAACTTTACTTCTGTCTATATTTCACTTCATCATTTTACTTATAACGTTTTTACTAGCACAGTAAGAATCTGAAGTTCTAATGGATAAGTACAGCATAATTATTTGTATTTAGAAACCTTGCCAACTTTGTTGCTGTGTCTTTGCTGTGTATTCAATACAAATATATATGAAGTGAATATTTACCTTCTAAAACCTGAAAGAAAGAATGCGGTGAAATCAGACTCTAATCAGTCTGATCTACGACATCGAAGTACTTGTGTCTATTTTTTTATTGTGATCGTCCATTTTGAAATGGAGCAGGTACACAAAGACGTTTTCTTTGAAGTATTTTGAAGTTGGAAATAGTGCCAAAAGAAAACATTTCAAAGAAGTATACTGATCTTTCCTCCAGTGCCTGATGCTTCTGCTTGTTATCATTAGAAAATGGATACGTTACAACTTTTGAAGGATAGTTGTTCAACCAAATGATTGTGCAGTCAAATGTTGAACTCGAAAAAGTAGTTGTCAGTCTTTGAAACAATGCTGCCGTCATGATGACTGGAATAAAACAGTAATTGAATTCAGAGTTGGATTTAGGGGGGTTCTAAAGCAAATGTAGTGTCTATCGTAAAACAACAGTAACTGAAATCTTCATGCAAACTTTTCTGTTTCTTTCTGCAAATTAAAATATAAAAAGCAGATAAATTGGTGTTGGTTTGTTTAAACAGTGCTTGGAATCAAATGAAATGAGGTCCCATATGGAATATGCTTGAATCTTCATTTCTAAATACAATATTTTTTAATCTATTAAATCTATTAAATTCTATTAATATTAATCTAATAAAACTTGTCTAGAAAAGGACATGGTTACAGTGCTGGAAGGAAAACAAAATTAGAGACTTCTAATTTTGCATAATTTTTGCATAATAAATACTGTATTCTGATGCTGGGAACATGAAAGCTTGGTGACATCGTGTCAATTTCTAGACCTTTTAGTAAGAATAGTCTCCTTCAATTATTTCAAAACAAATTATTGTGGAAAACAGAAAGATATTTTAAGCTGTTTATACTTTTACAAAGTAAAGATAGCATGAAAAGCAATCATTAACTATAGATTCAAAGGCTAATATCCTTCATAGGTGAAATTTTTCTGTCTTTACTAACTTAAAAAGTGTAAGCAGTGCAAAATGGTAAAAAATAGTGCTATTTATCTCCAATATAGGCAAGGAAATTTATCAGCTTTATCTAAAGAACTGGAGACAAGGTTTTGTTGAATTTTAGGTTACATGCAATATACATTTATATTAAAAATATTTTACTTTAACAAGCTGGATTCTAATCTAGTAGATGCAGCTGCTGCTCTGTCAGCTTTGCTACTGTGCCCCCTTGGCACCATGTTTAAGTGTGACCCATTTGAAGGTTATGAAACTGTCTTTTATTTTACTTCTTAAGGGCAAATTCTGTCTTAAAAACATGTACTGGACTCCAGCTGCTGAAGTGTATCCGAGGGCATAATTTCTGCCTTAAGTGTTTGTCATTGGAACTACATATTGAAAATCTGGGAGGAATTCTGCTTTCGGTTGCTATCATGTAGCTAAGTTTAGTCCAGGAGGGGACTTTAGGAATACAGATGCTTTTAAAAAGTGTGCTTCTAAAAGTGCCTTTTGTTGTTCCTTTCATGATTTTGCTGTGCTGGGAGACTAACTAGATGTGACATGTACCAGTTTTAGATGAAGACTAAAACCTGATGACATTTAGAAAAGATTTCTAGAAAAACTTTGGGTCTCTGAAAATGTGTCTTAAAATCCGCCATCAAAATAGTCAAGTTAACTTTTCTAAACTAATAATGTTTTCTGACAGTTATTTTAATCTCTAAAAGTTAACTTTTGGTCCTTTTATCTGACTTCATTTGTATAAGAACCTTTTCTTTGTAACCATGTATAATGTATTATTTCAAGACTCAATATAGGATAACTCAAGGTCTGTATCTCTAAAATATGTCCACCTCCTTCAGAGGAGGAATATGGTTTTCTTCCTTTTCCCTTCATGCTCCCATAAAGCAATGGGACAGAACAAGCTGTATCCAAAAAGACATCTCTTCTGCTTTTTCTTTTCTTTTTTCCACCCAAAAATTTAAAAACCAGTACAAACTTCACTTAGTGGGAATTAGACTTCAAGACTGCTCCCATATGTTATGGTATGTTGCTCCTAGAGCAATGTAATCACAGCTTGCGTATACCCAAATCTTTTGGGTGTCAAAACACCTGAGAAGATCAGATTTGTTCTCAATGAAAGGCTGAGCACCTTGTCACCCGAGGTTTAAATATTTATGTGAAAGACGTGAATATGAGTATGCATGAAAAGAGATGAGAAAATGGTTAGCAACAAACCTGTGTGGTCAGTGATTGGAATAACATTTAGAGACTGATTAGATAATAATCTTGGGAATCAAGACAGCTGGTTTTACCGCAGTGATATTTTGCTGTAATTGTGCTGGTATAAGGATGTAGGTAAGAGAACCTCTGGGTTCAGCATGAAATTTAGTGCAATTCTGTGTCAGGTTAGAACCAACAACTGCTGGCAGTGTATGGAAATTGAAAGTGAGAAACATTTATCTTGTTCAGCCTTAGTGAATCTCAAGTTCAATTTGATATTTGAATAAAGGTTACGGCTGTTCTTTAAATGATAGCACATAAGATGAAGTTCACACTTAGGAACAATATTTAAGAAGAAACATTTACTTACGTTTATGCCCTCTCTGGCTGCTTTATACAAAGATGCATCTAGAGTGCAATAAACCATAGTAATTTGATGCTTTCCGAAATTAAGAGAGGCCGCAGGCAACAGAACAATTAAGGAAGAGTATCATGCCAGCAAGACCAGACTTAACGCAGAGGCATCGGTCAAGCTTCATGCAGTTCTGTTGAAGTCACAGGAGCAGAACCAGAACTAGAGCTCATACGTTTTCATATTCCAGAGTATTTCTATATTAACTTAGTTCTGCTAAGATGTTTAAAATATAAAAAAACTCCCTTAACTTCTGTGGATTTGCACTTGCGTGCACACACTTTGTAAATAAGTGTGCATATAATGCCTTTTAAAAATTTTTTTTCAGGATAGCATTTGTCCAAACTTAAATTACAAGTCAGTGTTTCTCCTTAATGAGGCCAAGACAAAGCTTTTTCAATAAATAAAATTCAAGCGGGGAAAAATAGCTACTGATCAGAATGATGTTGAGCCATAGCTGTCAGGTATGAAAACTATCACTTGATTGAGATGAAAAGAATTTGAATAGAAAATGTGTAGAATGAACGAAGATACAGACTGATTAAAGCTCTATACTAGCAGAATGTGAAAACATGTACATTTTACATAGTAGAAATAGATCAGTTGCCAGAGCTGTGGAAGAGGTGGCAATGAGGAAGCATCAACAGCCACGAAAGAGGAAATCTGAATGCAGCTAGTGAATGCCAGCATTCTGCCTCCATTCGTTCAAGGCCAGCCTTGCAGGATGTGCTCCTGGGAATAGTCTTATTCTCACCAATTTCAGTGAAACAACCAATGGCTGCATGACTCAGATCTTAGGAAGGAGTTCTTTGATCAAGAGGTTTGAGAGGTTTTTAGGAGATCAAAGTGGAAAAGCTTTAACCCATCTGTGTGATATGCATTTTGAATCAAAATGCCCTAATTCTCCTTTTGATAACAAAAAGAAAAGGCAGGAAGAAGTGAGGAGGTGAAGAAAAAAGAAAACAGGGAACCTCATAGTTCTTGAAAGAATATTAGCTTTCATAGTGACCACTTGTCATCAAAGAAGAATGCTATAAATCATTCCATGGAAGGATTACATAAAGATGAAATTGCAGTGAGAATAAAGGCTTGACTTTCATGGCTGCAGAAATTAAAAAAAATTGTCCAGTGAGGAGAACTGGTAGAAGTATCGTCACAAATATAATCTGTGATCTATTTGAAACTTGTTTCTGGACATCTGCCTTGATCTAATCACTCACTAATTCTAACTTGTTAATGTGTTTTTTAAACAGAGAGGAAAATTTGGGTGCTTGGGAAATGCAATAAGCAAAAATATACAAGTGAGATTGAATTTGTAATGTTCCCTGAAGATGTGCATGGCAATACAGAAGTCATAATTGTTCCAAATAAAAATGATATACGAGTTAGACAATCCTGAACTTAGTTTACTATTTGCAACATCTTGTTAAAGAGAAATTTCAGTAATCTGCTAAAAATCACAACTAATTTTTTTGTGATGTTGAAGAAAAATTATGTGAATTCAAAGTTCCTTCTTTCTATGGCTAATAACAACCCAGCTAAAACTATGTGCTTTCTGAAGTGTAATGTATTTGCTTCATAAAGATAGCTGATAACCCATCTTATTTTGAACTCCGTATATGAATCTGCTTAACTTCAATGAATCTACTCAAGACTGGGGCACTAGCATCTTTGATGCTGTTTAGATGTAAATACCAATGTAAATCTACAGTTCTAAGACATGAAACTGGTAGTTACAGTGCAAGTAAGCCGCTGTCATCACTCCTGAAGACCTTAATTTGAATGTAATGCATCTGCAAGAGTAGTTGAAAAAAAAAGAAAATAAAATAAACTCTCTTCAGCCTACCATACCAATACACACATTTAGATATTTGGGGGTGGGATTTTTTTCAAATAAAAGTAGCAGCTTCTGGAAACTAGTGGAATAGAGTAGTGTTTGGCTCAAGTAGACACTTTGCCAGTCTATTCAGGGAGGGGCTACTACTGACAGATGAATACTGATTACAAAGTAGATGCAACTCAAAATCTTTGTTGTGCTTTTTAAATGGAGCAGTCCTGATGTCTCAGTCAGCGTTTGCTCAGCCACGAATGTTAATTTGGCACTAACTAAAGTTAATTTGGTTTTGGAGTTGTGGGCCAAAATATTATGTGCCAAAACCTGGCCTTTGTAGAAGGAAAAAAGTAAGCAAGCAAAGGATGTGATAAAGAGCCCATCCACAGATGGATAGCCCTGCACTGCAATTTTCCTCCTTTCCTTCCAACACAACAGCAAAGGTTAGGGTCACTGCAAGTCTCAAAAGAAAAAAATTGGTGTGGGGGGAAAAGGGCTCTAGTTGTGTCGATATGTAAATGATATTCTATTTAGTGAGGAGATATTTTCTTGAAAATAGTTCCAACAATTTCTGTATTTTAGCCATATTTTATCAACTCGTTGCAAGGAGTTCTGCCTTGGTAGTTTGGTATTAGCTCAGATTCCTATACGTACAGACTTGGTCACTCTATAAAAACTTGATACACACCCAGAGCCCTTGACACTTAGTAGAGGGAAAAGGAAAATTTTGTCTGAAGGTGTAAATGATGAAAGAAAATTTGAATATTGATACCCAATCACTTATTACTGAATATTATTTATCATTATATCTAATATAACATAATATAATAATTTGATAATCTTTAAAACTCTAGAGTTTTCATACCAGAGTAGTACTTTCTTCACTACAGCATTCTGCTTCTACCAGTTTTCACGGAATCACAGAATCAAGTAGGTTGGAAGGGACCTTTTAAGATCATCTAGTCCAACCAATGAAAAAAAAAACCAAAAAAAACCCCAAAAACCACCACACCCAAACCAACACCAACCCAACACTAATCCCTCCAGGGATGGTGCCTCAACCACCTCCCTGGGCAGCCCATTCCAATGCCAATTACCTTTTCATAGGTAATCAGCTTCTCTACTGATGCATAATGCTGGATGGTCCTTGAACTGTGCTGTAAAAATGCAAGGATATTGGTAGAATCTGGCTTTCATAAAAAGGTGTTCTACTGAACTCTGTGCTAGATATAGACAGATATATTCTCAAGTATGTATGCATACAAAAAACTTAAGCAAATAAGAGATATCAGTAATGTGAAGCTTATGACAATATGACATTGTCTGGCTGAAAATAAACTTCTGTATTCAAAGACGAAGTTAAAAAAGACCCCAAATAGAATCTATTTACCAAGGAATCTGGATTCTATGTGCTATCTTTTTCCCAAATAAAAGCAACACCTGCTTGTTTTTTGTAGTTTTTATTCCATGTTGTAAAGTATGAATGTTGAACTCACAGGACAAAAATGGGAATGGGTTTGCTCCAAAGTACCTTTGATCAATGTATGTGGGTTTGCACTTTCTTATCTGAATGGTCTAACTCCCCTCTGCTGTCTCTGGATATACAGTTTTATGAAAGTCCTCCATTTTACACTGTGCATAATGTCCAAGTGCTATCGAAAACACAAACTATCTATAAGATGCAGCATGGGCAGGAATACAATAAAAATAATAGAAGAGCCACGTAATTTGATTACCTTGTGGTTTACATTTATGCTAAGGCCAAGGAGGAAACTGTGACAATGATACCTGCTTAAAAGGACCCAGGAGATCAGGCAAAACTTTGACGGGAGAAATCAGCATTGTGCAGTCCAGTGAAGAATTAAACTACTGGGAGTAATAATATGGGCTGATGCACTCAATATAGCAGTAATGCCCTCCGAGAAGGGTAGGAAATAATTCAGTTCCTCTAGACTGCACAGAAGCTAAATACAGTATGACAAGAAATAGTAGCAGTGCTCATTATGTCTGATTGCTAATTACCCCTTTGAATGATTCAGTTATGCCTGCTACTAGATAATTAGTTTAGTAATTTATGGCTGCAGCACAAACTAGTATTTTAATTTTCACTGAACAGTTTTCACAACACCTACAGTTCAGATAATATCTCCCTTTTTATTCAATTTCAAATTGCTTTTCTGATAGCTGATGGAGGGGAAAAAACAAGCAATTCTTTCCATTTCCTAGCATAGCTTTAATGTTAAATTACATATTTTTATGTAATTTTATTCAAAGGTAAACTATATAAATGTAGAAAACAACTTTACCTGAGCTCTTAACGTGGTTTCTTTATAGATTTGGGAACTGATCCTGGAAACACTTGCACGGGAATATTTGCTGTACTAAAGTTATTCTCTGCTCACGCTAGAATAAAGCTACCCCTGTGTATGACTGTTGCCAAGATTAGCCCCTTGGGATAAAGTAAGTTTATTTTTTGCATTGTTTTTGAAATTGCACAGATATTTCTGCACTCCCCTATTGTTTGGCTTATAGGGGCTGATTCTTCTACATAAGGAAGGTTCAGACTGCAGTTGGTGACATTTAGAGCGCTGCTTCTAGTGTACTGGTTGTGGGATTTAAAAGGTTCAGCAGTTTTCAGCAATAGCTTTATATTTCTTATAAAATCAACTACTTCTTAGTTCACTCAAGCATGAAAGCTAATTCTAAAAGGTATTCAGAGGTACATGTTTGGTAATTTGTGAGCTGTGTTGTTTTTCTAATGAAGCTATCGCATGGTAATTTGGACTGGCAATGGAAGATGTGTATCTGAGTGCCACTGAGGATCAAGGTCATATTTTAATTACTTATAAAATGTTTTAAATCTTAATCTCACTTTGCTGGTTTAACTACAATATTTTTATTTTTTTCTTTACATGGTTTTGTGATTCATGGGACTGTTTCCTCCTTTCTTATGAATAGACCTACCTGTGTTTGATTCACACCATCACTTATTATCCATAGGTTTACTTTGTTCAGATTTCAAAATGTATAAAATCTTTCATTTTGACAGGATGCAGTTTAATCCTTTCTTTTTCTCTCCCTCTTTCTTTTTAAAAAAAAAAAAAAATATAAGCTTTCTGTACTCTTTTGCCCTGTGTCTTTGGAAAGACATACTCTCATAGTGCCTAGGGACTAGTTAAAATGAGGCTATTCTGTGTGGAGCAATTAATAAAGTAACAGGTCGTTTACCCAAGACACCTTCAACCTAAATAGACTAGATAAGTACAAGATTTGTTTTCAGGTGTGGAAGGGGCAGCAATCGAGTCACGGGGAAGCTGCACGACTTGTCTAACGGGGTGTATGTAACACAGCAGCAGCAGAGGTTGTGTGGATAACGAGGCACGTGGAGGAAACGGAGGAAGGGAATTTCCATGGCTAAAATCTTGGCTTTTTTTCTGAGATCTCAGTGATCTTTGGTTGCTATTGCTCCCTCTTTTATTGTAGTCATCTTAGTTGTAAGTAAACTGCTGCTGCTTCACTTCAGCAGACACAGTTTTTCCTACTTTTCCTCCTGTATATCTCTTTTTTCCAGTGACTATTTTTCTTTCTCTACCAAGAAAACCAGATTGAATCAAGCAAGTTTGCTCTAAAATTTCCTATTAATGTCCATGTTAGCTAAGGAATGGGTGTATAGAGAAATGAAAGACAGCTCTGTAGGAGGCACCTCTTCTCTTTTCAAAGGATGCAACAATTTGTATGCTTGTCCTGGCCTTGGAGGAAATCGGCAAAGCTTTTCTTGTCCCCAGTGATGTTATATTTCAATAGAATTTTGTCGTCCTTCAGAAGCAGATTTCAGGGCCAGCTTTCTCCTTTTGAAGAACAGCTTTCTGCACAGAGCGGCATTGGTTAACCTTCAGAGGCAATTTGGGAAAGAAATCCTTGAACTTGACCTGTACTTCTCAAAGAGAGCACTGCTTTTTGAGTGTTCTTCCCACGATGGCCAAGGAACCAAACGCAGGGCCACGAGAGGGTCTCAAGCACAGCCATAAAACAGTCAGGGCTGCTTACTCACCAGCATGTATCCTCCTGCGCTGTGTCCTACACCGGGAAGGGAAGGGAAGGGAAGGGAAAAAGGGAAGGGAAAAGGGAAAAAGAAGGGAAAAAGGGAAGGGAAAAGGGAAAAAGAAGGGAAGGGAGGGGAAGGGAAGGGAAAATGGGAAAAGGGAAGGGAAAATGGGAAAAGGGAAGGGAAAAAGGGAAAAGGTAGGGAAGGGAAGGGAAAAGGGAAGGGAAAAAGGGAAGGGAAAAGGGAAAAAGAAGGGAAAAAGGGAAGGGAAAAGGGAAAAAG
>JAOXNO010000013.1:131042322-131067535 GCA_028565335.1 Limnodromus scolopaceus
GGAATAGGCTGCCCAGGGAGGTGGTTGAGTCACCATCCCTGGCTGTGTTTAAGAGTCATTTAGATGTGGTGTTGGGGAATATGGTGTAGGGGAGAACTTTGTAGAGTAGGGTAGATGGTTGGAGTCAATGATCCCAAGGGTCTTTTCCAACCAAAATGATTCTATGATTCTATGTTTCTAAATAGAAAGAAGAATGTATAGTAAAGTCTGCTAAAGATGAACAATGTATCTCAGAAACCTCAAGGTCTCTACAGGGATCAGAGTAGCTGAGATACCACCATGCCAGGCACCAGAGAGATTGTGAAAAAGGCAGTGAAAAGCAGATTTTTCATATGGTAAGAAAAATGTTTTAGTCATACCAATGGATGAAAACAGATAAAGATAACCTTCTAGTTCCAACACATTTATTTTATAAATGAATGAGATCAACTAAAAAAAGCTTTGAATTTTAAAAAATTATGTAAAGTTAGTTGATTTTGTTAGCTTTGTCTTTCAAAATCAACTTTCATAATGGTTGCTGCATGTAAATTCAAGTAAATACTGTGTACCTCTAAGACAAGAATACTGCAAAATCTCTGTCTTATCACTGGAGATATGTATCAGCAGAACTGGACAGGTAGTTATTCCAAAATAAGGGAAACAGGTGATGATCTGATGTGTTTATTTCAGATGAC
The DNA here is from genome assembly GCA_028565335.1 of Limnodromus scolopaceus. NCBI lineage: Eukaryota > Metazoa > Chordata > Aves > Charadriiformes > Scolopacidae > Limnodromus > Limnodromus scolopaceus. The sequence goes on from JAOXNO010000013.1 coordinate 131,042,997, forward strand.
TCTGTAAAGTTTTTCTGTTTTATGTCTGTGTATTTGTAGTGGTGTTGGTAAAATTTGCTATTTTAGGGTCAGTACATTTGCAACTTAAAAAAAAAAAAAAAAAAAAAAAAAGAAATAAAGAAAATAGCTCTTCAGAGGTTTAACTCACTTTCCTGAAGTTCATAGATATTCTAAATAAGAATGTGTATTTTTGAGTGAGAAGTATGAAGAAGGGAGTATTGAGCTAGCAAGAGAGATTTAAGGGGGGAAAGAAAAAATGAAAAAAAATGGAAAAGTATTTCTTTCTCCACAGGCTGTTAGAGAAGCAGGGAGTGATGGAGTGGGTGTTCAAGAAAAGCATCAAATTGGCAGAATAGAAGCTAATCAGCCAGGAAGGAGAAGATTATGGATGATTAGGGACCTAGGCAAAAGCTGCTTATGTTGCTGGAGAAGGGGGCTAGAGAGCAGATGTAGCCTATAAATGGCCACTTCTTTAGCCCTCCTACTTGACACAAAGCCGCAAGGCAGTAGGTGCACTGGAAAGCCGAGCAAGTCACGGTGGTGTGAGTGTGAAATAGCTACAGGAGAGAAGGGAGATGGGTGCTGCTGCAAGGAGTGGAGGTGGGGGATGCTCCAGGGCTGTGTGGTGGAGTAGGGGGCTGCTCAGAGCTGCCCGGTGCAGAGCCATGCAAAGGCAGCCAGTTTACAGTTCCTCTCTCCAAGGCAGGAAATGCAGGGGACGTTGCAAATCTGGGAGGGAGATTCCTCCCTGTCCCACCTACCCTGCCTGCAGTGGGTGTAGCAAACCAGACTCCACGTCTTGCACCATACTCTTCTGCCTTGCTGCTTCGTCAACTTTTCTTTCTCAAGGACAGCAGCACTGAGGCAGAAGAATTCAATGTTGCCTTCATCCAAGTCTTGCAGAACGGAAGAGCAGGGGACAAAACGTATTTAGTGCAAGATATAGAATGAGAAAGGGTTGAAAAGGGAGCTGTAAGACTGGGGACAGAATCACTGACAAATCTACTTTGGGATTCAGAAGAAAAGGACACTTCAGGAGGAACATTTTTCACTCTCCTAGGATAAATATTCCACTCTTTTCCTTAAATCTTTCAAATGCAAGTTTGACTGCGCTGTTTGCTTTGAAAGCTCAGAAGGAAATCGATAAACATATTTTACTAGTCCTTTAATGATTTCTTATCACATCCAGGAGCTACATGTATGGTTTCTAGTTTGTGTGGTGTGACCTCAGTTACAGGCTGCTTGTCACAAACGAATAAAAATTATTAACAACTGTTAACAATCACCTGATGCCTGTTCTTTAAACATTCTTTAAACAGATAAATCAAGTGTTTTAATTTAGTAATTAACCTTTTTGCTTTCTCATACCTTTTAAAAAACATCCCTTTATGTCTTCATTGTAAGCAAGGCTAATTTTCTGCTGAAGAACTTGGTTTTGGTCATTGGTACTCTTGTTCCTCCTTTCTCAACAAAATTAATCTGGACTTAAAGATTTCAATGGAACTGTGGATAGATTTTAAACCTCGCTTATTGCAGCTGTAGATCAAGTTGAAAGTGAAGGCAACAGCACATCTGCTGTGAGTGGGCACAAGTGAAACTAGTCATTCAACACTTCGCTATCAGCAAAAGAAATAAGGAATGAGGTAAAGTCAACATTTTTCTGCAGTTCACAATTCTGTTGTAAAGCCAAATATTTATGTTGTTGGTTTTTTTTTTTCTGAAATTATCAGCTGCTTGTATGCCTATTTAATGTAAGTTATGTTCCTGGCATGTTCCTCATTTTTTCCCAGTAACTCTTCAAATTGCCGTTTCCTTTGATCTTTTTATGGTATATCAGCAATACTACAATGAATCACAGTTCTCACCAATCATCTCACCTTTGGCTTGTGTTCAATACCCTGCTTTTCTAAGTCTGAAAGTTATTTCATGTTCTTTTTCTTTGCTTCTAATTCAACACACATTGTGTATAATTGCAGGGTAGAGTGATGATTACTCTCCAAAGAATTACAATCAAACTTGGCTTGTTAGTGTATAAAGCTCTGGCTGTTAATCACAATCATTTAAGCAGTAGCTAACCCTCACTAAAACACAGATGGCATGTTGTTAGCATTTCAAGCTACCCAACTCAGACATTGTTGATGTATCCCAGAGAGGACTTTGTTATGCTTTTCAATACTGCTTCTCTTCTGTAACGCTGAACAGTATCTGCTGAGTTTGATACCCTCTCAGACACTTAGGATGCGCACATGAATACTGTACAGCTGTAGCAGCTCATGCAAATAAAAATGCATAATTTTTTTTTCCACTGAAAATGAAGAATTTAACTGTACAACCCAGAATAAATACAAGAAGGAAGCCTATGAAACAATATAAAGCAATGACTATTTGTTAAAATACGAACATATTTTACTTAAGAAAACCCTGACAAGCTTGCTCAGTAGTAGTACTTTGAGATGGTCCTATGTTATGGTACTTTGACAAGGTCCCAAGTTTACTCAGTCTGGTGATTTTCAACACACCGTAAAATAAATAGGTAACTGTTTTTTGAAGTGCTACTGACCTAGAAAAAACTCAAATACTGTATATCAAAGATTAGAACAAATCATACCATCAGTATGGTGAAGATGATGAATGATGAAATACTTGATACAATATGACAATCCACTTTTAAAATCCTGTATTTCTTCAAAAACATGTGTTTTGCAAAGGCTTAAAATGGTTACATGCAGAAAAGTTGAATTCTTGCACCGTAGAAAGGATACTCTAAAAGGCCAGTGATGTGAGCAAAAGACAGAAGATCAAGATTCTTGCTGCTGCACAGGCTCTGTATATGCCTGTCTGTTTCCCTGTCTCCTTTCAAAAGCTTCTCTATCAGCAAAGCAAAGGTTAAAAATGCCTTATTCAGTAGATATCTATAGGAATTGAGTTACAGCTTTGAAAAAAAAATCAAATATTTTAGATAAACTCTGGGTGATTAAAAAAAACCACACAACAACAGTTCTTGAATGAAGAATTTATTATTTAATTGGAACCAACTGTGCATGACCTTTCATGAGTACGCATCAAGTTAAGAGCTCAGAGGTCTGGGTGCGTGTATTCCAGTGCTGCCAGAGTATGTGAGCATTTGCACTTTATACCTCCCAGGGTGTTGTGAAAGGGCTAAGCTTCACCGAGGAGCACAATCATGGAGACATCCCTACTTGAAGACTCAGCCATGTATTAGGTGGTAGCAGGAGAAGTTTTATCTGTGAAAGGAAAAAGGCTTTTCTCCTTACTTTGTAGCAAGGTGGTTATTGTTTTGTCTACGTCGATACCATTCTGTGGTGAATACGGGCTTATCAAATCAGAAATTCAGAAAAAAATGTCAATCCTATTTTTTTTGACACGTACTTTGTTAAAAGGCAACTAGTCTCTGTTCATGCTCAATTTCCTTCTATCACCTGCATCCTTTGTGTGTCCCTCCCTACAGATTACTGCTTAGTTTCAGTGGGCAAAGAGGTTTGAACTGGCGTCTACACCGTGATGTATCTTTTTGTCATTGTCCAGACACATTTTCTAGCAGGTGGCATCTCTGCTAGAAGAATGGGAAACATTTAAATTCTCAGGGTTAACTCCTTTAGCACTTAGAATTTCAGACACATCATTCGCTTAGCTCAAAATGTAGTGAAGCCTGAGGTAAACTGGATTTCCAGAAGTCATTCTGTGTACTTACTAGCCGTTCTCCAAAATATTGTTCAAATCAATGAAATTCTTTGTGAATTTTTAATTACAGTTTTTCATAAAGACACATCTAATAGTTTTGCAAAGATTTGAAGACCAGATGCCATCTTCCACTTTTCTTTCATCTTCAAGTTTTGGATAAATGTGAATTGTCCATAGTGAACTTTGTATGGACAGGCACTGAAAGAAATGCTTGCCAGCTCTGCAACTATGTAGTTGCTTGGGTTTGCTATGTAGACACAAAGACTTGCTCTCTTTTTGTCCTCACGTACTGTGTGTGCAGCAGAAAATCACATTTCTGTCATTCCTGGTCCGATATTGTATGTTTTTTTAATGGCAGTGGAATAGGTAAAAAAGTTGTCACAGAGGCTTTACTGATGAAATCCACATTCCACCCATGTTACATACATGGTCCATACATGGGACTTTCTTCTCAATACAGTGGCACAGTACAATGCACATAAATATCCTTCTGTCGTTTCCTAGAGCTGATATGCTTTCAGATTATTCTTTACAGCATTGAGCATCAAAAGCACACCTTCGTGTAATTTCATTTCAAATAAGGTGTAATACCTCCATAGCTGCCTACAAAGAAAGTACTCCATGACATATATAACTGCTTTTGCACTTGCAATACACGTCATTTCTCTGTTGTGCTCATTGTTCTCAGTTTTGTTGATCTGAAAGGAGGGGTAATTTGTATATAATATAATTTCTATCCAGCATCCTCATACTGCTCAGGAGAAAGGTATGGCTTGTCTTACCTCAGTAGTCAGGGAACTGAAATTTTGAGACAAATTCTGACCTTCTTGCAACACGGGTTTCTGCATCAAACACCTTGAAATTGGGCTTATTTGTACAGCAGCAAGTTTAATGTCAAGTGCTTGAATGAAAATTGAATTAGTTTGTTGCTTTCATTAATTGACCTCCTTTAATTTTCAAACTTTACATGTTTGTTTAATCTTAATACCTTTTGATTTATTCATGAAATGTTGCTCTTCTGTGCTTTGTAATAATCTCTGTCCATTCAAGCATTTTCGATGAGATATTCTCCATCCTAAGTTTTTAATGAGGTTTTTTATGTATGTATTTTTTAAATAAAATCATGGAGGTTTTTTTTTTTTTAATATATTCATTAACTGAATATTAGAAACCATGCCTGGTTAGGAAAATCTCATCAATTTAAGGTTCCAGAATAGGGCACCAAGTGTCATTCCAATAAAAATGAAATTTGCATGCAATGCTTCATTTGCAACGAGTGCTTGTTTATCTTTTCTGGCATTTATTACACTGATCAAGCAACTGAAATAATCTGCATATTATGCAAACCAGTCCTTTTCCCAGGAAAGTTTTCAGGCTTTTTATATTAAGAAGAAAATAAATGCAAAGGCTTGTTGTAAGATAGCATGAGAAAAGAATCGGATCTTGTCACAAGAAATTCTTGTTACTGTCATTGCAGGTGACTAACCTATTTTGGGAAATTAAGGGCTCTGATATTATGGGTTATATCATAGAAATATTTTTTTGTGAGTTGTTGCAGCAGCATGAAGGATTGCTCTATTTGCTTCCTGGCTAATTGGATTATTACCCATTCTACCAGTGAAACCACAAAGATGACTGAAAGAATTGGAGCTTTAGAAAATGGAGATTTGACAGTGAAATGAGTTCTCAAGCAAAGAGAATTTCAGTGGGAAAGGTTAGATCAGCTGGACAAAGAAAGCTAACAGTGCCTGGGTCTTTACAGTCAAGAGCATGAAGGTACTGAAGGAGGAAAAGTTGTTTATAGCAAATTGTTGAAAATCACTGTCTATAAACATATAAAATGCTCTTCTTAGTCTTGACTGGGGGACATTTTTTGAAAAAGCTTTTCCTATCAGGTAAAATTATTAGGTCTAGCTTTATAAAAACAAGACCCAGAAGCCTATCAGAAATAAATAAACTGTTCTCAAATTACGTGTTTTGGTGTGGATGTTTAGGTGGTGGAAAGCATTTTGGGCAAGCTTTCTGGAATCAGGCTCCCTTTTGTACAGTACTTGCAGAATCCTTTCTACATGAGAATTGTGAGTCATGGTGGCAAGTCTTATACAACAGAAGGAAACTTAGCAAAGGAACTGACCTTTGCTAAGCAAAAAATATACGTTTTAACAAAATGCACAATTCACATGGCTTTAATTACAACCCGGGAAAGAACAACCTTCTTGAAGGGGAACTTTAACAAATACTGAAAATCTCATCATCATTCTCTTAGTTTATTGGTTTAGTCTCCCTGGCTTCTCTATGGAGTGGGACAGTCCCCTCCAGAGAGTGATTTAGAGCATTAGAACTGAGCTTCTGATCCAAGCTGCCCTCAGGGCTGGGTGAGGACCAGAACAATACCAGCTAGGTACGGAAGCTGCAGATGTGTGGGTAGGAATAGCAGACATATTTCTACCTATTGTGATATTACAGCAAGGACTAGCTGGAAACCTCCTGGTGCTCTGCATTCCTTAAGCTAACAGGTCTACTTGTCAGAATAGGCGCCACTTGCATGGATTTTGCCAGAGTAACCCATCACTCAGAGGTACATGGTTGGCAGATCAATGGCTGCCTATTTCATGAAACTGTCTTTTTTTTTAAAGAGCTTTTACATGATTGAAAGCACAAATTGCACTTTGAAAATAACAAACTGTAAAGTTATTGTCTGTCACTGTTTTGCCATCCGCCGTTGCTTCAACCGTTATAACCTCTCCTCGTGTCTTATCTGAAATGAGATCATAAATTCTCCAAGGACGGATTTGTCTCTTAAAATAGCACTCCTACAGCGATTAGCACTTTGGGGTGCTGAACTTTAATGGAGTATTCTGATCTTGCCATAACATAGCAAATAATCACCCAAGTATGGCAAATAGATCCAGAAGGGATTTTGAGACCATATAATCTGTTCGCTGCTCTGAAACAAGGTTAAAATATATTTGTCAAGAATAATATTGATATATATCCAACCCTTAAGACCTCCAGTGATGGAGATCCCATAGCCTCGTACAACAAGTATATGTAAGGGCTTTAGTGTACATTTATATTGTCTTTATTATACACGCTTTGCTACTGGTTTTACCTGCATTTGTTGCTGTTATTTAACTAAGCATTTTTTGTCCTTTGCATCAGGGATAAGAAAAGTACATTATTTACTTTCATAGCAGAAACCTTTTACGTATATGAAGTCTTACTATCCTCCCACTAAGTGGTCTTCTGAATTAAGTGCAAATAGCAAATAATAAAACATAAAGCTTAAAAAAAAAAAAAAAAAAAGCAAAAAAACCTGTCACCTGTCAGAAGAGGTAAAGAACATAAGACTAGGAAGTATAAAAATAGCAGATGAGACACAGAAATTTTCCTTCCGATCCAGGAAGTTCCAGAGCCACAAACTGTGTGGGTAATCGTTTCACTTGCACAGCTACAATAGAAGGTTCCTGATGTTCTTTGTGGACTACAGAGGATATTGTGGGCATGGTCTCAAGAGCTTTAGAACTAATGTGGGTGTTTCCACTTCATTACTTTCAACGGACCACTGTCTCATCTGTCTGCATTAATGAATGGTTACCCCTCTGGAAGCCATACTACTGGTTATATTCTAATGATGACATAATTAGAAAGCAGAAATAGATCTCAGAGAGAGGACTGCCTGTAGCCATGACCCACAAGTTCCTTGGTTTGATTGTGCACAAATCTAGGATTACTGAAGCATGGAAAGATAAACTGTATGGTGTTAGAGAAAGTGTCAGAGCAATAAAAACGATTATCTGTATTTTTCTGGAATACACTCTTGTGTTGCAATTTTGGAAGGAATACAAATTTTTGTATGCTGATATTTCAACAAAATTTTCATTTTAAGATGATGTCTGGAATGTAGGTTGGAGATCAGTGCGGCAAGCTACGTCAGTAGCTCTAGCATTAAAAATATTTCCTTGGGTTATTCCAAATTTAATTTAAAAGAGAAACTCCATTAAAATATTTTTATAATAGAAAAATAACAAATTACAGTATAGTATCAAGATGAGTGCATGGGTTTTTCAGGGAATGAAGTTATGAATAGAAAGCCAGCATCTCTGGAGAGTGAAAATAGAGCTGAAAGCAAAGTCTTGGTTGAGCAGGGCTTACCAATAAGCATCAGAATGATACTGTGATTGACAGAACAAATCAGATAAGAGGAGTAATACATGAAATAGCTTCTACAATGGCTGTTAAGAATTTGGCCAGCAAGAAAGCAAACATAAGGCAATTGTACAGACCATGCTATATCTCCTGTCTTTTTGTTTGCATGGCTGTACCAACCTCCTCACAGTCATTACTGTTTACAAAAGAATGAAACCCCCAAACCAGAAAATGTACCCAGTGCAATGCAAAACCTGCTGTGTGGTATCATCTTACTTTCATATGTGATAGATCATAATTCATAAATTGCCTCAGATTATATGTACACCTATTTCTTTAATGCAGTAATCCAACAACAATTTAACTGACACTATGGGAAGTCTAAAATATGCTAATTTAATAAACTAGCCAAGTCTTCAACTCTGAGATTATTTTTTATTATTATTTCTATTATGGTAACAAGTTTGGTATATTTGCACCTAGACATGTCTGAAACAAGTTAGTCTTTCTTCTGCTCAGATACTTTGACTTTTCTGCTCTGTATGGGAGTAAGTGGGCTGTATTTCTCCAGCCTTTGTGAGTGCCAGGAACCAAAGAAATGAGCTGCTTATGTGATAAGATGTGTTAAAATGCATTATCCAGGCTAATTAGCACTGCTAGTTGTAATATTATGATTAAATATGATTTAAATGGCTGTTTAAAAGTAAGAAAGTTTCTACCACAAGTAGCCTTCTAATAAAAGCAGTGCAGAACTGAATGTTGTACTGGATTTCCAGTTCTGTTCAGATCCAGATGTAAACTAGATATCCTGACTAGCTATCCCATTTGCTACAAATAACATATTTGCTTTGGATTTGAAGGGGGGTTTTATATCTATTTATAGATCCGATACCATTAATTAAATAGTGTCAGTAGAATAAATGTGATGGTTTAACCTCTGCCTTTATCTTTAGAAGTTACCAGTGTCAAAAGTATCATTTTGCCTTTTGCCGTGATCTCTGCATTCAGGTAGGACACAGAACTGTCCAAATTATTTATTGTGGTTTGTGAATGATTGTGGAAATGCTCCTTCTGCGACTTGAAGTTTGCTGTTTGTAACTGACTATTTGCTTTTCGAATGGGTTCCTGTAGTCACATCATGTTGTGTCTGCTGCTGAGTATCCCCCAGATCCCTGAGCAATTTCTGAGCAGGGTGCTGTAAAACGCTAGCACAGATCCTCAGACCAGTGCACATTCATACATATATTTATGAAGTTTTCTTGGTGGACAATGACCCCAAAAAGAAATTGGTTTTCATCCAGTTTTGAAAAAGCAAAATAATATTAATACACCTTTAAGTAAGAACAACTTGATTTTGTAAATTTCGTGAAATGCTACATTGTCATTATTTTGTGTCTGTTTTGTATTTTCTGTTACCATAGCTCTGATTAGTGCCTTAGGATCTTGCATGTTTTAACCACAAGAAATATTCTTTCACCTTCCTTTCATCCTCCACCACCCAGTCCCAGTTCTTGGACTTAAGTAGTTTAGCCAGATCCTGCAGCTTGTACCCAGTTTAAGTACCGTCATGCTCTGTGGTCCCATTGAAATAACAGAGATTACTTGTGCATTAAGCTTTGATTCAGCTTGACTGCAGGTAGCAGAACTGATCCCCTGGTTTTTATGGGAAAGGCAAATTCATCTAAGGATGCACTGGGTTTAGTGATAGCCTATAGAAGCTGTTATTATCCCTTGCTACTTGCTGGGAGCACTTGGCGCTTGCAATACCCATTTGGGAGACGACTTGAAACTGAGACACTGTTTAAAGCAGGGGAGGGTGGTGTTGCCGTCACCCAAGACAAGGATTAGGGCACTGGGAAACTATTCTGGCGTTGTTACCCACAGGCTGGAGAAACTGGGTGTCTTGGAGGAGAGCTTTGAGGACTCAGTGGCACCAGCAATATCGTGTTAGCTGGTTTGGGTCATTGTCCCGTTGTGCTGCCCTGTGGTCACAACATGAGACAGGCACCCATCTCTCCAGAGCAGGCACTGCTGGCAGGTCTAGGAGATTATTTGTTGGTGACTGCATAGCTGTGTCTTTGTAACTTGTCTCCATTCTTTTTTTATAAAAGAACTGTCATAGCTCTTCTACAGATTTACAGACACCATTCTGTTTATACACACATACATATGTGTGTCTGTTACTTCACTTTTTTAACGCTCTAAAAACCAAATTATTCCTATTTCTCCTATTTTCTGATATAAACAGTGCAGCTGGGAGAAGGTAATTTCATTCTCTTCCTTTTGAGGTATAAAATTAGCACAGATGAACAGCAAAGAGGGTACTTTCTGTGATGACTTCTATGATTTTGGGAAATGCCTAAGCAGTCTTGGTTTTATCATGAAGGCATGTGTATGTATATGTAAATTTGACATAACTTCAGATACAGAGGCAAAATCACATTAAGAATAATAATTTATTCTTTCGCAGCTCTCACTTCCCTTTACCAGTAGGGTAAGTTTCCCAATAATAGGGATTATTCTGAAATGGGGATCTTAAGGTTTTCTGTTACTTTTAAGTTACAAAAATGAGAATATTCATACCTGACATCTAAACTGTGTATTAATTTCTGAGCCCAATTCTGTTATTGCTAAAAATGTAGCGAACACCAAAGTTATAAAATTGGTCACAGTAAGTGTGCAAGTGATTTTGATGTGACTCAGAATATGAATATGACTGACTGGGGTCTAAAGTCAAGTTGTGGACTGTTTTCAACTTCCCATAAGGTGCCATTTGAAAGTCCAAACTACAATAGAATTTAAGCTGCCTGTGTAATTATTCTAACCCACAGTGTGAAAGTGCAGTTTGTGAAGAAGCAATTGCCTGTGCTAAATATGCCATCCAGGCCAGGAGGCCAAGCTGCCTGCCCTGCTAGCTGACCTTGGTTACCTCTGATATCCTTGGACTGGCAGAGCACTCTTTTCCCAGCTCCGAGTCGCTAGGCTGGGACTCATTTCAAAGAGGTGCAGATCAACACGGGATATTTCATTCTGTTATATACATTTCAACGTAATCACTCATTTTTGTCTTGATTTTCTTCCTGGGAATTCAGCTTTATTCAGTACTTTGAATTTTTACGTGTAATAAGCTCTCTGATGCCTTATGAAGTCAAGAGATGTAAAAGGCATATTGCAGATTATTTTCTGATTGTGCTTTGCTTCTGTTGGCCATTTTCAGAAGAATAAACTGGAGCTAAATATGTTTTTTGTACAGTTTTAAACATTTTTGTTTCTGTAGTTTGCTGCTCTTTCAATGATGCAACCAATAGAAACTGGAGTCTAGATCACAAATCAAGGCTGCTTTTTTCAGGAGAAAGGAATTTTGAGTAATATCGAGATTTGAGGTAACTTGTTTAGGACCTATATTCAAGAATCACACCCAGGTGTTTGTAAAACACCTACCTCTATGGTGAAAATTTTTCCGATGTTTTCATGAACACATCCTTCTTCTCAATACACTGATACACAATATCCTAAGAATGTCTTTCCTGCTCAGTCTCACTTTCAAGTGATTTAAACTAAAAATAAAAATACAATGTGATGGGTTGACCCCAGCTGAACGTGACCAAAGCTGTCCTATCACTCCCCTCCTCAGCTGGTCATGGGGAGAAAATATAATGAAATGCTCATGAGTCAAGGTAAGGACAGGGTGGTCCCTCCACAATTATCATCCCAGACAAAACAGAATCAACTTGGGAAAATTGATTTAATTTGTTACCACTCAAAATCAGTGTAGGGTAATGAGAAATAAAATTGATCTTAAAACATCTTTCTGCCCCTTTCCCTTCTTTCTGGGATCAACTTTACTCCTGATTTTCAATACCTCCTCCCCCCAGGTGGCACAGGGGGACAGGGAATGGGGGTTGGGGTCAGTTCATCATACATTGTCTCTGCTGCTTCTTCCTCCTCAGGGGGAGGACTCCTCGCACTCTTCCACTGCTCCAGTGTGGGTTCCTCCCATGGGAGACAGTTCTCCACAAACTTCTCCAATATGAGTCCTTCCCATGGAGTACAGTTCTTCACGAACTGCTCCAGCATGGGTCTTTTCCATGGGGTGCAGTCCTTCAGGAACAGACTGCTCCAGCGTGGATGCCCTATGGGGTCACAAGTCCTGCCAACAAACTTGTTCCAGCGTGGGCTCCTCTCGTGGGCTCCTCTCTTCGCGGATTCACAGGTACTGCCAGGGGAATCTCTGCTCTGGTGCCTGGAGCACCTCCTCCCCCTCCTTCTTCACTGACTTTGGTGCCTGCTGAGTTGTTTCTCTCACATATTCTTACTTCTCTCTTCTGGCTACATAATTGGTTTTTTCCCCTTGTTAAATAAGTTATCACAGATGCGCTACCACTGTTGTTGGTTTGCTCAGCCTTGGCCAGCTGTGGATCCATCTTGGAGCTGGCTGGCATGGGCTCTGCTGGACATAGGGGAAGCTTCTAGCAGCTTCTTGCAGAAGCTACCCTTTTACACCCCCCCCTACAAAAACCTTGCCATGCACACCCAATGTATATAAACTGAAAGTATTTCAGGGACACTAATCTGTAAGAGCTGGCCAGATTTCTAGTACATCTTTTGTGTTATTTATCTGTGGAAAAAGAGGTAGGAGAGGTAAGAACATGGAAGGAGTTATAGGCTGAGCTTCTGAAAGGAATCTCAGGGAGGTTTAGATAGATAAGTGATGATTAAAAATAATTCCTTTACTATGTAACTTGATTCCTCAAATCTTCAACTTGCCGTGGGGTAGCTCTTCTGCCGCCTCTGAAAGTATTATAAACTTTGAAGATTTTCTGTTCGACATTTAGGAGGAACACTAAATTTACTTAGCTTTTATTAATTACCAGAGAAAAGTCAAAGTCTGCTGCATAGCTTTCTCAAACCGAAAAGGTTCATTTTGACACTAGTTAGCATATATAAGCCACGATATAGAAGATTTAGTTACTGTAGTTCTTTCTATGTTTGTCTCCTATTGCTGAGAAAAACAAACTTTATCAAAAGTTTAATCATACATTCTTAAAGACTCTTTTTTTCCTTTGTACCTCAACTTGCAGTATGATATGATTATGTAAAAGTATTGTTTTATTCTTTTGACTTTTTTTTTCCTTAGTCTAAGTTTCCAGTCCTATATATTATGGAAAAAACCCAAACCCAAACCAAACCAATAAAAAAACCCAACAACTCCCCCAAAAGAACATCAAAACCAAATAAAATTTAAATCGTAAAGTTTCAAACTCTGGAAGACACATGCCAGGGATTCTAAAATGTTTAAAGACACTTCCTCATTTAAATAATTTCTCTTTATCAAACAGCTCAGAAAACTTGGATCCTTGCGGTTTTCATACCTGTTGGAATAAGCATTTTCATTCAAAACCATTAATATAGACCCCAAAAAAAATGTTTATTTCAGAAATACAGAATGTTTCTTGTGGAGATGTTGTGCTGTAAATATTCGTCAGAATCTAAATATACAAATCATGTTTATATTACTCATCTTTGGGTACCAGAGATGGTGGTATCTAGACAAAGGTTTAAATACGATCACTTTTAACAAATCCTACCCAACTTCAGTCTTAATACAAAATTCAAAAAGTGTTTGCATATATTTAGAAATCATATACAACTATAGCAAATACCTGGAATAAATTGTTAAGTACAGCTACCAATGAGAAGCTCTGAGAACATATATATTTTTTAGAGAGTTGGTATCAGCGCCATTGCCTAAAGTAATTGTGTCTTCAGAGATCTATCAGAGAAGAGGACCATGCTACAAAATGTTCCAATGTTCCTGGCATGTGTGATGAATTTATACGTGTTGAATATTCATATGGCTGGCAGTGTGATGAATAGGGTTGGTTTGTTTTGGTTTGTTTTGGTTTGTTGGTTTTTTGGTTTCTTTTGGAGGGGGGCAGGGACGTGGATTGATTTTTTTCATTAGTGTTCCTTTGCCAAACAAAAGTTTGTTTGGGTGGGTTTGGTTTTGGGTTTTTTTTGCTTAGTATGTAAAGTCAACCTCAGAAACTGGGAAATGACAGTTTTTTCACTGTTCTTTTAATTCTAATTTGCCCTGGTTTGGGCTATGTATCATCAAATAGACTTTGGATTAAATTAGTACATACAGTCTTTTTTCCACAGGATCATTGTTTCAGTCAGTTCCCAGGACAGATGACAGCATTCACTTAATAATCAGTAGTCAATAGCTTTTTCTAATCTGTTCACAAAGTGGCTCTTTTGCATTCAAAACATGTTTTGCATACAGAATTTTTCATTACTTCACGAGCTTTCTCATGTCATATGCTGGGGAAAGATATTATTCTATTTTCCTAGGATAACATAGTTGTAGAAATATTAGAGATCAGAACCATCTGCTGATTTTGAGTCAAAATTTGAGGCACTTAGGACTAGATTCTTCAAGGTATGTAATATACAGAGCTTTGTATGTTCTAAGAGATGTTGATTTTGCCAATGTGTCTGACCTGAACAAGGAGGAAAAACTCTTCAACACAAAAGCTCATCAGCTCACCAGCAAATTAGAACAAGCTTAAACTTTACTGTATTTGAAATGAGAAGCAAACAAATGGAGATTATGTTCCAAGAGAAATTTGGCTTAAGTACCACATTTTGCATCACAATGGAACAGGAAGAGGGGGAAGATATAGAATTTTTTGAGTGGCATTACTTTTATTTTGAGTGTCCACACTCACAGCGTAGCCTCTTATTTACATATCTGGCTTCAGCAAAGGAGCAAAGAATCTCAAAAGCAATGATTTTTATTATAAAACCTGATTCACCCAACTACATGTGAATACAATGTACACCGTGCAAATGAAACAGTGGTTTTAGTATCTTTACTGCTTTTCTGACAGGATATTGTGTGCACATAATGCGTGCTTACACGTGGGTAATATTTCTCACCATAAATGTAAAGCAAAATTTTTGAATCTACTAAAATAACTATTTCTTGGGCAGGCAGAGACTACCTAAGAATCTTGTTGAGAGAGGCATATCTTGTTTTCCTACTCCTGAGAGAAAAATTGCTCCATCTATAAATGCTTTTTCCTGAATTCAACTTGTTTTTCCACTGAGCTTTTTAACCGTTTTGATACTCCCTGCACTGAGCATTGTTTCCTTTCAAAGCTAGACCCCTAGTGTTTCAAAGCTTGAATTCAGTATATCATGTTTTTGCAGTTACTTGCTTGAGCTCCAGATCTTTTGCTGGTGACATTACGCAATGGAAACTGGAGAAGTTTCCGATGGTGACTGCTGAATCTCAAGGTGTTTTTATAGTCTCGTGGACAACACAATGGTATCTTTCTATAATTTAGTAACAACAGTCGATCGATGCGCTGCAGCAACTTCACTTGCTAGTTAGGTACCTCGTTTCCTTAAGTGTCAGGGTGGCAGTCAACAGAGGGAGAAAACAGCTTTGGGTAAAGAGGTTCTGCATGTTTCCAATGGAAGAACAGAGATCCTAAAGGGAAATTAGAGAAATAAGCTATTACGTCTGTTAAAAGCATGAGAAGGGAAGGTAGGAAGTGACAATGAGAGATCAAAAAGTTTAATCTTACTTCACTTCCAGAAAATGTTTTAAACCAAATATTTTTTTCAAATATATTTTTGGTTCTTTGAGTTTATTTTAGTTGTTTTATACTTACCAGGCAGTATCCTAAACCATCACAGAAATCAATAGGAGCCTTGGGTATAAGGAGACTGTCCCACAGTGACTTTAAAGAGCAGCCTTTTTTCTCTAGGTGTCCATGGCTGACACTATGCTCTTGGGATTATGAAGAGCTCCTGCTCCACTCTTCTCTGTCAGGACAGGCAAGGGGAATGTAAAGAGAGACTGTGAGCCCAAAATACCAATGGTGAAAGCCTATAGAGCAATTATGCTAGAGCTTTCTTCTGCACTGTAGGTACATGCTCCAGTGGACTCATTTTCAATGTTTTTTGTATCTTATATCCCCTCACAAACACTCTCCAAAAACATAAGTGTAAACATTGGCAGGAAAATAATTCACTTGGAACTTGGGAGAGGCTGGACAATGAGGAAAGTCATGTTTTCTACTTTTTAGTTTTTCCCCACTGGTCTGTCATGAAAGGCTGTGACAGAGAACAGGAAGGCTGTTTGCTGTACTGAATTCTGTTAGAAGGTAAAAAAAAAAATCCAAAATGAAATAAGCAGTGGGTACAATTCATTGCACTATTTCAGTCAGAAATTGCTGCCACATAGACCTAGACTTTCAAATGGTTTTTCACAATCAACCATCTGTAGGCTTCCAATTGGTATGGTGCCTGCAGTATTTATTTTGAAATACTATATAACCTCACAGCATCTGGAAATAACCAGAGTACATACTGTGCAACCATAAACTATATAAATGTTGGGGACATTTCAACAGACTGTTCTATAAAAAAAAAAAAAAAATTGTTGGAACATGCAGAAGAAACAAGGCCAGAACGGAATAAAGTTCATCCCAGTGTAGGTGACATCGTATGCATCCTTTTAAAATTGCCCTATCATTGTGGACATTCTTGTTCTTTGAAAAATAATAAGAAAAAAAAAACTTGGTGACAACTTTAGCTAACAGATATTAAAATGGAGTGAAAAAAATATTCATAAGAGAGTCTTTGCAAGAAGATGTAATGGAATAATGTCATTTATAGTGTTCTCCACTCTCATTTAAATCTTTCTGTTAATGACTTTGGCTATATTTCAAATGGAATTACATTTGTGTGTAAGTACTCGATCAGGAATTAAGCCCTGATGACTCACGAGCTCATGTATCTATAAAAATATTTTGAGAAAATTACTTACATTTTAGAACGTTGTGAGTTGGTTGTTATGCTGGGATGGAGAACTTCCTTCCCAGCAGGAGACATTGTGAAAGCAAAGTCTTTAATGTTTGTGAGGTGATGCCACTTGGTAAATGTGGAACTACTGAAAAACTACAAAATTTTCGAGCAGCTGCACTTAACATTATGTCAAATTTATCATAATATTTCAGCATGAAAAATGGAGAGAGAATAAAAAACAAAGCATTCTAGGTGAACACTTCCTAAAATAGCTTCGAATTTTCCCCTATATTAATGTTTTAAAATGTCTCTCTTCCTGTCTTGTTTTGTATTCCATCTTTTACCCAAGACAATATTTTTCCCCCAGTTTTTCACTTTGGTTTGAGAGAGGGGAAATATTGTTGTTTTAAAGTGACCTGAAACATTTATTTTTTTCACTTCAAACAGCAGCAAATTTAAAACTCTACTCTACACAGCTTTTTCTGGAGCAGATTCTGTTAAGAAAAGGTTAAACAAGTATTCTCTGGCATGCTTTATGTCATTTAGTTGATTCTATAATTACAGACTAATTAAAGATGTCCTTCAATTTGCAAATTGTTATTTTCTAAATATTCTTTAGCTGGAAAAAAAAGTTAGTTATACATCTCTTCAACATTTGTCTAATAAACTCTTTAAAGTGTATATATTTGACTTCATAAACTATATATCTTGAGAGAGAGAAGGAGGATGCACATTTGAATTTAGAGGATCATTAACCAAGCTCGTAGCAGTTGATTTATAATCCTTACAGTTGAGTTGTCTGAGCGAGTGCTAATATTTTTAGATTCTCAGCTGAGTTTTTCTGCTATCTGCCTAAAAGTTTTAGTGCATTTGTAGCACAGAGAAAGAAAAAGAAACCCACCCAAAAAAGTCTTGTGATCTTTCAGAAGAGGTAGCTCAGTTGTGGGTAGTTCAGATTTGAAAGGTGGTTCAGATATGTGGCATGGAAATATGCTTTTCTTTTCTATTTTTGGACAAAATTTGGATTACAGAAAATTATGACTGCATGTGGATCTATGTCTTCATTCTTTACTTACTGAAGTGCAGGATGAAGGCAAAAGCCATGAAAGTATTTATGGTAACAAGTCCAACACGAAGAGTAACAACAAGAATCGGGAGATGAATTTTACACATATATTGCATGCTTTTTTCAATGATACTTCATGAAAATGTTCACTTTATATTTCATAGAAAATTCCTTCATCAAACTTATAATAACTTTTGTAAAGTAGAACTTTTTATACATAGATACAGAGGCAGAGGTACAGGTTTTTCTAGCATCTATGATACTTCAGGCAGGCAAGTTAGTAGAAATGCCCTGGTTCCTGAGAAATCAAATACATTTTAATGTAGACATAGGTAATTCTATAAAAGTATGTAAATGACCATTTGATAAGTCACTTTAACTGCAGGCCAAAGGTTGCATTCTCAACAGCAGAAGATAAACAGTATAGTTTAAAAAAAATTAGGAGTAAATCATTGAATATATTTAAAATTAGTGCAAAATCTGTCTGAATAAAACCTACATTCCTTTTACTTATGTGAAAAGCCAAAGCTAAAAGTAAAAATACAATATAATATAATAACTTACTGACTGCAATGAAAATATACTTTAGAAAGAATCTCTTTAAATTCTATAAAATGTTTCATAAACTTTGTTTAAATGAACCCTGAATTTCACATAATAAGTTCAGTCTTGCATTGCATATGGTGCTAGATACATCAGCCTGTCTTACCAAGAGAGCTGAGAGAAGTCCTTTGTCTGAGACTGACACCTATACAAACAGATGATGTCTAAAGCTTTTCGCAGTAGCATTAGGAATCCTGTGAATTATAAAATCTTGGCAGATTCATTCAGCTCTCTCAAACACAAATGTAATAAGGGCATCTCATTTGTTTTAATCATATTCTTGCTTTTTTTAGTCTGTCTAGACTATTGTAACAGCCACAGAGTTGTGCTTTGCTCAGGGTGGGTGGTATGCTTCTATTTGCAGATTTTCTTTCAGGTTAAGTTTCAGATTTGGAAGGTACCAAGAACCTGGATGCAAACATCTGCTTGACTTTGTGCTGCAAAACATTTTTCTATATAAAATGTGCAGTAAGAAACTGGAAACTGTAACAACTTCAGAATTGAAGACCTACTTTCCTTTTCAGTTAGAGTTCCTTTAACTGAAAAAGCTGCTTGCCTTTCATTTACAGAGGTGAATTTTACCACCCTGGATGAGTCACTGGAAAAAAAGGTAGCAATGTTTATTTATGCGTATTAGATATAGATCATGAAAGGATATTTTAGGATGCCAAGTTCAGTTCATTAAATATTGATAGAAATTTATTTAGAAATATGTTTTAAAATGAGAAAAACCCGTCCTGTTTATCCTACACTTTACATAATTAAAGTATTAAAAAAAAAACCTTCAAGTAAATTAAAAATAATTACTTCTGCATAATTTACAAAGATAGAACAGTATAGTTCCCATCACGTGTTATAGCTATCACCCTTTAAGCTGTTAGTGGTTTCTCTGTTCTTAGTTATTGTTTTCATTTCCTCCTTCCTACCATATTTCCCAAAAGTAAAACCTTCCTGGAAAAGGCACATGGAAATGAGTTGTCTTCTAAATCTTCAGTATGTGAGGAAAAAACTTCATTTTCAAAATACCGTTATTGTTAGTAACAGTACTTTCTACTTAATCCCACTATATTTTGCTTTTCCAAATCCTTCAATATTTCAGGATTTCCTATCAGGGAGATTAGAGTATGAATTGTTTCTACATACTTCAAGCTGCCCTTCTTCCTAAACCAAGGACACAACTAAAAACATAGCTTCTGCTGTTTTGAAGGTATTTATTTTCAGTTTTCAGTTCATTTAAGTTTAGGTGGGGAACGAAGTTACAGAGACATAGAAAAGCAGAGTAAGAAGGCGGGATACACTTTTACAGAGCTCTGGTGGTCAGGAGCACCTCTCCTACGAAGACAGGCTGGGGTTGTTCAGCCTGGAGAAGAGAAGGCTCTGGGGACACCTTATGACAGTCTTCCAGTACCTGAAGGGGGCCTGCAAAAAAGCTAGGGAGGGACTGTTTGCAAGGCCATGTAGGGACAGGATGAGGTGCAATGCTTTTAAACTAGAGCAGGGTAGGTTTAGATAAACATTAGGAAGAAGTTCTTTACAATGAGGGTGGTGAGACACTGAAACAGGTTCCCCAGAGAGGCCCCATCCCTGGAGACGTTCAAGGTCAATCTTGATGAGGCTCTGAGCAATCTGACCTAGTTAAAGATGTCCGTGCTTACTGCAGGGGGTTTGGACTAGATGACCTTCAAAAGGGCCCTTCCAACCCAACACATTCTATGATTCTATGACTATGATAATTATAGAAGGTTCAGGACTTTATATTTTTAAAGCTATTTTGCATGGTATTTAAAATCAAAGCATAATTTAGCAGCCTAGTCTTAAAGTGAGAGGATAGTATTTTCTCCATTTGGGGACATCTGCCAAGTTCTGCTTCCTATAAAGAATAGGACTTGTCTCAAGATTTTATGCTGTGGTTCTCTTTCCCAAACGAGATCTGAGGGTGGGAGATAATTTTATACATCCAACATATGAACAGATTGACAATGTTACATCAGATATTTTCCCATTTTTCTATGGAACTTTGAGGGACTGTCTTGGTAGCCAGAGAATGAACTGTGCAGAAACACTTCTAAATGTTTATGCTTTGCAAAGCCATTGTTCTTCTGGACAAGGATATTTCAAATCTCTGCTTTAGCTATTGTAACTAGGCTGCCTGTATTACTCATACTTTCATGTAGATTAATGTATCCCTTCTTACTCATGTCAAGCCGTCCAAATGCGTAAGTTACACACCTGAGGATTTATAGGTCAGACAGGAACAAACTAAATGAGAACAAGGTTATTGACTCTGTCAGACATCTTTACTGTCCTTAGATACTACAGCCTACACTTTGCCTTCGGTATTAGTCACAGCATTTCACGGGTCTCTGGTATACTGCTGCAGCAAGAAAAGCAAGAATTAGCGCAGACCTACATAATTCGTTGCTGTTCTGAAGATGTATGCATCTTGGACTGGTAGTAAAGACCTCAATTTCAAAAAAACTTCAGCATTTCAGAATGAGTGGCTTGTTCAGAGCACTTTCCAAATATTCAGAAGACAGGAAAATGCGTCAAATAGTCAGTTGTTATTTTTAGATTACCAATATATAAAAAACAGAGATGGCTGCAATTTTCCACTTTTTCTTAAATGCGTTTCTTTACAGTCTTTTATAGTACACCTTTAGAGGAGTTGACAGACAGAAAAAAAAAAATAGCTCAATAAAAACTACCGGAAACATCTAAGGAAATCATTTTTGAGAAATACTTATGTGGTGACATTTTTTCCGGATCCTTCTTGTAACCATGACAAACATTTCTGTGGTGAAGGTAGCTTTCTTTTATAGAAGCTGATAGCACTTAACTTTCCTTTAGGAAAATATTAAAGACCGAGGTGAAAGTCTGTGCTGGTTTTGGCTGGGGTAGAGTTAATATTCTTCATAGGAGCTAATACGGAGCTATGTTTTGGATTTGTGCTGGAAACTATTGATAATACAGCGATGTTTTCCTTATTGCTGAGCAGTGCTTACACAGAGTAAAGACCTCTTCTGCTCCTCACACCACCCTACCAGCAAGTAGGCTGGGGGTGCACAAGAGGTTGGGAGAGGACATAGCTGGGACAGCTGATCCCAACTGGCCTATTCCATACTCAGTATGACATCATGCTCAGTATATAAAATGGTGGGAGCTGGGCAGGGGGGGTGATTACTGCTCAGGGACAGGCTGGGCATCGGTCAGAGGGTGGTGAGCAATTGCATTGTGCATCACTATTTTTGTATATTCTATTATTACTATTATCTCTTCCTTTGCTGTCCTATTAAACTGTCTTTATCTCAACCTATGAGTTTTACTTTTTTTCCCATTCTCCTCCTTATCCCACTATGGGAGTGGGGGTGGTGAGGGGGTGAGTGAGTGTCTGGGGTTAAACCATGACAACCCTTTTTGATACCCAACATGGAGCTTGAAGGTTCGAGATAACAACAGATTTGGTTGGAATGTGCTAGGTCGAATTTACAGCTGTTATTGCTGTTTAGCTATTAATTGACAGGCTCCTGTGCTTGCCATGGGGCTTTCTTGCCTTACTGTATATTAGTCTCACGCTTGTTAGTGGCTGCTTTTTGCCTTCGTTACTTGCTGTACTGCTTATCATCTTACTCTACTATGCCTGGGAACATTTTGATAACAGCAGTGGCGATGCACCCAGCCCTGCCAAAACCAGCACAAAGTCACATATTGATTAAAGTGAAAGAAATAAGGGACTAGTAACCATTTCCTCAAACACCTTTTCTTCTTTAGGTCCTAGCTCTTTCTACAACAACAAAAAACAATAAAAATAAAACAGTAATAGGCATTACATTAGTACCTTTTTACTATAAAGATACAGATAATTTAAAAAGTAAATTCTTACATAAATTAAAAGTGGGCTACCTTAGAAGATGTAATTTACAGAAGTAGTTGCATTACATTTCCTCTTCCAAGTGTTACCTGTACCTATTGATTTACCATTCTGGTTTCTTAGTCTACAACATCTGGTAAATTTTCCCAATAATTAGGAGTTGAGTAATTTACCAGAACATCTGTAATCAACGTGTAATCAGTTTTAGAGAAAACATGTCAAGGATGAATAAAAATAATAAAAAGGCTATTTTAAGTGGCACAATTTAATGATGACGACAGTGATGTTACTCAGCAACAGCTTACTCTTAGAATTCAAAATTATTCCAGTGATGTTTCTTCAAAGGGATTGATATAACGTGCAAGAATTGACAAGCAGTTTCTTCCTTACATGACAGTTCTCATCACTTACACAAATGAGATATGTAAGAACTGGCGGTATACTGCTAACAAAGCATCTATACACTTTTGAAAAGGCATAAGATGTTGTTTAGTAAGATTTTTTTTTTTCTAAAAGGACTTAAAAGGACACATAATCGCATTAAGAGAATAACTAACAATACCAATGTAAATCAAAGACTGCATGTTACATACAGTGTGGTGGGGGAAGTGAGACTTGCATGTTGAAAGACCAGTGTGGTCCCCAATGAGCATGTTTTAGTTTCAAAATAATTATCTCTGTCAAATAATTAATATTTGTTGACAAGACCAAGTTAAGTGCATGCAGCATCACATGTGTTGTAATTAGTTGGGATGATAAGATAATATAAACTGAAAATAATCAATTTGAGCTGCCAGAGCTGATCACTTAAGCCAAGTGAAAAAACACAAGCAACTTTCTTCCATAGATGTCACGCACACTTGCAATAGCTTTGTCTGCTTCTGTGGTCTTTTTATATTTCAGCTCTAAGCAGCCAAGTTTCATTGGTGTGAATTTTTTTGAACATTTATTTGAGAGCTTCCTGAGCAAACTTTGGTGGAAGAAATGCATTAAAAGTCAATTAGAAATGAATGATAACATTGGACATGCTAGATCAAATTAAATCTAGGTAAACTAGATAAAATTAAAGAGTATTTAGAATATTTAAGACTGACGTTCAAGTGCTATTGAAGAGCTGTTTTTAACTGGTCTTTATTTACAAAAAAATATCCTTACTCATTGCAAGCAGTTAAATAACAAAACTTAAAGTGCATCTGTTCAGATTCACTTGGTGGGAAAACATAAAAATAACAGCAAAACCACTCTCCTTTCAATTGATACCCGTTCCTGTCCCAGTTAACTCAATGAAAGCTACGCTGTGGTTTAAAGCAGAGTTACTTTAATAATGAATCCTTCTAATAATATCATCCATTAGACCAGAGGTTAGATATTTTGACAGCAAGAGATATAGAAAAATCTTTACAGGGTAGAAAATTCGAGGGATAAATTATTAATTGTAAATTATTTGCTCTAACCAGTTTTTAGTGGCCTCCTATCAGATGCTTTACAGCTCTACAGCATGATGTCAAAGATTGAGTATAATCAATAGAATAAATTATTTAAATGTGAGATTCATAAGGAGGTTTCTTTACACTCAAATTTGTCCAATCTCCTTTGATACAGGAGAGATAATATGAAGTATATTTACATTAAACATTCTGGATTTTAATGATTTCTACTGAGGTTTCTAAAAATTGTATTTGCACGCTTGTAGTTTTTGGCTTAAAAATAAATCATAATCCAACTTTGTATTTTGAAAAATTAGTGGAATTGTTTTCCTTTTTTTTTTCATTCTGTCCCTTATGTATCTAGAGTGTGGAAAGAAAGAGAAAAAGCAATGTACTGCATTCTTGGTGTTACTAGAATCATTATTTTATAGTCTTTAAAAATGCTATGCAGCTGAGAGATCTAGTGCTGTTCCTTCTGAAGGACATTAAGAGGCAAAAATTCAGTTTAATTGCAGTTAAAATCCTACTTTTTTACAACTGACTTTGGCAGGGCTGCAGTTTTGCTCAGAGTAGTAATAGAGTTTGCTCTAGAGTAAATAGAGTTTACGTTCACTTCAGGTGCTGCTAGTCCCAGTGCTTACAAGACCATGCTCTTTCACATACCATATAAATACCAAGAAAAAAGAAAAGGATTCTCATACGAATAAATTAGCCAGTCACTGGATAGCCCCATAGGAAGAGAAAACTCATTTCCAGAGAAGGGCAACAAAGCTGGTGAGGGGTCTGGAGAATAAGTCTGATGAGGAGAGGCTGAGGGAGCCGGGGGTGTTCAGTCTGGAGAAAAGGAGGCTGAGGGGAGACCTTCTCGCTCTCTACAACTACCTGAAAGGAGGGTGTAGCCAGG
>JAOXNO010000013.1:131067635-131100878 GCA_028565335.1 Limnodromus scolopaceus
CCTGGAGGTATTTAAAAGACGGGTTGACATAGTGCTTAGTGACATGGTTTAGTGATGGTTTTTATCAGAGTTAGGTTTGTGGTTGGACTCGATCTTGAAGGTCCCTTCCAACACAGGCAATTCTATGATTCTATGATAAAACCAGTGTGACAACCTTCATACCAGTGTCACTCTTCTAAGGTTGAGGAGAAGAAAAATCTGTAGGAAAGACTCAGGAGAATGGAAGAAAGAAAGTGGATTTGAGTGAGAAACAGTGTCAATGGACTTCAGCAGAGTAAGGTAGACATGAGAAGAAGCAGAGAATATATGACACATGATATAAGAGTGAGGTGATGAAAGTATGATATTTATGATACAAGAAGTCAGTACCAGAAAAGAAAATGACACTTTAGACTTATATCTGAAAATAAACAGATTTTTTCCTGAGCTGCCTTCTTGCAAAGGATTAACCAAAACCAGTAATATGCAGCCAGCACCAAATTTTAGACTATTCAAATGTACACAGATTTGGATCCCAGAGGATCACCATTTGCTCAAATAACATACTGCTAGAAAATAAATGTTGACAACAGGTTTTGTATGGTTTGCATCAAAAGTCTGTATTAATGTAGTTGATCATGTTCAGAAAATGTATTTAGGAAAATATCTTAGGCTTATTATTATTACATTGTATTTGCTTAAATGAGTCTCTAAAAGAGCACTAAATAAATAAAAAAACCTGTCTGACTAGGGACTATTGACATTGTGTTTGGGCATCAGATGGCTACAAGGGTAAAATCACAACTTCACTAAGACTTTGTAGTATCCCAGTCTAAATTAAAATCCCACTTGTATCTACTTGCCACAGCAAAAAGTTACTGCCGAGACTACAAAGACTGAGAAATATTGGAAGAAAGTTTCTTATCCATTTTTGTTTGGCTTGTCACAAAATGGAAAAAAGGGAACAGATCAGACTTTTTTTTTGTATATACAACGCATTTTAAAGAGAAAAATAAAGGTAGAGTATTATTTCAGGGGTTCTCAGTTATACACACAGCATTTCAACACCTTGCTTTTGAAACCTTTCTGAAACTGTCTAACAGATTTTCTATATGGTATGGGGCATAGGGTAGGAACTGCAGGTTTTGTGATCTCTCAGTAACTATGACAATGGTGTTGCTATGCTAAGTTTCATTTAATTCCCGCGTTTCGGGACAGAACTGAAAAACAAACTACCTGACATTAAAATTATTTTTGCATTAAAAGGTAAGTGCCTAATAAGGCTTTGGCATGAAGATTCCTGTAGATTTAACATGAAATAAATGTCAAATGCTTTTGAAGATAGTCTAGGAAAGGAGATGTAGGGGGAAGACCCTGAAGCTTCCACATTACAGTGATTGCTAAGAGAGCCAAGGCACGTGCTCAGGAGACCAAGAATGCACATCCTGCTTTTCAACAGCAGAGAATCGAATGAAGCTTTCCGTTGTCCCAAAGAATGTCCTAAATGTTGAATTATCAGTTAAAACATTGGGAAAGGCACCACATCTGTGTTTTGTGTCCTTTATAGTAATGACAGAGGAAAATGACTGAAATAGTCTTTGCAGGCAAGATAGGTCAATGAGTGTGAATTTGGGCAGTTTTAAACATGGCATATACATCAATCCACTCTGTCTTGAAAAATTTTAGAGACTTCTGCAGATCATTAGGATACTTGTAAGCTTTAACATCAGAAACTGAGGTGTAATTAAAACTCAGATGCCTTCAGGATAAGGTGATAGAGGAAGAAGAGTTCCACAGATAGCTTTGGATTGGTGTTTATGAACTGGAGCCTTGGAGATTCTAGGGATCTAATTTATAAGGACCTTGCCCATGATTGTGTGATTGTGGTGGAAAAAGAAGCTCAAACAAGACCCAAATACCAGACTGACTTTAGGATTCCAACAACAGCATCATCAGATCCACATTCAAATTTTAAGTTTTTCTTCATCAGATGCCTGCATACTGTATATATAGACAATGGAAACTTTCACAGTCCCATGTGGGAAATTCCATCGCCACATTGTGAACACAAAAAACTGAAAGGTTTATCAAGGACAGGTACTTCAGATGTCTTCTTGCATATTCTCAGTGGTGAGAGTATCTTGTTTCTTGGCTACCTTTGTAATCTTAAACTTTGACATATGTACATGATATTCAGCTTGTGAAAAGATAGACTAGACTTTCTAGATAGACTAGGAAGGCATTCAGGTGTTTTGCGATGAATGATAGGCTATCACCTTGGGTTCCTGGCTCAGGATGTACTGTATAGGCTAAGGAATAAACCCAAGGCTCTGCAGGGTTGTAGCAACATGGAGTCTACCACATGTTGCCTGCAGATGTGCTTGGGTTTAATGGTGCAGTTCATGCATGATTGATACAGAAACCTAGCCAGGATGAATACATGGGGTAAAAGAACGGGGTGGATAAAACAGAAGCCAAATATGCCAGTGATTTACTGCATCATTTTGGGAAAGTTACTGGCAGAGCTAGAGTTAGATATCAGGATTACTTGGTTGTCAGTACTAGCTTTTTTTCCTGTAAATCAAATGCACAATATGGCATAAATCCCCAAGACAGACATTTGAGAGTAATATTATGAAGAAAATCCAAGAGCAAATGTGAATCTAATTTGCTTCTGATTGTGAAAGTCAAGTACTCTTAAATACCTCTCTCCATTACGAAAGATCAGATAATAAATTCAAGCAACTAATATGGGAGATAAATTGCAAAAAAAACAACCCATGAATGGCAAATGCAGAAAAATACTTAGAAATACATAGGTATAAGTGGTATGGACAAGAGAAACAAAAATATTACTAATCCTCAAAACAAAGTCCTATGTTTTCTCTTAAAATGCATATTTTTCATTAAACCTCCTAGCACCACAACATTTTTGTGGTGTTTTCATAGAATCATTCTTTCATTTCATTCATGCAACAACCCACTGAGCTGGAATATTGTCCGTATTATTGTCATCAGTCTTGAAGAAAGAGGACAAGGTGGAGATATTAAGTGACTTGTATAAGGCCTCTTAT
Source organism: Limnodromus scolopaceus (assembly GCA_028565335.1). Taxonomy (NCBI): domain Eukaryota; kingdom Metazoa; phylum Chordata; class Aves; order Charadriiformes; family Scolopacidae; genus Limnodromus; species Limnodromus scolopaceus. The sequence continues at coordinate 131,070,689 of JAOXNO010000013.1, forward strand.
CAATCTAGGATTACTATTTGGAAGCTTTTGACTTCTTGTTTGGCATTTGGCAACCTAGGCAATGGCATACCTCAAATCCAACTTCAAACTCTTATGAAATAATAGAGAAAACATAAGGGAGCGAAATTCTAACTGAAATAATGTTATTGAAAGATTTCTCAGAAGCTTCAAGTAGAATAAAATTGGCTGAAATATTCCATCCATGAGTCACTTACAGCAATTCCACAAGCAATAAAAATCAGACGCTTTTTAAAAAAAAAGTGTGATAAATTTACCAAAATAATCTTCTTCCCTTAAGAATCATTTGAACAATTGATTTATATCGGCCTAGCTATGTTTAATGTCATGTGTCCCAAAAAACAGCTTAGTACCTAACAGAGAAGGTTTAGAATGAGAATTGTGTTGTAGGGGAACCATATAACCATGCCACAGATACCTTTATTAGACCCATTTTTAAAACCTGGCTTAAAATTCTAAAACATTAAAACAATTCACTGATTAAACTTTCAGAAGACGTTGTACTTTGAGGCTGTAGACTCCTCTGAGAGCGGAGAAATCTGGGGAAGTCTATTAGGAAGGTTAGAAATATAAAAATGATAGTAGGAGACTGTCTTCCTTGCCAAGGCTCATTTAATCCTCACAGTGATATGAAGCTGAAGAGAAAGCAAAAACACAGAGGAAGCAACACTGCCAAATGAGACCGAGCAATCCAAGTGAACATGAGATTAGCTTGAAATGTCATATGACAACAAATATAGCTAAGGTTGCTTTTAGGCAATCCATAGTATCACCAAGTCACCAAGTGAAGAGAAAGACAGCAGTCCCGCACCTTTTACTGTCACTGGACCTAAAACTGAAGATTGAAAACAGATTTAGGGCACAGAAACCGTAGAATGTTAGAACTGCATTAAAAATTATTAAGAAGCCAGCAGGAATGACTGATGAGAGAAGATTAAAATAGCTTGCTGTATAAATGATAAATGATAACTCGAAGGAGATGAGATAGCTGGCTACAAACAGATCTGGTCAAAATATTGGAAGTGAAGGGAAAAGTCACCAACTTTTGTTTGCCTTTTTCTTAAAAAGAAAAACAAAAGAATCTTGTGCAGTTCTATTTCCGAGAGCCTGATGGACAGCACATAAAAACAGCACATCCCAAGATGAAAAGTCTCCGTTATTGGTTTCCTGGATTGACATCTCTGATGCATAGGTTGCAACACAAATAGTATGAAAGTTAACCCCTCATTTGACTGCCTTGCATTAGTGTCAAAAAGTCCTGATTGTTCCCTCCTGGAAACATTTTAATAAGTGAGGCATTCATTACCTGAGGGATAATACCGAAGGTCCCATTCTCGACTTTGCTAAGTGACCTTAATTTCCAGGTCACTTGGGTATTCCCTGCAAGGGCATATCTCTTTATGGGATTAGACAGTTAGGTAATATAACATCTTTACCCTATTTCAAACTCCTCTTCACTTAGAATCCCAAATAAGTCTAATTTTATTTTTTTAGATTTGTTTTTAATATTTTTCTCCTGGATTTACTGTATTATTTCCACATATTATAGTATGTGTTATCATAATTAATTTCTTATCCTAGCCAACATGATTATATGGTTTGATTTTACAATTGATAAATAGAGAAAGCCTTGTATTTAACAGGGACTAAGTGTAACGGGGGAAAAGGAAACATATCTGAGTGCTTATCAAAAAATTATATTAGGAGTCTGTATTTCTTTACATGATGATGTAGGGTTATCTTCTATACCCTGAGAACAAAGAACGTGTGAACGGGAGAGAAAATCCCCATAACTCTCTGCTGAGAGGCTTCGTTTTCTTCTGCCCGTGTGGGTGGGTGAAAGTCCCAGCTCCATGAGCTAGTGCGGGGCAGTAAGAAGCTGTAGCTTCTGTCCTGTGCAGACCTAAGAGCTCCTCCTGTTTTCTCTCCCTCCTGCTGGTGCCGCTCCTGAGCCAGGGTGCACATCTCCCCCTTACTCTTTCAAATTTTTCTTTCTCTCTTTCAAAAGAGAGTTTCAAAAAACTCTTTCAAAAGTTTAAACAACTAACCCAAAAGAATGTATTCCAAAAAGTGTTTTATGGTATTTGTCTGCATGGTATTATCAATATCTAGGTTGTTTATTTGTGGTTTTGTTTTGTGGTTTGTTTTTTTTTTAAAGAAGATACATTTTCTTCACCATCCACAAAGAGAGAGTATTTGTCTCTTTGAGAAGAGTGACAAGAGGAGATGAAGCGCGATCTCCTACATCATTTTATTTTTCAGTCCTTCAATTTCTGCAAGACGTGGCATAGCAAGTATTGATGCATTTTGTCATTTATGTGGCTCCAGAAATGCCAATGTGAAAGGAGCATTGTCTGTGTTACAGACATGATGTGTCAACCCCTTCTTAAAAATAATTGAAAGGAAAACATAAAGCTAAACCATAAAAAATAGAATAAAAATGAGTGTATAAGGCAGGATATCGTAGTAGGAGAGAGAAGAAGCAGATTCTTTGACTTTAATGAGGACTGGAAAAGCCCAGAATATTTTGATGTGGATTTAACTAACTATCTTATGAATAACTTTTTTCTTGATTTGTGTGACCTAGATATAGAAATTCATTAAAAATAAATTTAAAATATAAAGAAGAAAGGATTTCCAACACAAAATAAATTTTATCTGATCGCTTTCTATTCTCTCTCTTCCCTCCTGCCCTTCTTCCCCCCATGATATATCCAATAGTCTTACTTTCAACAGGTATGTAAAATTTTATAGAGGTTTGTCAAGGACTGATTTTAGCTGAGATAAAATAGCTTTTAATGACTGCTCATTAAAGGAATTAACATGAATATTGAATTTTCTCCATAAAATATTAGTACCAATGCAAGATAAATCTATGCTGTAGGACATTTCACCCACAGAAGGACAATTCCAGTGTTTAAACATCTTAAATTTGTATGGAACGCTACAAACATATTAGTGTCACTGTTGCTAAACAGTAATTCAAAACTAGAAGAAAATATATTATGGTCTTAATTTTTTTTCTTGATGAACATTTTCATATTTGTTGATTCTTGAACCTTAAAGACATTAAGTCACAGAAAAGCTCAGCTATTAAAATATGGACTGAATCTTGGTATTTACAACAATTCAGGTATTAACTGGGGCTGGGTAACAGAAGGGTAGAGATAAATTGTTTGGAAATGCCAAAGAGAGCACCATGTGGTTTAGGTTAGAGACTGACCACACGTTGTAATGCTGCATTTTGTCCATCTAAGGACCAATAGCATGATGATTGGTATTTGCCAGAATGCCCACGTACACCTCAATCCCCAAACATCCTAACAATTTATTTCTTACAGGCTGTACTTTTTGCTGTAGTTTTCATTGTGGAGACTTCACTATCCAACCACGTGTCTGTTTAGGTCTTTCTCTGTCTTGGAAGAATTTGTCGTTATCAGATGTATACTATGTATCTTACTGTTCAAACTTTATTAATGTAAATAGTAAAAATTAAGATTTGACATTTAATGGTGCTTAGAATAACCTGCCAATGATGGGAATTTTCATATTTAAAAATCTTTCTCCACAGAATTAGTCTTTTGTTATCATATAATTCTAACACAGAGTGTTGATTATTTCCTCACAGCTCTTGACATGATCTCAAACTGAATTTATGTTTCTGGAGGAAAATGAAAATGTGTTCTATTTTGTTTAAGATTTTCTTTGTAAAAATAATAAGTAAATAGAAGTGTGATATTAAATGTCTCTATATATAACTAACACAGTCCTAACCTATTTTCAGAAAGCTTTTCTGTTTTCCTCAGTAGACCTTAATTCTTCCTAAAGTCACTGTGAGTAATATTTAGTTCGTTCAAATATACAGATTTTTTTCTATTTGCTTAAAAGAAGCAAATGATTTATTCCCAAAGAGAAAAAAAATAGCTGCCAGATAAAAGCACAAGAATATGTAGAAGTTCTTGAAACTATTATTAAACTTATTGAAGGCAAATGTTTTAAAAGGGAAATTAAGTATAGATCTTACTTTAAAAAAACAAAACCAAAACCAAAAACCAACACCAAAACCAAAAACCAACAAACCATCAAAGTAAATCTTTCCTAACCTCTTTTAAAGAGATCTATCTGAGATTTTAATTCTAACAGAATTGTTACCAATTCTGAGATTGGCCTCATTGGTGTATTCAAAATAAGAAAGTGCATAAGTATACAATTTCAGAAATAAATTTTCAGAATTCAGTAGAAATTTAATTGGGCTGGAAAGTTCCAATCATTCTTTTAAGATGAGGAACAGTTGTACGGCTAAGAAGATGCTGAAGTGAGTCACTCTCAAAATCCCTTTAAACAGCTTATGTCCTCATGTCTCTGTACATCCCAAATTGTTTTGCAGTTAGACCAAAAAACTGTCTCTTCAAAGACAAATTTTGCATTTTGCTGTGAAGAGTCATTGGTAAAATGCATAAGCAGCACTGGGAGCAGGTGTATAAGAGTATCGTGGTGCCTTCCTGCCCCCACTCCCCAAAGAAATGCCTGGCAGTTACTGGGACATACAGTTGGACAACTTATACCCTGTCCCTTTGCTTCAGGTCCTGTGCTCTTCCCTGCACTGGGACACAGCCCAACTCTAAAAGGGATTGTTGCCTTCACTATTCTGGTGTAAGGCAGAGAGCCCTAGGAGGAACATCTCATATAAAAGTGGGAGATGTGGGTTCAAATGTTCCTCTTATGGACAAAGCCGCAAAGCAATGTTTTTTCATGCTGGTGCTTAACTGAGCTTTGTCAGAAAATGCTGGAAAAGCAAAGGAAGCCAGGGCTTAAAATCTGCCCCCCCTCCTTAGCACTTCAAATTGACTTATTTGGACTTATGCCATGTGTGTGCTGGAATCTCATTTTAGTCATATACATTTTTATTCCTGCTTAACATGTTATCAATTTTTAATGTTAAAAACAGGCTTGTAAACTGTACCACTTGAACCAGGCATCTATACTATATTGGGAATGGTCTAATTTATAAGTGTTATGTTCAAGTATACTAAGATTTAAAGTAGTTAGTTCTGGGTAGAATAATTAAATCAGCTACAGCATAAAACAATGCTATATACAATGAAGTGTATTGAATATATATATATAATGAAGTGTATTGACATCTAGATGCTATTGGTAAAGGATTTCTTAAAAGATATATTTGGCATGTAGAGGATGTTTATTATCAAAAAGGGCCACTGCAATAATAGGAAATTAGCAAGATACTTTATTAAAGTCTGCAAGGAAATGAGATGATTTCAGATATATTTCTCTCACTGTTCTGCTTATTTTTGTGGTTGTATGAGTTACAATGATTATGATCTTACTGATAGCTCAGAGAAGATAGGTGTAATTCAGTATTCACAGACGCATATTGTAAGTGAGGTGTAAAACGTATCATAAGTTCTTTCCCATTGTAATGAAGATCCCGTGTATCTTTGATTTTTATGAAATATTCACAATAGTATTGTACACCGACTGGCAAGACAATCAAATCTCAATTATTCACATGTTAATATTATTCTCACCCCTTGAATTTCTGCAGCACGTCTTCCTGACTGCTCATTTGCATATGAGAACCCACCAGCCAACTACTTTTCTTTGTGTTATAAAAATATTGTAAATTTGCATTGCAAAGAACAACTACTAGAGAGAAACATTCAATGTCCTATTCAAAGTCTATTTAAATTAGTGCATAGCAAAACTGAGCAAAAATAAAATGAGGATTTTTATGAAATGAAAAAGGAATAGTTCACTAAATCCCGTGTTAAATGGCTAAACAATAGAGGAAATACAGAGTGTAGTACTCTGGTGTTTTGAAAACAGTTGTTATAATAATAATTAAAGGGTTTTGTTGTGTATAATTTTCATACAAATCTTGTATGGCAGAAGGTTTTCTGTGGATTTTGTCCCCTTGTCGTTTTTATTATTAGTGTGTCTGTTGTGCCCAAACATCCTAGCTGAGATCTCATTATTGTGTTAGAAGCTATATAAAAATGTGTTGAGAGACGGCTCTTAGTCAAAAAAAAAAAGGCAAGTCTGAAGTCTAGAAAAGTGGAAACAGGCATGAAGAAGTGTCTTACTGAGATTCACACAGCAGACTAGTGGAAGAGACAGGCCATTCAGCCAAGTCTACTGCTTTCTAGCCCAGTGGTCTCACTTGTGGGACGCTACCTCTGTGAGTTTAGTAAAATCAGCTCAGCTACACAGCCGATACATGTACACAGACAGCATCAACAGGACACTAAGAATTATGCAAGGACATTTACAGCTTTTTTGCTGGATCTTCCCAGAGAGGAACACAATGCTATCCATGTTAAGTTTTCCCCACAGAAGTGTTATTTGAACACTGAAGTGGTGTGCATTTTGGGGAGCAGCAGGGGATACCACTGGGTCCTTGTTGACTACATTAACTTCTGTCTTTATGCTTAGACACTCTGCCATATTAGCTCTTCAGTTTGGGTCATTAGGACGCTTCTTAAACATGGCTATGCTGTTTGCTTAAACTTCTAACATGGCTTAAACTTCTAAAATGGCTATGCTGTTTTCACTTTGACTCTTGTGTAAATGCAGGTATATCTACGATGGGTTTAACCTTGGTGGCTCCCAGATAATATAAGCAGTCTGCTTTATGCCAACATGGAGCTCAATGTGCATTCTATTTATGTTTTGTAGGTGCTTTGTCTTCAAACTTTTATGGTTCCAAGCATACTGTTATGACTGTTCACAATATTCAGGTTAACTATATATAGACACGAATCCAATACAGACATGACTTCAACATGCATTATCTGCACAGCAATCTAGAAATATACAGTATTGAGTCTGTCATATGATAAAGCTCAGAGGCTTTTGGTCAAGGCAGTTTTCCTGTTTTTCCATGATGAAATCTGTGCATGTATACAGTCTCTTGTGCTTCCAGAATGCATTTAAAATTGATAAGCTTCCAAGAAAACATATTTTTTCTTGTTTTCTCCAAGCGTTGTAATATGAAGTAAGGTGTCATATTAAGTTGTTAAGCGAGTGAAAGCTATTTGACTGCTCCACTGCATGCGATCTTTGAATAAAGCAGACCATTTGTTAGGACTTAGGAGGACTGCTCACACATCTCCATTGTGCATTCCTACCTGAAGGGTGGGGTTTGAATCCTGTGTGATGGAGACAGTCAAAGTGCTGATGGCTGCAGCCACGACCGTTTTATTCTCCAGGAGTTGTGAGGAGTTCAGTAACAATGGTTTCTTTTTTCTTCAGTCTAGCTTAGCTATTGATTTAAAATATGAAACTTCTGCTAGTTAATGTCAAGCTTTAGGTGTCCAGAATAGGGGTTATTACTCCTTTTCATTTTGAGAAATGAACTGAGATTTAACTGTGAGTAGTATTTAACTGGATTCTCTTCTTGCCTGAGCTGTTATTGTGATATGATCAAAAGTATGAACAGGGTAAAAAATAGTAACATAATTTTTAGCTGTAAGAGATGGCCTATATTTGAACATTGTGTAAATGACCTCGTTCTTACAAAATAAGAATTTGCTATTTAAAGTATGCGTATCTTTGATATTTCTGTTGTCTAATACAGCTAAAGAAAATCCAGGAGCCACATAGGACAATTTCTTTCATTTTTACCTCCACCTAAGCTAATTGATGTAAATGGAGGGACCTGCTGGTGGGTGGAATTTGCATACATATTAACAATTTCAGGTGCAGTTCTGAAGAGTGAGGCTAGATGAACACAAAAAGTGGTTTGGTTTTTTTTTTTTGCAAAATCTTTCCCAGGAATAATGTGGATATTTACCATTTGAGATATGCCAGGTTACATTTAGACTTGGGAGCTCAGAAGAAAGAACAAACCAGCAAGCAAATCTGTGTTCCTATAATTAAAGAAGTTTGTTTTCATACTTTTTAATTCTGGGAACATAAGCCACTTGTGCTTCCCCTGTCTATTCTCTTTTCTCTTTTTGTACTGAATTAATAGGGAAAATTGTTCCGATAGAAACATATTGATTGCAGTAAAGAACTGTATGCTACCTGCCCTGCACTCCTGACAATGGTCAATGATATTTAACTGGTGAGAAATGTGCTCTGGGTGACACTTACTAAACAAAATCAGAGTTGTCTTTCATTGTTACAGTTTGTTCTCTACAAGGCCTTGAATGTTCATTTCTTTGACATAAGATAATGATTCATTCTCTTGCTTTGCAGTTTCTAGATGGCTAGGTACTTAAAAAGTCAATACTGAATTTCTGAACAGAAATCCACATATGATTACAGTAAAGCTCCACTATCACAGCATTGTATTAAGAGATGTAATGGTATATTTTATATCTATAAAAATAAGAAGTTTTAATTTGACTTATCAACAGTATTTTAAGATGTGCTACTTTGATTTTATTGGTAATAATTTTTAGAAAGTATAACTCTTCTGAGTCTTGATTCACTCTACACGAATAATGAGAAGTGAATTATTGCTGGAAAAATCATCCAAAGTCAGGGGTAACTGTACGCTTCGAAAAATAATTCCCTTTGTTCTTTATTTAAGGCTTAAAGCCAAGTGATCCAACCATGACCGGCAAAACACAGACCAGCAATGTCACCAATAAGAACGACCCAAAGTCCATCAACTCCAGAGTCTTCATCGGCAACCTGAACACAGCCATTGTCAAAAAAGGCGACATCGAAGCAATCTTTGCAAAATATGGGAAAATAGTCGGCTGCTCAGTGCACAAAGGCTATGCGTTTGTACAGTACATGAGCGAGAGGCACGCGAGGGCTGCGGTGGCGGGAGAGAATGCCAGGATCATCGCAGGGCAGCCACTAGGTAAGGGGTTGTTGATATTATTGAAATATTGTTCTCTCTTTCCTTTCTATTTGTAATATCGTCTGCCGCTGGTGCCTTGGGGACCAGTAAGCTTGTTTTGCTATTGTTCCATCTAAGCATATTTCCAGGATGCATCTGGCAGAATTTTCAAAATATTAGGTGTTACCTAGACGTCAGAAAATGTTCAGTGCTATAAATTGCTGGTTTATTAAATACATTACTTCTGACTGCTTTATACTTTTCTCTGTAATGCCATTGAGGTGAACATGATTACTCATGGGGAAAATACAAGTATTTTCTCTTAGCCTCTAGTTAGTAAATTTAATGTAATATCACAAGACTCGACTTGTTTAATATATATGTGCGTGTGTGTATATATATATATGTGGTTTTCATGCACTTAATGAATCTAAAATAATATCCAGCCCAGTGGTGTGTCAGATTTTATACAGAATCAAAAGAATGAGTTTTATTAGCCCTTGAAATTGTACCAAATCGATCTGTAATGTTGTTATTCATTTAGAGAAGTTTATTACTGAAAATAGGTTGAAGTTATTCCCAGATAATGTTGTAGACACTGTTCATCTGAACTCCAAATTTAAAAAAAAAAAGTGTAAATATTTTCTCTTCTAGTGCTTTGTCATGAATGCTTAATGAGATCTGGTTCTTTCTTATTGCGAGTGTTACCTCTGAAAGCTATTTGCAATTTGATATGGATGCTGTTAATGATAAAATCATCTGGAACATGGTATTAGCCCCATCTGTCATATATATAGTAATGACAGACAACACAGCAAGATGTTTGCTAGGAACGAGCGATCTTTCACGACACCTCTGAACTGTACTGCTCAGCCCCAAACCCATGTGTTTAATGGCTATGTCAGGAAAGGGTGAAGTGTAGCTAGAGCTTTTTGCCCGTAACAAGTCATAAAGAATGGATATGGCTTACTCATTTTCAATCTCTCAGGCTGTGGAAATCTGTTTTTCTGATTATTTGTAAAAATTGAGGTATTTGTGTTAGATGGGTTGTTGTTTTGTCACAGTTGCTCAACAGTAATTTTAAATTTTATAACCCCTGTATTTTGGGTTCAAAAGGAAAAGAGATTAAAGAAATCCAATTACATTTTAGGGGAGATTACTTCACAACTTTTTCAGGAAAAAAGTTATATATATATGATTGAAATAAAAGAGCTCAAATGATAAAGTCAAGTCAGGCTGTGGGATGGCATTATTAGAAGATGTTTCCCGGAGCAGTGGTCTCCGAGCAATAGGCCATGTAATGCCATCAGTGCATTATTTACAGCTCCTTGCACGCTGGTCTGACCAGATTTTTTAAACTGTGTTTTCCCAAGGCAATAGATCTGTTATTACTATGACTACTGCTGCTGCTAGTCTCTTTTAGTATTTATTGTGGCATCTATAATACGCCAAGTGCTTCGTACAAGGAGACGCCCTTGCTCTACTCACAGTACTTTTATGCTTTGTATAGAAGGTAATTGAAGTTGTTGTAAAAGGAATTAAGGGACAAATAATTACTTGAATTGTTCAAATCTTTTAATAATAACAGAAAGTTTATTCAGCACTAAGATTCAACTGTATAATCCTAAAAATTTGATTATTCTGTAAAGTCTAGTGATGGCACGTTTCATGTCTTACTTCCTGATATATGAAGAATAAGCAAGGTGAAATTTTCTTTTAGCGGTTCCAAACCTCATTTACTCTTTCTGTATATGAAATACAGTTGTCATCAGTATTGCCTGACAAGGAAAATTACTTTGTAAAAGTGGCACTTCTGGTCAGACAAACTGTTTCTATGAATTCTTTTCATTAGCAGTAGACATTAAGAGTCATCTCAAAATAGGGAGGAGCTGGTAGATAAAATTTGCTTGGTATTATGACCCAGAAGAATAACATATGTGAAAATTCTGTATTTGAATGGAAGGAAGTAACAGCTATACCCATTACTGTGAAACCACTTGATGAAAAAAGACTTTGTTCTCGGTCCTGAGAGCCTTGCATTCTGAAATAAACAGAACATATGATTTTATATCAACAGTCAAGGTATGGAAAAGGGACAAGAAAAGCCTTTTACAGTTGTACAAGTGAACTTTGTTAGCACAGCTGAATTTTATTTTAAACGGAATTAGAATATATCAGTAAAATAATGAGGGCTGGATGGTAATCAGTTTTGGAAAGCTGTTTGAACAAAGGAATATTTGAAAAACATTATGCTATTGTATATGTCTGATATTACTATACAGTCTATAGTACTCAGTACCTCACAGAAGAAGGAATAATTTAATTTACACTGCATGATTAATCTTCTATGGACTCCTGCCATTCAAAATTATGATATCCTCTACAGCAGCTTTACCTGTGAGTATGTAACTGATGTATGTAACTGAAATTAAAAATTGAGCTTGTAAACTCCCATAGCTGTATATAGTGCTGCACAATTCACTGAGGACGCCGCTGCAATTCCCATCCAGTTGTAGGCAATGCAATTGCATTAATGGTGTGCAATAGAGTCCTGTGTAAATATTTCTTCTGAGGTGGAGTCCTAAAGTGTTCAGCTCCATAGGTACATAACAAGACATTTTGTTTAACAGATTCCTCAGAAATACAAATCTAAACCATTGGTAGTGTCTTCTGTCTTGCCAGCTTGCCATGGGTATTGTAACTTCAGGGAAGTTTGCTTTCTTTAAGACACGATGGAATTTTACTCTTGGATGCTGAGAAAAAGGAAAAGATTACAGTACTAAGAGTTTGAAGGACACTGTAGTTCTTCAGTTGATGCCCTTTTTAACTAATACATTAGTTCCACTGTAGCTTCAATCCTCTTTTGTTGCTGTAAGTATTATCCACGTTTGTCTGCCTTCAGGTCTAAATTAGATGCAGTCTCTGAGCACCAAGTGAGTGCATATTGACATGTAGCCTAAGGTAAGATGGTGGTTGCAGATAATTATTTTGGGTGACATATTCTATTGCACATCCTTTTGAGAAGCACAAAAGTCCTGCAGGGGATTTCTAAATGATGACTACCCAGTAGAAAACATCCAAGGAGAAGAGCAGGTAATAAAGAGAGCCGTTAGAGAGACTTAACATATACCTTTGTTGTAAATTGAATTGATGTGACAATAGGGCTGTTTTTCCTTTTGTTTCCCTTGCCACTACTCAAAACAGATCTTCTTTGTTTTGTATCTGTAATGTCTAACAACACTGAGAGTCTTAACTACATATTTATAGAACTAGGACTTTCCAAAGTGAAGCAGTTCTTCACCTTAATCTGAAAACCAGGCAATGTTAATTATATCAAGAAAGTTTGTATTTAAAAAGGATAAATATTTATGCTTCTTTAGTGAACTAATTTGTGAAAAATGCACTTTGGCTTGAAAAATGACACGTATAAAATTTTGTTGATGACTTTAAATCAGTGGTACACTAAGAAAGGAAATTCAAAACTGAATTAATGATTGTTCAGTTTTAGCTTTCCTATCAGCTTTCAGTCAGTAGCATGCAAGTACAACAATCCTAGAAGACATTAATTTGAAGGAGCATAACTCCAATGACTTATTGAATCAACCTTGTTACTCTTACCCGCCTACCTCAGCTGCCATAATACCAAGACATACCTGTGCAGGGTAACAGGAAAGCAATTCTATCTTGTTTTAAAGTGTATAGTGGATAAGCAGCTGGAAAGGTTTCTTATTTTGCTCCTGGCAAGTCTGTGAAGACTGGAGTTTTAATGCGGGTCAAAACATTCCAGCCAAGGACAATGACTACCTTAGAGACACCCCAGAGATTGTATTAACAGAATGAAAAAGTGGGAATGTTTTGGTATTTTAACATATATTTTAATGAGACTCAAAAAATATCATTTATTACATATGAATAATAATTAATTATATATGCAAACTATATTTCAAGCCTTATATGTCTAAGAGATTGGATATCGCATGTTCGTGTTACTGGACCAGAAAGTGCAATACTTTTCATAGAAAAATCTTTGGCCCATTGTAACTTTTGCAGATGCACATTTTAATGTTTTATACTTATCAACATTGCACCATGAGTAAATAATCTGAGAGCTGCAACTCAGTAATATGCATGTAATTATGTATCCACGTGAGCCTTAGACAGCAAGGTATCTAAGTCTTGAAAAGTCATAATAACTATATATTATACTGTTTTCTACATTTAAATGTTGTACCTCAAGTAAAATTGCATTGTTCTGGTGTAATAATCCACTTTTTTCTGAATAGTGTTTAAGCAAAAGTGAAACGGGAAATGTTGTATAAGGAAGCATCATGTAAGTTTAAACAAAAAACACATTTAAATCAGCAAATATTTGGAACAGCAGAAATTATTTGTCTACAAACCTATCCACAAACCTGTAAAACTCTTGAGATGCCATAAATGTTGTCTTATTGTGGGGATGACTTTTAAAAATGCTGAACTCATATATAACTATTTGCTGAATACCTCCTCGGTTGAGATCAATTACTATTGTAAAATAGCTGTCAACATCAGGGCCAGGTTTTGAGAAAGTTTATTTGATCCAATATTTTTTATGTTGAGCAAAACACGATAAAGAATAACATTAAATACTAAGTGGTCTTCTTACAAAAGCAAGCAACCAACCGAAAAAACCAACCCCACAAGAATTGTGTCTATGTAATCATGATGAAAGTAGTGCCTTTATGTCTCAGGATCCTAGAGTGAAACTAAGGATATCAAGTGCTGTTTTTAATGAAGTCTTTCCCACTAAATCACATCTTGGTCAATATCCTCATCATCCAGCCCTCAGGCATGAATAGAATATTACAGAACTTCTGAAAAATTATTAATTAACCTTCCACAGCTTAGCTGAGAGTTGTTAAAATTTACCCCCTAGAACTGACTCTTTAATCCTATTTCAATCTTTTCCTATATTTGGGAACCAGCGTAATCCTGTCTCAGCCTACTCCTTCATGCAGGTAGAGTGACGTCTAAATTTATCACATAGGTCTCCACCTGGATGTCTATCCAAGCCCTTGTGGTCTATGTGCAGCCTGTGTAACAGCAGACAGTAGTGTAAAGTCTCACTTTACACTGTAGGGGACCTTGGACACAACCACTGATCACTGCTCATGGGGGGCTTCTGATAATGGATAGTTTCCATACATCCATTCCCACTGGACACTTTGGTGTCTCCCAATACTTTTATAGCTTCCATTGTTGCATCAGTAAGGTCCATTGTGGCTGTAGTCTACAGCCATAGCAGCAGACTGTGCTACAGCAGTATAACCCAGTTGTCTTTCCTTACGCTCTTGAACTCAAAAAGATGATTACATCTTGTTGTCACTCCATAGTCCTGTTTGTTGTGGTTTTTTTTAATCAGTATTTTCTCATCCTATAGTTAACATTGATGTGAATCATTTCAAGCACCATCTGTGGATATAAAGCAGCTCTCATAAAGGAAGGAAGTGTTATGTTTAACAATCACCACTTTGTCCGTGGTTCAGGGCAGGACACCATTGCACAGTTGATGTATGCCTGTTCCAGAAGAGCAAGATGAATGTTTCATCGTGTAACAAAAATCCATATTTTAATGGAATGAGTCATTTCATTAGATTGAAAATACCTGGAGTAAGAATGATGATTTTCATTCCCTATATCTTACAAAATGCTCTATTTCTCTGTTAGTGGGATGGTTTCATTATGAAAACTCAAACTACAATTTAGATTTGGCTTTCTGGCAGAACTAAAACTTTTTTATGTTCAGAAAGCTACCAAGTGTATATGAAGAAAATAGTTCAGCTACGAGGTGAACTCATGAGAGCAAAGCTTTGCTTGATATCTTGGGGTCTCCTCCTGTGAAATTATTCATATATTCCTAAACAAGGATAAACTAAAATTTGCAAAATTGTGCCTGGCACAAAGTTTTGTGCTCTGAACAACCCCATGTCAGCTCATGCAAATGTTAGGTATTGTCTCCATCATAATGCCAAGAAAAATGATCTGACCACTTGCCATTGACAAGTGTTATTTTAAGAAAAACATTCCTTCAGGGCTGTATATAGATGCATATTAAGATTCACTTAGTCTTCTGCACAGCGAACTCATCTTTAAAATCATGGACAAGGTGTTATTATGGGATCTGTCTATGTCCTTCTCTGCTGTTTGACATGTCTGTATATAGCATAGGTTCTCATCTGCATTAAATGCTACTTTATTCACCATTTCATCCTTGGGTTTCATAACGTGCTACACTTTAAGTCCCTCGAATCTGCTTGCAGCAAATATTTACAGGTTCATGGATCTGATATAGCCACTGTAATTTTGTAAGTGCTTTTCAAAACCTTTAGACAATGTTACTTCAAAATTCTCAGTACTTCAGCTTTTGCTCCATGCATATCTTGATGAGATTGTTTTTCTAGCAAACAATATCCAGTACTTTCTTCTTGATTTGAACATGTATGCTTTATTTCTGTTGCAGCTCTCTCAGCAGTTACAAATTTTTTTTTTCCTTTTTTAAATATACTTGCTTTGATTAGTGACTGCTGGGATCATTAAAATTTTTTATAGCTATTCTATAATGTTTCATTCTGAACTGCCATAGCATCACACAGTGATAAAACTACTGTCATGATAAATAATGTCATAACATTTGTCTCAGTGTCTTATGTGGGATGTCCTCTATCAAAAGAATTACCTCTAGGACACTCTGCAAATTTTGGTTTTATTGTTCTGGGAGGTCTCATGTTGTCTATAGCTTAAATTCTTGCTTGATCTAGCTTGAGTCAATTGATAGACTACCTTCCATGCATTGGCTTCTTCATTCTTTTCTGGACTCAGTTTTATATTTTCTTCTAGATCATTTGACAACACTTTCTTCACTACCTCATCATGTACTGCTGGAGTTGTGTTCCTAATATCATGTCACTTGGTTTTGTATGTGTGCTTGCTATATCTCCATGTTTTCTCATTCCTTTGTTAAAACATTTTGCTTGCTGGTCTTGTTCCAAAGGCACGTGGAGGAATTCTTATCTGCTCCAGGATGTATGGAAAGCGCCTCATCTAAATCTGACTTGCTAATATTTATCTTTCTAATCTGCAATTGGAAATATGAGTGGTATCTTTACCAGATATTCAGCACTGAATGGGTGACAGGATAAACTAATATTTTAGTGTATTGCAAAATCCAGGCAAATCCCAGCCCTGCTATTTGTTTTTTGGACTATAACTGTTAAAACCATGAAATAGCTTTCCCTCCCAAGACATCACTCAGTTGTTTGGAGGAGAAAGTATAGCAAATATTCCTCTTACCAGAATACTCATGTAGCAGACAAAAATCTTTCACCCCATCATAGTCTCAGTTCATGGAGGCAGCTCTTTAAAGTGATGAACCTTGAGGATCACTCTTCCTCTCTCTTTCCCTTCTTAACAGCAAGGTCAGCTAAAATGCAAATGTTCTTTTTTTGTTTAGCTTAACTGAAACAAGAAATGCTTGTGACGGCAAATTTACTATCGCAGATTTGATTTCATGTCTTAAGCCTACCTTCATTTTGCACCTAAGGAGAATACAGCAGAGGAAATCTGTTTCTTTCCCATCAAGGGTCTGCCTCAGGTTTCACACTTAATCCTACAATTCTTTCAAGGATAGACGACTTCATCAGCAAAACTGTCTAAATCATGCATACGGGGGGGAAAAATAATCCTGACACCTTATTAATAACTCAATCATTTTTCAACACTTCATACAAAGTGAAATTCACTGGTAAAAAAAGGAAGATTTGACAAATGTGGTGCTCAAATTCTATACTACTGCCCTTCCCTCCCTCAATATTACTGAGCTCCACCATGGTAATGAAGCTTCATGTTTCTTAACCAGCCTGATGACTGATAGCTTCCTTTGTGCCCCACTTGGTTGCACAGCACAGACATATCTTACTACACATTAAAAAAAAAATAAATTAAAGGGCACATTTTACTGTATGTATCTATGAAAGCTGGATAGAACTTCCTTGAATGTCTCTGCTACCATGAGTAAGATCTCTGTTCTTGTTCTTTCTTTTTTTTTTTCTCCAAGGTGTAAGATTATGTGCTTAAACATTTAAACTACTTCCTTTTTGTTTGGATCGATCTCAGCATTTTAATATTTTTCTTTTCTCAGTCTACTTCTGTTACTTGTTTATCTAGTCTTCTCCCTGATGGAAGTGTTTGCTGGTTTGATGTTATCCAGACACTTTTGTTATGATCACAGTCATTCCTAAGCGTTGTTAAAATCTCATTGAAAAAAGAGCATTTCCAATTGACTGCTGTGGTAATCTGTTGTAGACATCTGTGCCACCTCTCCTACTGTTTGCAGTTAAATGGTAAATTTTAAGTCTCTTGTGCTTGCTTTCAGTGTGCTCCTGATGAAACACAAACATGAAAGAGAGAGGGGAACAGAACTTAATGAAGTGTGGTGATAACTTTCAAGTCTTGAAATTAATTTGGGATGTGTATAATATTTTCTAGTTCTTCAACTACCTTAAGCTTTCTGGACTAAAGGTCACTGCTCACTTTGTAAAATCTGTCTGTCTAGTCTTTCAGGTGAGGAACACATAATTTGACTGAAAATAGCATGTGAAACGAACAACAGATAGCAAAAATATAGATACTAAATGACAGGAAAACCTGTGCTTGGCAAAATCTGAAGCCATTTCAGGGTATGATTCACTTCTTAGTTGTACACTATGAGATAATTCAACATCTTTAATTTTAAAGAGACATATAAAAATACCTCCTTTTTTATTATTTCTTTGGCTAAACTTTATCCCTTGGTGTGATGCTGTCATACAATTGTTGAATTATAGAATAATTTCGGTTGGAAGGGACCTCTAAAGGTCATCTAGTCCATCTTCCTGCTCAAAGCAGGGTGTACTCAAAGCAATGACAGTCTAGATTGTTTTTCAGCCACTTAGCAATCCACCCATGCAATGCATACCTCCCAATCTTTGGCTGCAATGACGCTATGGAAGATTGTGTCAAAGATCTTGCTAAAGTCAAGGTGAAGAGCAGTCGCACCACCTCTTCCCCCATTCACTTTAGCATTCATCTCATCTTAGAAAACTCATTGGTTTTGTCAGGTATAATTTGCCTTAGTAAATCTGCTGACTGCTCCTAGTCATTTTGTCTTTCATGAGGTTAGACATGACTTCCAGGATGATTTGCTTGTAAGCACCCAGACTGTCTTATCTAGTTGGTCTCCCTTCAATACTAAAGCCCATCCTGACCACAGAGGTAAGTCAGATACATATGTGTTGGAGCAGCAGCACAGTTATTGTCCTGCTCCAGGCTGCATGGATCAGGCACAGGGCTCTTGAATATGGATCTCCAAGAAAAGTTTAAGGACATGATTTTCTTCTCCTTATATTCCCTTTTTACCCCTTAACCTTTCCCAAGTTCTGCCTTTTTTCCATCTTATTTCTTCCTAAAAAAAACTGTCCGTGTCTATCCCTAATCCACTTTTCCTGGTTTTGTTAATTTTATAAATTTTTTTTGTTATTTTTACGAGATTATGCTGGAAATGTCTTCTTTATTAATGAATCTATTAAGCTCATAGCACCTCACCCTTGTTTTTTAAATCTGCAGTGTTTTGCCATCTTCATGTCAATACCTTTTGTGATACTAGAGGTTGGGATAAGCGATCTAAATGCAAACCTTAATGTTTAGCAATCCTGACCTCAATAAAAATTAAATTCTAATATTGCTTTCAAAAGATCAAGAAAACTGAGTTTATGGAAACACTTCCATGCCACCACTCTCGTGGAAGACAAGCTACTTGTGTGGCTCAAACGATGATTGCCATTCTAGTTTTTTGGTTTTTGAGAATTTGTTTTGCTTCTTGGCCAGGTTTCATTCAAAATTATTAGAGGAAATTTGAATGCAAACAATCAAATTATAGCAAGATAAAATCAACGCTCATACTAGCATTGCAGCGGCTGGAAAAGCAGTCTTGAATTTTTACAGCCTGACTTTAAAGGTCTTTGTTTTCTGTTAATTGGCACTTACTGCTGCTTTATTTGTCTCCTAGTTTTAAGTTTTGGTTTTAGTGCCTTTAAATCCACAGATAGACAGGGAAGAAAAAGCAGAAAAAAATGGGATATTTTAGATGTAACTAATCAGTGGTTGGGATTTTTTTTTTCTTCAGTCTTGTGTTGTGCAAAATGAAGTAGCAATTTCAATCTAATTTGCTGGAATTTTAAGACTAGTTTGATGCTAGATAAAGTCCTTAAGTCCTTGTGCATAAGAATGTCTTCAAAAAAAGAATGAAAGGAGGAGAGGAGAGGAGAGGGGAGGGGAGGAGAGGAGAGGAGAGGAGAGGAGAGGGGAGAGGGAAAACCCACTTTTCTATGCCTTTTGTCTCTAAAACTCTAAAAGATGCTAAATCTGTTAAGGTTGTGCCATCATGCAGTTGGGTAAAAATGCCAATAGAAGAGACCATTGTCTGTTATTTGATGGTCATTGAAGAACTGTGACATTAAGCAAAGTGAAAAAAATGAAAACATTTGTTTCTAAAGAAGGAAATGCTCCTGAAATACTTCATAGTCAGCAAAGAGTTTTGGTCAAAGAAAAAAAAAATCACTAGAATTAAAATATTTCAGTTTATATTTAAGAGTCTAACTTTTCACTTCAATTAAAGGTTTTGAGACTAAATTTAGCTTAATCAAATTAGTCAAAAGCTATATGAAATGTTTAGTTTTGGGTCCATTTGAATATTTTGGTAATTTCTTGCCAGTGGAAATTATTTTCCCTTCTGATTTCTCAGTTTGGCCATCTATGAAAAAGCAGAAATTATTTGCATGATCTATTCAAGAGGTCTGAACTCAGCTGGAGGCAGAGGGCTCGACACTGGAGAATGTGGCCTTCAGAGATCGTATGGTCGGTTTGCTGGGGTTATTTTCTCTTAGTAATTCACGTTGCACCACTGATCTCTGTGTTTTCTAGTCAGCCCATGCCCATGGTCTCCCTTTGGAGAACAGGCCAATATGGCTTTATGCTCCTCATTATGGGAAGGACATTGAGATTACAGAGCAAGTCCACAGAAGGGCACTGAAGCTGGTGAGGGGTCTGGAGAACAAGTCTTATGAGGAGCAGCTGAGGGAACTGGGGTTGTTTAGCCTGGAGAAAAGAAGACTGAGGGGAGACCTTATCACTCTCTAGAACTACTCAAAAGGAGGTTGTAGCGAGGTGGGGGTCAGTCTCTTCTCTCAAGTCACAGGCAACAGGACAAGAGGAAACAGCCTCAAGTTGCACCAGTGGAGGTTTAGATTGGATATTAGGAAAAATTTATTCACCAAAAGGGTTGTCAAGCATTGGAACAGGCTGCCTGGGAAAACAGTGGAATCACCATTCCTGGAGGCATTTAAAAGACGTATAGACATGGTGCTTCTTAGGGACATGGTTTAGTGATGGTTTTGGCAGTGTTAGTTTGATGGTTGGACTCAATCTTAAAGGTCCCATCTAACCTAGACAATTCCATAATTCTGTTCTATGGCACTGCTTGGCCCAGCTGCTGTGGCTGAGAACAGCACAGGGAGGTTTCAGGTAGCAGGGATATGGGGGAAGGACGAGTATTTACACATTCCTTTCAGGATATTGCTCTGAACAGCAGACAGAACTAGGGAGACAGACCACAGACTGCTAAGGGTGAACCTCCTTCCCTTCCTGGAGACCCACCTTGGAGCCTGAGTCCCACCAGAAGAAAAAGGTGACTTGGCTGACCATAAAGACTGTACGTTTACGTTAAGCATATAATAGTCTACTTTCAGTGGAGCTAAAGAGTGAACTTGGGATTTCCTAGACAGCTTCTAAGCCAGTAACAAATACAGTAAGTCTTTCCTCTTTTTTCTTGGATTGTTAGAAAGCTAGATGAAAACTTGAAAGCAATTATGTCCTCCAGACCTCTTGAAATTACTGCCCCACCCGCACACACCCTGTGAGCCCCTCTCTCTGAGATGGTCAGAAGGGATCTGCTTTCTGAAGCAGAATGTGCTGTAAGGTCTTGTGGGACGGCGGGGGCTTTGCACACACAATACGCCTTTGCAGACCCCACTAAACCTTCCAGTTCAGTGACCTTACTGCACCTGTGTGTTTGTTTTCGAGAAGGATGGAGATATATAGGGCATATAGAAACACACTCTTAATCCTGAGTAATTAGCACTGCTTCTGGGGGTGATGGACATAACTTATTCTTTCTAGGTTTCAGGATGTGGCACACTATAATGCGTGCTTCTATCTTGTTGCTACAAAAATACCCTGCTGCAAGGCGGGGGGGATTTGTCTTCATTTGGGGGGGGGGGGTTGTAGACCAAATATGGCCCAAGCCTGTTTGATAGTTCTCTCGTAAATGAAATGATGACAATCCTCTTGTGACTAGGAAACATTCCAGAGCCGGGGTGTAGGGTTACACAATGGTACAGTGTCTTGCCCCTGATTTATAATTTGAGAAGCAGATTGTGTTCAGACAGAATGTGAGCCGAACAATGAGGTTTCTAGTCCTGATCTCATTAACAGAGATTTATACCAAGAGGCTATTGTATCTTGCTCTTTTGGTTTGCCATGCCGGCAAACATTCATAAACTTATTTAAAAAGGAAAGCTTCTGTCACACACTTAGGTCAGAAAGTTCTCAGGAAAACAGCTAGTCAAATATAGAGTGGTCTCAATCTGCACTCACTATGGCTTAATGTTTCTGGCCTTAAGTCTCAGAATGATTGTCACACTCAAGCTCATTACATGTAAAGATTTGTGGAGACATGGCTTAAAATGCCATTTCACATATTTGTGTTTGTTCACAGTTGAGTCACTCTAAGATAGCTTGTTATTTGCAAATCATACATAATCACCAAAAGAATGTTCTTCCAGTGCAGAAGAACCATCAGTAGGTGGAATCGCAATAATATACCCAGAGCTACTTTCCCTCCTGCCGCCCCCAGAGCCTCTGCGCTAAATGAAAGGTCGTAAAGACGTGGCCTGGAACCTGCTCTTTGCTGACAGTCGAGTAATCATTGTGCACGCAGAAGGGGATGCACAGCACATTAATTAATGTTTCAATAATGCTGCCAGGCAATTTGGCCTGACCACCAATGAAAAGAAAATGGAGGTCCTTTTCGAGTCTCACCGCGCTGGAAAATAGACTGTCCCAGCAGCGCCTGTCGAGAGCGCAGCTCTGCAGCCCGCAGACCAATTCCGCTGCCTCAGCGGGAGCCTGTCTCGGCGTGTCACGGCGAGAGATGAAGTCACACAGAGCACAGCAAAGTCCAGCACGGCTCTTGGGAGATTAAAGGACAGGGTATCTGGAATACAGGAGGCATCTGGCTTCAAAGTAACCAAGTGCCACCCAGCTGTCATCACCACTTTTTCATACTCCTGGGAAACACAGGCAGTTTATCAAGGCATGTGACTTCCCAGTTCCACCTGCACTGGCTTTTGTGCTGTTGCTGGTATAAATAGTCACACAGTGCAATTAGGCCATTATTCACAGTCCTGTCACATACTGGGTGCTGTAGCAATACTCCTGTGAGCGATGTTCTCCCGGACAGCTGATGCATTGTCAGATGAGAGGTCACTCAACCCCAGATTGTGCACATACATTAAACAACTGAGAGTAGGTGAGGAGACAGGGCAGCAGAAACACGTTGGGCAAATCTTCCGATGGCAGCCAGCTCCACATCATGGAGCTGCTGCAAAAAACATGGATCAGTTACAGCACACCTAGAAGGAAAGGAACACTACGCAGTGCAGGGACATGGAGGAAAGTGGGTGTTGTGAAGTTCGACAGGGACATCTTTAGTATGTGCCATTTGTACTGTGAAAATAGGACACGTTTCTGCTCAGTAAGGGTACAACAGCTGAGCCTTGAATCAGCAACAGGGACCATCCTCTCATCCCACTGTGGGACTGTAGCTAGACCTTCCTTTTGGTCTCCTCTGCCTGAACTCCTAGTAGAGACTAAAAGAAATTGTGGAACATCCTCTCAGTCAGCTCCTGGCCCCACTGTTTCAGAAGAGTTGCACTGTATTTTTAACATTCCTTTTTTAAACAGATTTTGAAATGGATTCAGGTTATCTCAGCTTCGTATCGTGTACCTTTGCTCTCTGGGGAACCTGGGGAAATAGGAACATCTTGCTCACTTTGTCGGTGCTATTCGTTGTTTTGCAAGCTTTTTCCAGAGGAGTTCAGACCGTATTGCAATAGCAGCTTTTCTATCTTGCTGATGACTTGTTGCTGAATGCCAGACAGACCAAATATGGAATAATTAGGACAGTGATAGATGGAATTTTCTAGGCAATATGTGAATGATAAGCTTTAACTACCTTTGGCAGTCTTTGGCTTAATCCCTACCTTTTTTCCTTTGGCAGAACATTTGGTGTTGTGACAGAAAAATGTGAGCAGTTCCTTCTGCTTTTTCCCCCCCAAATGTATTAACTATTCTTTATCTCCCACAATAGTCACCCTTCCCATAAATCTTATTTTCCATCAAGGAAGTTCTCCTTTACAAGTTTCCTCTCCAAGTGCAATTGATTTCTAGTGTTTTACACTTCCTTTAGCATGAAGAGCTGGAAGAGACAAACCATAGAGTTTGTTCTACTCCAGCTATTAAAGCTCTGTCCAAGTGCAACTATCTATCTGACCAGGTGATGCTCAAAACAATGAATCTTTTATTAAATCTTTGCAACCAAAAAAACACTTTCAAGCGTCCTCTGTGCTTCTCTCCTTGGAAAGCTCTTAGCACCGTTCACACCTTCTTATCGCCGTACCTAGAGCAGGCTCACCCAGCCTCCCCTCTGAAAACCACACTTTTTGTGTTTCTGAGGACCTGGCCTCAGAGTGGGAAAAGTGGGGCTGGGTTTATGCAGCAGGACACCACGCAAAAGCTTCTGGTGGATTCTGAAATCGTATTTTGTATTCACACACTCCATCAAAATGACAAAAGAGCCACATCATTAGATCCACACACTTTGATTTTGAAAAGGAGAGCTTGACAGAAAGGCTGCTATTTGTAAGAGAAATCATTATGGCAAACTTGCTATTTAGACCCTACACGAACGGCAACCAGGGCCACCTCCTCCACCCCTTACCTTGCTCTGGTGTGTGCTCCATGTTACCTGCATCTGTTAGGTGTGTTTTAAGGGTACCTCATTTTTCAGAGCACATATACTCAGGAACATGTAGATTTGGGCTCTCAAACGCTTTAGACCTGGGACTGATGCCCAGAAAGTCTTAACCAGAGGTAACAGCATTTCTGTGCATGGGCAGAAATGGGTAAAACTTTGTGCATGGGCAAACTTTGGGTATGGATTAGGCACTGGACCATTATCCTCAAATTATTTATCCACTTAGATATGTGCATGTCACTCTGAATCTTCCCAGAGATTAATATCCTTCAGAGAACTAAATAATTATTCCTGGCTTCTAGTCACTCTAATATATATATAACAACAGTCATAGCAGTTGTGCTGTCTCATTATCTCAATGAATGAGGACAGAGAAGAGGAATATAAAAGACTTCTCCAAACTTATTGAGGTTACATCCGACTCTAATAAACAAATACCTGTCTCCAGAATCTCTCTTTGCCATGGTCCAACCACATGGTCCAACCTCAGTGCCATTGAAACTCTATTAGGCCACTTGCTCACAAGGTCTGATAACTTGTATTAGAATCGTAGAATCATTTAGGTTGGAAAAGACCTTTAAGATCATCGAGTCCAACCACGGCCCAATGCTTGGCCACCTAAGGAGTCACAGACCTCATCTGCCCATCCTCCCCACCTCTGGAGATTTGCATCTCCCTGGCTCAGCTGTACTTCACAGCTCAGAAGGTGTTAGTT
Organism: Limnodromus scolopaceus; assembly: GCA_028565335.1. NCBI lineage: Eukaryota > Metazoa > Chordata > Aves > Charadriiformes > Scolopacidae > Limnodromus > Limnodromus scolopaceus. The sequence goes on from JAOXNO010000013.1 coordinate 131,095,403, forward strand.
AACACCCAGGGCTGAGACCTGGAGAACCTCGAGCCTCTGACTCACAAACCTCAAACAGCACTGGCAGTCAAAACACAGCAGTGCTGTTTGTTTGCCAGACTGTCCCCCAGTGATGTGAGACAGGGGACATTCAAAGAAGTAATTGGATAAAAAATACATACTTGCAAAAGAGACAGCCCCTGTATGCTCACGGTACCCACCCGCCTGCCCCTCTTTTCTGGCAGATGTTTCATGCTCTTTCTGGCCATGAGCACATGACAGGAAAGGAGAGGAGATGGCACAATGATAAACACTGCACAGAGACCATTTCCAACAAGGAAACTGTGCCTGGCACTGCATGTCAAGACAGTGGCTACATAGATACATACACGGTGACTGCATAGACTCGTATCTTGAGGATTTCTGGTCACAGTGAAAACAAGATTGCTGCCTTTTCAGTTTAGGTCTATTCTCTTTTCTTTCTTTTTTTTTTTTTTTTTTTTCAATTTTCTGTGTTACTGTCTTTAAATCCATTGCCAGATCAATACCTAAGGACAATGGTTGCAGGTCCAGAGGCAGAGACTTCTGGATCCAAGGTTTGGCAGGCAGGGAAGGAGAAGAGGGAAGAAGGAGGAGCTGCGATCTGAGCTAACTATGGGCAAGGCACAGAGCTTGCCGAAAGCCATTTGGGCACACATGGTAGCTTTTAGTGACACCTGAAGGGACAGTGTTCAAAGTTCCCATTCATTTTAATGGAAATTGGATGTCCACATTTTCTGAAAGATTTTTAAATCTCAGGTATGATTTATAAACCAAGTACAAACACAGCACCCAAAAAGAGCAATAAATGTACAGAACAGCCTGCAGCAGATCAAGGTGAATCCAATGCAAATGCCTAGTTCAGTTCCTGAACACCAAAGTCTAAATCCTTTCCAGAAGTCCTGCGGAAGAGGCTTTAAAAAATAACATAATTCTTAAAATCGTAGAGATTTTCCCTGTCTGCCTGAGTGAAAATTCTCGTTCAGTGGTAGGTGGCTGCCAGCCACGCTACCCCGTCCCCTGAGAGCTGACTGCAAGCACACAGCTTTGTGGCACAGCAGTTACAGTCCTGAACGGTCTGATCAATTTAGCTTGGCACTGCATGCAACATCTGGCCCATCATTAATACAGCACTTTAAGATCCTTCTGGTGCTACTAAATGCAAGGTATATTATACCAAGTAAGTCTAAAAGTTACTCTTAGGTTTTTTTCTGGGGAAGAGAAAAACTGAAGGGTTAAGGAAGACAGAGTGATGAACATACTTTAAAAAAGAGTACTAGGTTTCACACCTCTGCCTGTTTTGTCCTTGTTAAGACAGTACCCACACATTAGTGGGGGGGGGTATCGGATGGCCCTTTTGTGCTTATTCTTTTCCTATTAAAAACGCAACTACCGTGGCCACTCATGTTTCCTTTGGCAGCTGAGCAGCCAAAGGAAGTTTAACATGCTGTAAATGTGCAGCTGTAGCGGAGCCCAAGTCCCACCAGGTCCATGGCCACTGCATTTGCTGAGTGCTGAGGAGGGCCCCCAGCTTCCCCCCCCGGTGCCACCATGTGTCATCCACTGAGGTCTGCGCTCCTGCCTTTCACTGCCTGGCCACCGTGGGAGGACCGGATACAAGCCAGAAGCTACCTCTTGGTAGCCTACTGCTGCTGTGCATGGATTTCTTCAGAAAGATTGAAGAAAATGTTAAAAATAATTGTATGGTATTATGGTAGACTGAGGAATTGGGAGTTTTGTGTGTCTCCTGTAGATGTGTAGAAATCATGTGTGAGATAATTGCCGTGTGCTGGAGAGAAATAGACAATTTTAAGGTACAATTCATCTGCCCCTATATATCTAAAACAGGTTAGATCAATCAGTCTCTAAAAGTGCCTATTTGTCTCTAATGACTTGAAAGAGACCTTGGAGACTAGCTCAGACATAAGCACTGTGTAGATGGTAGATGATATGAATGCCATTGTGGACAGTCCCAGAGGACGTCTATTGCCTTCTTTTCTTCACTTTTTCTCTTGGTACACTGTTGGGTGTTTTTTTTAAACTAGATCTCAGGCTGAGATTACCCAAGTTGGCTACAGAAGGATGCATAACATGAGAACTTGATCATCACCAGTGGACCCTGTGGCACATCCTGGCCAAACTGGTCATGTCGCTGTAGATTCAGCTTTCTTCACTTCCAGTCAACTCTCCTTTATCCAAGTAACCAAAGAGGTGGGATTCCACAAGTAAATGAAAAAATGTGTTTCCAAACCTAAACTGAGGAAGTCTGAAATCTCTGCATCTTAATTCCTAACATGCCCAGTGCAACCAGTACACTGGGTGCGCAGAAGCTAAGCTGGCTCTGCATAGATCAGTTTGGCTATGTCTCTGGCAGTAAATAAAGTGGAACAGAGCCAATTCTCTAGCTCCAAAAGCAAGTAGCATGCTATGGCTCACAACCACACAGCTAAACTCTCTCTCCACCTAGAGCAGGCGGCTTTGTTTGCGCTGCATTTGGGAAGAGTCCCAGGACTGTGCCAGCCCCTGAGCTGGGCTTGAACATTGTCTGGGGAAGTGCTACCTGGCACAGGCCATACCATGCCAGGGACTGTGCTCCCGGTTAGACCATTGGTATAGACCACTATATATATATTTTTATATATATATATATATGTATATATATGGTATAGACCCTTAACAGGTCAGTGCCTAAACCCATCTCCTGCATTACTACATGCTTCCAGTGTAGCTGCAGAGGTGGTTTAAGAGTCTAATAAAATATATTGGCTCAGACATACTGCTACGTGAATGTGGGTTATGGTTTCCATCAGGCAGCCAGACCATACGTCTCTGTGCCTAGGACATGGTATAACTTCAACAAAGATAAACTGGCCATTGATATTGGACAACTGGCTCTATTTTCAATATCATATCATGTTGTGAGTGTATCAAAGGAAAACAATATATTGCAGTAGCCTGCTCAATATTAAACTGGAGTTTTTTGATATCACACCTTCCTAGTCTCTAGACTCAATCTTTTAAGGCAGAATTTTCAATGTTACCTAAATAACTTTCCCAATTCAACCTGACCAACTCTGCTATGAAAGTATGAGTTATTCTAAATGGAAGATTTAACACATAGGAAAAACATTATTTCAAACTTAGTAAACAGAAATTACATTTATACTGCCTTATTGGTGTCTGCCAGAATTTTGTGCCCAAGTCTTATCTCCTGAATGTCCTTGCTGCCTAAGTGTTAGTTCACCCTCAAGCTCCGTTCTGGAGCAAGCTCAGTAGTTTCTGGGCTGGGAAGAACGAGGCAGAGACTGAGATGGTGTGTGCCAGCGTCCCACCCCTGCTCTGCATGAAGATACAGTACAAGTGTGACTCATGTTGGATTTGGCTTCTCCCAGACTAACCAGTATTTCAGCAGGCCTCTCGATGGCCTCATGTCCTAAGCCACCCTTGGTGTTACACAACAAAAAGACATATCTGGCAGCCTGCGAAGCAGTTTCCAACAGCAGCCCAGGGCAACATCTTAAAAGGACCATACTCAAATCAATAGCTCCATTGTCGGGAAGATTTCTTAGCAGCAATTTAAAATTATACCGAGTGCCTTAGCACAAGCTGGTTTTATACAAACTGGAGAGCAGTGCTGGCTCTATTTCATGTATCTGTCTGTTTATCTATGTATAAGCATAGGAATTTTGTCTCCCATATGTATATGTGTTTACACACATGCAGGAGGGGTACCCAGCCCTTGGGTGCAGGCAGGCAGAGCTGCCTGGCCTATACCAAGATACATGTGATCCTTCTAAGTGTGGCTGCAGCAGGGTTCTTCGTGATCCATGATTGCTGTGACCATGATCTTGAGAAGCGGGTCTCTGCTTTGCTTCTCCAGACATGGATATTACTGAGAATCCTAGGGAGGAGCCCCCTTCCTAGGCTGTGACAGGTACCCCTACAGACTCACACATCTCTTGGATTCATCGTCGCTATTGTTCTCGTCTTTGTTTTTAAGTTTTCACAGCAGCTAGATATTTTATGCTTTAGGGCGTATCTACACTGCTGACCCAAAGAGGACCGGGTAATGAGCTCAGGCACTCACACTTACTGTCACACTGCTTAATTCTTAGTGCTCTCCTCGACTCTGTTTTGGATCACTTCAGTTGTCACTAAGAGAAGTCAGTTGTAGAGGGAGCTGACCCTGTGGCGTGTGGACACAAGCCAGTCAGCGCTATTCAGCCTCAAGGCTTGAATCAACTCAGCAGAACAAACACAGCCAAACAGTCTGTAAGTTCAATGAGATGAAAAGGAGCAAACAATTCTGATTCCATTTAATGCCAATTTAGGGCTTTTAACACCGCCTTTCCCACAAACCAAGCTGCTGTATTGTCCAGCTTTTGGGGGATGATAGGATGAGAGTTTGAGAAATCTGTCTGTTTTGATAATGTCACAAGGAGCGTTCAGGTTTAGTACCAATGCTTCACTAGGACGTAGTCAACATGTTGGTTTTGGTAAAATAAAAGTCTGGAATAAGGAAGACATTCAAAATAAACAGGATCCTAGGAAGGGTATTCACTTTAATTTTATGCTTATTTTTCCCCAGAGGGGAAGAGGTAGAGCTTGCCAACCTTTTAAGTTGCTTTTCACTGCATAATGAATGGGGATAAGTTAACTCTGACTATGTTTTCAATTTCCTTAGGGAACTAGGTGGAAATGCGTTTGAAGTTTTTCTGTTAACATCTGAATACTTCTATGCAGAGCCCACCCTCCATATCTGACATGACTTTCAGTGCTTCCAACTTAATAAAATTTATCTTAAAGACAGATGATTTTCTAGAATTGCAGTTCACAAGATATTTGGCATGATTGATCTAATTTATGACAAATAAGAGGATATAAATATATAGATATAAAAAATTGCTTCCTGAGACCCCTTGTTTATTCCTTGAATACTCTGTTGTTCCCTTATTAACTGTCAATCTGTGTTCTAAATCTAAATTTTAAATGTATGTTCTTTAAAATTACATATTAAGATTGAAAACCTAATTGTCCACCAAGCGATACGTTTGCATCTCAAGATACTCACTTATGAATAATATGTATGTCTCCAGTCCTTCTGTTGTTGAATTAAAAGCCAGAACTCAGTAACTGTAGTGGGAATAGCATTTGAAATGTTTTCAGAGACCTAAAATGGAAAAGAGAAATGGCTAGCAAGGAAAGAATAAAACAAAACACCAAAACAAAAAAAAACCCACAGTAGCAAAGCCTGTTCATGAATTAACTTAAATTTACCTTTCAAGATTAAAAAAAACCGAACAACAACAACAGCAAAAAAAAAAAAGACCTTACAGCCAATCCCAGGCTTGTCAGGCATAATAAGTTCTGTTAGAACAGTCTTTTGGAAAAATCTGTGCATCTCTATGCTTGTGGAATAAGGAAATGCTTACAAGTTCTCTAGAAAATTAAAAAATGT
>JAOXNO010000013.1:131112217-131182286 GCA_028565335.1 Limnodromus scolopaceus
CCAACCTCTCTACAATGTCCTTTCAAGTAGTTGTAGAGAGTGATGAGGTCTCCCCTCAGCCTCCTCTTCCTCAAACTCAACAGTCCCAGCTCCTTCAACCGCTCTTCATAAGATTTATGCTCCAGGCCCTTCACCAGCTCCGTTGCCTCCTCTGCACCTGCTCCAGCACCTCCATATCTCTCTTGTATTGAGGTGCCCAGAACTGGATACAATACTCGAAGGTGTTGTGAGAGCAGCCCATTGACCTTGTGCTCAGAAAAGGAGGGAGAATCTTAACTTTTTAGTTTGATGCACTTCCCCACACCCCACAGGCCCAGCCGCAGCCACAGTTGAGCGCAAGGACTTTCGTCGGCCTCCAACGATCCGAACATTCAAACCACAATCCCGACATTGGTTCAGGTTGAATGGCACTTCCTTAAGTGTAGGGAATAAAAATGAGAGGGTGAAAGGTCATACGCAGAATGCAGAATATAAGTGGTGGATGAACAAAAATAGTGGATAAGGAATTCCTGACTATTTCGCATCAACCTCTTCAGAGAATTGCCCTCTTTATTTATTTCTTTATTTATTATTTATAGTCTATGTGAAACTATACCCTTTGCACGTGGGGAAAAACAGAAGTTCATTTCACATGTTCATTAGAATGTTCTCTGATGAACGCATCAGATTACAAATTTTAGCTGGCAATCTTATTCAATGAGGTTTGCAGAAAAGTGGAGGCTTTCCAAAGATTTTTCTTTTTCCCTTACTGTCAGTACAAAGGTCAAGCTCATGGTTGCAGGAAAGGTGTAGCAGGAAAGGTGTAGCAGGGAACCGAAACTGGCTTCTTTCCCAGGGCATCCCTTGGCTGAGTAAGGTCAGTACACCAAGGAGAGCCACGCTGACCTAACTGAAATATTTAACATTTTTCTCCTGTTCTTCCTCTTTACTTAGCTTCTACAACAATTTTAAATCCTTCTGTATGGCCTCCATTACTTGTATAGCATTTCTAGGCCCCTTTAAGTGCACAGTTCATCATGCTTCGGTTCTGTTCATTAAATTTAAAATGTGCCTGCCATAAAGTAGTTACAGAGTTTTAAGTTTGCAGGGGGAATACACCTACTTTTTCCCTGCAACACTCTTTATATGTTGAATATTTATATCCATTTGTGTTTGTTCTGACATAAGAAGGGTAGGCCTGCCGAGCGTCCCCTTGTGACTATAAACTCAAGCTTTAAAAAAAGTAGCTTAGCTAAGTTTTTTTATCACCTGCTACCTATCACTGTTGCATTGTCCTTATGCCCCCAGGGCTGAATCAGCACCTTCAAAGCATTCCTCTGTCCCTCACCAAGAGATTCATATTTCTTCCATGGATCCTGATGCATGACAACAGGAACAGGGCGGTGTTTGGCCATGACTTGCATAGCCAGGGCAGACCATGGAATTATTTTTAAAAAGCAGAGAAAGTATTTATTAAAAACTACAGGCAACACAATTTGATGGGGATGGGGGAGAACAGATATTTTTCTGCCTTAGCTTGATACTCTGCCTCTTCTTTATCTCTCTTTACTCCTTACACACTGTCATAAAAACAGAGACCTGAAATGCATATATGAAAATCCAGGTGTTCAGCTCCATTAATATTGCGCAGCTCAGTAACTGATTTTGCTAAATCTGCACCTTTCACAGAAAACTGATTGCTTATTTTCATTTCCAGAAAAAATAATACTTTTTTCTGATTCACCAACTACTGTTTCATGGTTTTGTCACTAGGTAGCATTCATTAAGAGCTGGATTAAGAATCTCTTTCCCCTTTTCTTCTCTGTGTGGTTCACCCCAGCAGCAGTGATGGTCCTTCTTATTTTAAGAATGAAAAACATTTGAAGTCACAGCTATCCTTGAATCTCAACAATATGAACTGATCTTTTATTTCCACTAGATTCCCCTCCAGGAAACTTATTTTACCTAATTGTAGGAGATTTCTGTAGAGTACATGTTTCCCTATAACCAATATTTAAAAACTGGCTTGTTCAGTACATGGCTTCTGGATCACATCCAGTTGATGAGGCTGAAATAGATGATCTATGAACTGAGCCACAGTAGAAAAAAAAAAAAAGAAAGTGTTTCTAGCTGAAGAGGTCTGTCTGTTGTTTGTCTTGTAAGACAGAAGCAGAGGAAGATTTGCTGGCTGCTGGAGGCTTCCCTGAGACTCATGCTTTTTGTGGAAACCAGATATGGCTTCCAAGAAAAGCAGTAGGAGACCAGTCACAATGTGGGGAGCTGCTGGCAGATCGTATCTGAAAACTGATCCTTTCCCTCATGTGGTGGTGTCTTGGAGAAGCTGGAGGAAAGCTAGGGGGGCAGCAGTCACAGGCAGCCTGGGAGGCGAAGAAGAGAGGGGAGACGTGGACTGCAGGGGAGTGAGGTGTGTGGGCTGGGGAAGATGAGTAGCCATCCTTGGAGAAGAGTGAAGTAAAGAGAAAACGGGGAAAGTGAGAGCCTGGGGCATTGAGAGAGGGATGTGAATGTAACTGGGGGACTGCTGGCAAAAGCACAGGCATCTCAAATCTTGGTTTCTTTCTAGAATGGGAAATGGAGAAAAGCAAGTCTGTCCTCAAGGAAGCTGTGGGATTGCATTCGTCACTGGGAGGCAGCCACAAAAGGAAGTAGAGGATATTGCCAAAAACAGGGCATGAAATAGCAAATACTAGACCAATAATGAAAATTAGGGGAAAATAATTTGGAAATGGTATGCTTTAGAAAAGCTAATTGAACAGTTTGCAGGCAGTAACTGCATCTCAATAGTGTTGTTATCTGCCCTTCTTTGCTGAGTTTCAGGCAATTGTGGGGAACCAGGACAACAGACATAAAGCTGAATAATGACAGGAAACACTTAAACCCTTTCAATCTAGGAATACTTTGCTCTCAGAGAGATGTTAAGGATTCGCAAGGTTGCTAAGACCCATTCAAACACTCCCTGTTATAGTAAAACATGATAATAACTTCTTCCAAAAAACTCTCTGCTTTCACTGAGAGTGGATCTGATATCCTTCTCTATTCTATATGATGTCCAGTGATATTGCCGAAGGAGAGTACCACCAAAAGTATACGTCCACGGCCTGGTGTTACTGTACTCGATATTGCTCTTAAATTGAAATAAATAATCTTGCTCCTTGGTTCAAGGTCTTATGAAAGACCAGCAAGTGAGTGAAAATAAACTTTCTAGCAGTGAAGAGAAGGGTGATGTGGGCAAAAAGGAAAGACTTTAAAAATTCATAACCTTGAGATTTCATTCTCCACTGAACACATCTGCCTTTAGATGATAGAGACAGTTGACAGCCTTGCTATTTTACTGAACTTCTGCTGCTTCGAGAGTTACTGTTGTTTTGGGACACTGAAATAGGCAGGGATTCAAAAAGCACTTATTTCCCACTATGCTTGGAAGGGTGTTCTACCCTGTCACATTAGATTTAAACTCGTCCACAGCGATGTATACCTCTGTGACCTGCAGGCAGTATTACATGCTGCACCTATGAATGAAATCACCATGCAAAAATAAGTGTTCTAGCTGGTTCAGAGTTGACAAAGAGCACATCACAGTGTGACTCTGCTCTCTCTGCACGCTCCTTACAAAGAGAGGAGGCTAGGTCCTCCTCAGGTCCTTCTTTAGCCCCATTTTCTTTTTTTAAGTAATTGGATACTCCTACAAATGTTAGAACCTGCTGAAGCAACAGGATGGTTGGTTCAAGTGATGTGCATATGTTTAGGAGGTGGGTGTTTCAAAGGTTGGCTTAGGAGCCTGGTTGGAGAGGAGATCTGCGTGGTAGTGGTTCTCCAACAGAGCAGAATGCAAATATTGCATCTTGGTCAGAGTATTGCACGGAATCATAGGATCACAAAATTGATCTGACATCATCTAGTCCACCCCCAAGCTCAAGCGTACGTTCAAAATAATTGCTTTTTAGGGAGTAAGAGACAGGAACTTGGAGTTACTTGGAAAAAGGAAAGTTGGTTCTATCAGTTATCTCTCTGCGCCATAATAGCAGTAAGGTAATTGCTTTGGCTATTCCTTTAATGGTGGCAAATAGTACAGAAAATGAAATATGTTTTCTGGATATTTTGAACATCTCAGCCACTGTCTCTGTGTTAAGAATAGTTCAAAGTTTCCATCAAAATTAATCAACTCCAGGTCTTATTTGAAATACCCGCTACAGGAATCAGAGCAAAGAGGTTTGTACCATTATTTGACTGGTGAATCATTTCAACTGGAAAAAAATCCACAAAATCTGCTACATGTTCTAGATTAAAGTACAGCTGGAGCTGGTGATGACTAATGTTTATTTTCCACATTTCAGTACATGGACTTGCTTTGAAACAATTTTGTCATAGAAGACAAAATCCCAAAACTGATTCACGAGAGGATCAATCCTCCTTTCACGTCCACAGAATCTGTGACTGTGTTTCAGCATTATGAAGTCAATCTCCTTGGCAAACCACATTTGATTCCAGGGAGTTCAATAATAAACCTGATTACACCAAGCACTCTCAATATTGCATCCCTTTACCCCACAAATGAAAAAACAAAAAAGAGTTTGAAATCACACAGGAGCTATAATCCCTTTTGCACATCTTTTTTTTGTTTTCCTAAGGCTTTTTGGCCTGTGAAACGATGACATTGTCAGGTTGAGGCAATCTTGCAGGATGCTGTTGCAGTTAAATAGGGAAACGTAACTTTCAAAAGGTTTTCTGGTGTGATTAGGCCAAAATAAGTGGAATTAGGCCATCCACAAGAGTTAAAATGAATATTTGCCAAATTAATTTCTGATGGAATATCTTAATGCACCTGTACTGCCAACTGTGTCATTCGACTGTACTCAATTCAGATCTTTATTTAGATAAAAGTAGTTTTAGATTTTTTCATTGTTCATGACCTTTATATTTCATTTGGTCTGAAAACTGACTACAGATCAACATTTTTCTTCTTTACTAAAAGCTATGACTCTGCAGGGCTCATATTTAAAGGGTGCTGAAGACCTGTTTCCTGGGAAGCAGGAAAATATATTGCCAATCAAGTTTCTTACAGGCTTTTTGTACTGTAGCAGTTGATTTGGAAGTTGTCAAATAGTTTCATAGACAATTTGTTTGCACATTTGTGGGGTAGAATGGGGAGAACTTTACAGGTAAGTTTGTGTTTGCCTTGGGTACTACTTTTTAATCTAGATGTTTAAACATGGATTTACAAAATAAGGAGCAAGAGACCTACTTTATGTATTTTTGCATTAGTACATGTTTACACAGAAGTGATTTTTAGCTGTGCAAGAACCACACTTGAACAAAAAAGTAGTATGCATAGACTTGGAGTGCTTTATACCAAAATCTGTACTTCTAATATCACACCATTTTTTTAGGTTATACCTCCGCACAATCATTAATGCAGAAGACACTGCAGAAAGCTTCCTCTGAGAAGAGAAGCTACTACAAGGTGGTTTTGGTGGGTTTTTAAATTGTTAAACACTGTTCTTAAAACTGAGGCTTTTCTGCAGAATTATAACATCTGCAATGAAATTTCCCTGAAAGGCCATCTTGGATCTAGACAGGTTCTCTGCCACCACCCCCATCATCTTCATTCCTCCTGAAATGGGAAATACACTCATTTTGGGGAAGAAAAAGAGACTTACGCTGCAAAACGAAAGAGTCTGCTATTTAGGGCAATGACCTGGATTGAAGTCCCCGGTCTGGGTGATGCAAGAGACACCTGACACCTGGCTTTCTTAATTTTCAGGTGAATGCCCTAATTACAAGGCTGTAAGCTTCTCTGCAGTCAGAATCACTTCTTTTCAATAAAGAAAGCGTCAGATTCTCATTACATTTTTTTGCAATATTGAAATGGAATGACATGTTGTTTTTCAGTCAATAAAAAAGAAAAAAAACCAAAACAAACCAAAACAAAAAATCCCAAACCAAACCAAACCGAAACACCACAACATAAAAGATGACATAAAGGTAGAGAACAAAATTACTTGGTTATCTTTTCTACAATGACATTTCAGTATAACTCATTATAAGCTTTTAAGGATTCTTTTTATTTTGTTTTGCTTTTGTATGCGTGTTTTGTATTCCAGTTCAGTATTCAAATCAAGGACCATTAAAATACTATCCCATTTTGAACTTCCATTTCTTGCAATAGATTAGTCAGCACCTTGAATATGTAGGGTATCAGAAGCAGATAGAAATAGTCAGGTGTTAAACTGAAAAGGAGGAAAAGAATGTAAGAAGGAATTATCTTTTACTGCAGTTCTAGTAAAATATGCTATCACTTGAAAGTTATATATTTGGTCTTTACAGAAATACTTTTTAAAAAGCCATTCAACTTCTGTTACTTACAGTAACAGTTCTGAAACACAGAGTGAAAGATGGACCCTCTCTATTCCCATCCTCTAATATGCCAGAACTTTCACATTTAAAGATGGTTAACCTCTGAAACAAGCCAAAAGAGAAATATTTATAAATATATGTCTGCTATGTTAATTGGTAAGTATAGAAATTGGATGCTAAAAATTATTTGCTTAGAATTTGAATACTTCTGGACAGGAAATTACAGAACCAATTTGAGAACATATTAACAGTCAAAAAAACAAATTCCACTTTCCACATATTTTAAGGAGAGAAGGGTCCTCTACAATAATTTTGGCAGATCTCTGAATAATACAGGCTAAAGGAATATGTATAAATAATTCTGACCATAAACCTCACAGCTTTGGCCAGCCATAGAGCATATCTTTTCTAATAAATATGCATCTTGATTTAAAAAGAAAACAAACCTGAGCTTAGACACTTAGTCATTGAAACATCAAGTTCTACCATGTTCTGTAGGGATAAAATATGTTTCTTGAGCCTGAGTTTTGTGCAGTGTCACCTTCCAACTGCTGGATCTTGTCATGTGTTTGCTTATAATGGCCTTTTGTTACATTATATAGTATTATATCCGTATTATATGGGAAAGACTCCATTCAGAAATTTTAAGGGGAAAAAACCAACTGCTCTACTATAGAAACTTTCTCTAGTTCAAGTGCACCTACGGACTCCTCTTTGGGTACCTCCAGGGCTACATTCTGCACCTTACTCATTATTTCAGAGTGAAATAAAGTTTAAATGAGGCACGTATTAAAATAAATAGTATGAAATCCATGTCATTAATTTTTCTGTTGAGTTCAGTAGGACCTGGTGAAGAATTATTATATCGAGATGGTGTTTGTGTGTTTGAGGATTTCATGTCTCCAGGTTGATTTGCAAACAGAGACTGAGACCCGTGAGACCTTGGTTTTACACCAAGGGATGGTCCTGAAAAAAAAAAAGCATATTTACTGGTTTATGATCATGAACTGCAGTAGTGGGAGAGGAAAGAATCTTGCACATAAGGCATTTTGCCATAATCAGAGAAGGTGAAAAACATCTATATAGACACTTATAGTGTACCTCAAGACCACACAAATTCCTGCCCACACAGCTCCTGGAAAGGACAGAAAAGTCACCTGAGCCCAGACAGATTTTTAAATACTCATGCCTTGCATTTGGACAATATTGTGTTATTTTAGTTCCCTAAAAATGAGATTATAAAGACTTGAAGCAGAAATATTTTGATACAATCATGCATTTGACTTTGATAAGTCCATCTTTTTACCAGCTTTTCTAGTCAGAGACTATATTTACCTATTCCCATGGGGGAAAATTTTTATATCTGTTTCATCTTTTCTGAATCTTATTTTCCCCCCTGATTTTTAGCTTGAGGGACTCAAAAGATTCCTTTTTTTCTTTTCTTTTTTCTTTTTTCTTTTTTTCTTTTTTCTTTTTTCCTGTTTCGATTTTTTTGTTTTTTAATGAACAGAAGGAAGTAATTAGAAACTGAAGTTCATATTTAGGGCCTGGGAGGGGAATTTTTATGTCGTCTTTGCCATACTCCAGTTTTTATTCCAGTATATAGTCTCTCATATTAACCTACTAAAATTCATAAATGGTTATTGGTATAGAAACATAAACAGTAACAGTTCAAAGTGAATTTCTAATTTTAAGTAGAACTTGCTTACAAACCAGATGTTCAAGGGACATTTTTTTAAGGAGGAATTTATTAATTTTTTTTGTCAGGATCTGAACTAAGTTCTCTACTCAGGATAAACACAGGCTGAAGACTTGTTAGTGTTCCTTGTCTGTTGCTCTGGAGCAACAAGTTTGATGGGCAGGTGAGGAGGAACAGCACTTCTTTCCATCGTTTATGTATAGGCATGTATGAGTTCATTACTTTATATTTTATTATAAAAAGTAACTGCATCTCTGAGGGAAAAAAACATTCTTCTGAGGCACAAATATTAATAGTTGTCACCAGGAAATTAAGTAATACAGGTCTTATTGGCTCTCTCATGCTGGTCTCTTACTCATTTCATTGGTGAGGTTACTTTCTGTGTTTTCTTTGTTGCTAGATACAGAGGGAGTGTAATATCACTTACAAAAAAAACAAAGGTACTTTTTCTTGTTATGAAACTGGTTTTGCTAAAATCCCTTCTTGTCATGTTACTATTCTTTGCTACTTAAGACTTCTTATATCTAAATATGAAGATAACCAATTACACAGATATATAATGCATAAGTATTAGTGCTTACGTTGTCTGTATGTTTATATATTACTTACATGATTCTATTACGTCTAATTCCATTACTTCTACCGTGAACTTAGGTAGCTAGAAGTAAGACTCATGAAAGGTGAAATATGAATGTATGAGAGGAAATATGAAATATGAAAAGAGTCTTAGCCAGATCCTGGTGGTATATAGGATATTCATTTAGATTATTTATTAAGTGATGTTAATTTATTTTTATTAAGAGGAAATGTTAAGTTGATAAAAATAACTACAGACAGGACTTCAGCAGCTATGGAGGTTAATCAAAAGTTTCTTATTTAATTCCGTCTTACCTGAAGTATTTGCAATAAATGTTTTTCTCTGTCTTCAGTTGTATGTTGTTTCCAACTTCTTCCTGTATCCCAGGACAGAACTGCAAGGTGGAAACATATGCTAATGGCGCATTGTATGAGCATTATCAGTGGCATAGTTTCCTTAAATGCTTTTATACTTGCTTGACTATTGAGTTGCCTCTATGAAAGCGTTTCCCTGGCTACTGCCCTTAGAACTTGATTAGCATTCCCTAGCGCAAGTGCTTCTGCTTACATGGCATTTTTAACTAAGAATTTTGCTGATGTCTTTATATTTATGCAAAAAATATTATAATAAAGTTTTAAAAAAATAGACATTAAATACTAGGTAACATTTTAAGATAATGACATTTTAATTGCAAAATTACTGAGTAACTCTTTAAATTGTTACATATCCTACGTAACTGTAAAGTGAATTAATTTATTATGATTAATGTTACAGTGAAAGCCACATGAATTAATGATGACGGGCTACCTATTTTAGAATGTTTCCAAACTAAAATAATATCGTTGTGCCTATTAACTAATTCTGAATTACACTGTAACTTCTTAAGAGAAGAGTAGCCTCATTAACAAGGGACTGAAAACCAAATGAATTAGATACTAGATGTCTGGACAAATGAGCAGCAAATCAATTTATTGAGAAAAGTCACTTTAAAACTCAGTTACTGCTTTCAGGTCTCATCAACAACATATGTATCATAGGTGTCCTACTAAACTATTGCATTAAATATTTTATACACAGGATATTCTTGCATTAGAGTTGGATGAGAGCTTTCCTTTCCTCACAGGAGGAGTGGTCTGCTGCTCAGGTTTCCTCACTGCTCCTGCTGTGGCCAGGGAACTTCTTGACTCTAATATCACTGAGTCTTCTCTTGAAGATCTTGTAACAGCACTCTGCTGTATCCGTACATACCACGGGTGTACAGCGTGTAGTACAAAACATAGTGTCTTTTAGCACTGAGAAGTAACAGGGAAATTATGTCCAACAGAACAAAAGACATTTTCTGGCTTAAAGTTATACCTGATAGCACAGGCTTCTACTCAAGTCGACATGTCCTATATTTTGGGCCAAGGGAGTAACAGTTAACAAGTGCAGCTCTCTTTGCCTCATCCAATTCTTCTGGTTAAATGAAACTCCTCCCTAAATACATTAACACACAGATTAGGGTAAAATAGTCTTCTGTATTTCCTGATTAAAAAAATTAAAAAAATTCAAATAAGCAAATCAGCAACCTTTTAACTTTTAGAAGGATTCATATACTTAGATGTTTTCTGTAACACAACAGATTCATCTGGCCAGAATTGAGAAAATATTTAATTAGTGAACTTTTAGGTGCTTTTCCAAATGCCAAACCGTTTCTGCTTAAGTCACATAGCAGGCCATATCTTCACCATTCAATTATGCTAACAGTTATTAGCTAATAGTTATTTTCTAATAGTTATTGGAAAAACAGAGAATCTGAAGAGACAGTGTTAACTAGCCTAAGGATATCATAAGGTGGGAAAGCATCACAAGAGCTTGTCTAGTTCCCCTTTCAGTTCTAAGGCAAGATTTTTAATACTGGATTATTAATGAGAGTTACTTTTAGGTCTTTCTAACTTAGTCTTAAACATCTTTAAGATTTGGCCCAGTTAAGGGTGGGCAGCAGAGGGACTTAAAAACCTCCCTGAATGATCTATTGAAGTGTTTCGTTATGTTTCCCATTTAAAGCCTATTTCTAATAATGACTCTCAATCTTCTTGTCTGTGATTAGAACTCATGACTTTGTTTCCTGTCTACCATGGAAGAAGAAAATAAAAAATACCCTTCTTTGCAACAGCCCTTTGCTATTTGATGCCTGTTATTATCCTTTTCTGAATTTTGTCTTTAGAGTGAACAGAGTTTTTTTCCTGACACAGTCATGTTTTTTCAGCAGGACTTCATTTGAGTATGAACCACCTTCCCTATGCAGGATAACTCTCCCAAAGCACCGATTTCATTCTCCACCTGTGAAGTGTCTAGAACGTGAAGAAAGCCCAGTTATTGATTAAAAATCAGGTTCTATTTAATAGATTGTCAAAAAACCTACCATATCTTACATCAATATCCTATGAGCTGAAGACCTGATGAGGTGTGATGTGGTAGACTTCTGCTTCCCTTGGTCAGCCAACAGCTTTGGAAGGTTTTGCCCTTTGAAAACAGCCATCAGTTTATTTTTCATGTATGAAACCATTTTCTTCTAGCCTATCAATCAACCAACATTCTCCCTAGAAAGAAAGCAGAGATATTCTGTTAATGATGCTCCCTACCATCTCCCACTTCACTTCCTTGGGGGCTACATCTATCCTTGCCCTTTAAAAGAATGTATGTACGCAACCTGTTAGTTTTCACACATAGACCCTAACTGCAAAAGGTTCACAAATCAACAGTTTGCAAACTTCAGTCATGCTGGTTATGCTGCTGTAGCCAGAAGTCTGCTACACTAGCAACTTGGTGATGAATTCAACCTGTCATCTCCAGTCTGAGCCCAAGAATAAGTATATTATATCCATCATGAAGGTTTATCAGCTCTGTACTGTAAGGAGGTTGCTCAAATGTCTTAAATTTGTTAACTAGCATTCACTTATCAAAATAAATATGTATTTGAAAGCCTAGAAGTAAACATTGCTTACAAGAGCCTTGAAACAAGCCTCAGACCAGAATTCACTAGAAAAAGAATTGCAATTCTGATGTCAGGTTTTAATATTATACTCTTGCTCAGTACAAAAAGTTTATAACTTCTAGTACAAAAGATACTGACAGATCCCAGTTCAAATTTCTGATTCTTCTGGGGGAAAGAAAAGGCTCTTAAGTGCTCTGAACATCCTGAACTGGTTAAAGATGCCTCTGCTCATTGCAGTGAAGTTGGACTAGATGACCTTTAAAAGTCCCTTCCAATCCAAACTATTCTATGACTCTACGATTCTAAGATTTGATCCCTAATCAGTTTAAATGAGGCTCAGAGAAAACTGTAGGCCAATCCTCGATTCTTTCAGGTCTACAGACGCATTTTCTCTGAGAGTGTTTGACTTAAAACTCCCTTCAAATAAATCATGCAAAATAATGTCAATCAAAAAAATATTTGGTTTAAATAAGACTTTCTACAGGAGCATTTACCTTATTTGAGTGCAGCAGCTACCTGGGTCACTTGTTTTTATACTAGCAGGAGTTGCCCTTACATGAATAAATACAAAATCTTGAAAAACAAGCTCTGCAGATATTTTTGTTGTTAAGTAAAAGTATTTGCCAGGCATTGTTGAACAAGAGGATTTATGCCGATTAGAACTAAATGAATACTGCTTCTTCAGCATCGCCTGAGCCCTGTTGACCCTGAGTAGCCAGAAAAGCAAAGGGCAAAAGCTGATTTCTGCCAACAGTTATTGCAAGTTGATCATTAGAGCTTGTGGAAGCATAATCCAACATATTTGTTCCCAACATATAATTTTCTTCTTTTTGCTTTCCTGTCCCTGTAAGTGGTTGCTACTGCCTCTTTTTCTCCATATCTACCCCCACCGATTGACGGTAAATTATTAGTTTTGGAACGTTTAAAGGTCTGTGGAAACTACAAGGGACTTCCTGCTCAATTTAGATCGAAACACATGTAAATATCTATACAAAATACGTAGTATTTCTGAAAAGAAAGGGAAACTTGAATTTCTTTCCACAAGAACCCATCATCCTTTATCAGGGCGGCAGTTTTTCTGTGCTGTTCCAGGCACTAGAGCCAGTCTATAATTAGTTACTTCCTTGCAGCTGCAGCAATGGATGTGCACTTTCAGGAGGCAGATGTAGGCGGACAGCTCGGTCAATACGGGGCTCTTCCTCCTAGTGCCGGGCTCTCCAGCGCAAGGAAGCGCCGCACTTGTCACGCAGGTAAATAAGAGAGAGAGAGCTGTCTGCCGTGATAGATACAGGCTTGGACATCTGCTCCTTCCCATTAATCAGTCAGGAGGACTGATAGGAAAATTTGTGACAGGCCAGCGCAAGCTGATGGTTAAGGGAAGGTGAAAGCGAGTTCTGCAGTCTGAAATATGCTGACTCTGTTTCAGCCAGAGAGTGAGAGAAATACCTCAAATTCTTTGATAGACGCAGGGAAAGAAAACACAGGGATCTCTTCAAATGTTTCCAGTTTCAAGGTTGTTCAACAGCTTCTAATAGCTCTGTTTGGATATGAAGCTGTTCCCCAAGGAAAATACCAGTGCTGTCTAGGGAGCAGAGGTTCGAAACTCTGCCCACCAGTTTTTCACTGAATTTCACTGAATTTTTTAGAGTTGGAAGGGACCATAGAGATCATCTAGTCCAACTCCCCTGCCAAAGCAGGACTGCCCAGAGCTAGAGCATGTTACTCAGGACTGCAACTACTGTTTATAATGGGGATTTCCTCAGTCACGTCCCGTTGACTTTTGTTGCTTGCCAGAGTTTCTCAGAGCTATTTTCTTAGAGTGCATTGTGTAAGGCATGTGTATGTGGTGTACTTTAAAGGGGAGTATGGCGTACTCCTAGGAGTCCTCTGCTATGGGTTTCTCTTGTTTGTGTGATTATCCATAGGCATATTTGGACATGTAGGGGGTTATACACATTTACAGCATCTTCAGGTGGAATCTGTTCACCTGAAGTGGTTTCCAGGGAAAGGATACTCGAGGTTTCTTCCCCAGTGCTACAGAAGGTATGAAAAAAAGGATGGCTTCATGGGAGACATTGTGTAATTTGCTGCTCTTTATTCACTGTTAGACATGGGGGTTGGTGATATTTGGTTTGAAGTTTTCTGGTTTGTCTTCAGCGTAGTGTTTATTGGGTTTTGTGATAGCCTGGTTTCCTATAGCATTCCACTGAAACCTACTAAATTTTAAGTCCTGATCAGCCTGTGAGGATTCTCCCATTTATGGCCACATTCCAAACAGGGTGGGAGAAATGTTATTTTTTAACTAGGCTGATGACAGCACACAGTCTGAAGTGCTACTTCTGTAGCACTGATGCTAATACTTCTGAGGAAACATACAGAGGGAAATGGTCTTTGACTAAAGAGCCTGAGATCTACAGATATTGTTCAGCTATTTGTGCAACCTTGTTTGCGGGGAAAAAGGACATACATCTTGTTTATGATGCCAGGAATTTATTGTTAGTATAACTGAACAATAATCTCAACAGTCTAATCATAAAATTGCTTTTTGTTTTCACAGTGGGTCGTTTTTATATTTGCTAAAACACTTTTACAACTTTGCTATTTCTTCATCGGTCTGCAACTCCATGTTGCATCCATATATACTAAATAGAGCGCCTTTCAAATATGATAGAAATTACTTTGCTGTTCTCATTGACATCCCTAAAATCAAATTTGTCCAGCTCCAGTTCTGCATTTATTTACATGGCCAATGGTGAGCCTGCACCCTATGCCTTACCATCCCATGCCTATATTCTGGATGGCTTCCTATACCCCCACTTCCCAAAGCCTCTGTTATCGTGCCAGGCCTGAATTTGCAGATGCTGCATCATTACATTAGTCCTAAATACCTCATTCTACACTGAGGAACTACCTATGACTTACAACTGTATAAAACTGTAGTTGTGCAATATAAAAATAAACAAAAGTAAAAAAAAATGAAGCCATAGTCTGGAATAAGGCTGATGTTAGAGCTAGGCCAAGCGAAAACAAAGTGCAAGCAGTTTGAGACAACTGCAGAGAGTGCAAGGCTGACAGCCTCAGTTCTGAGGCCTTTCAAACCCAGCACCTTCAACTTCAAGTTTTGATTACAAATTGTGTATAATTTGGGAATACACAGAAATACTACCTCTGCTTCTCTTCCACTGTCAAGGAGGTTTAAATTTACAATCCACTCTCCTATGTTACTGCCTAGAGTTGAGTCCTACTAAACACACACCGGGACTGAAGGCTCAAAGGATGGGGTTTCATTTTCTTGCTTATAAAATCTGCATTTGGAATGGAGGGAGGGACACGTGTCTGTCAGGGCATGACTGTGCACAAACCACAACATAAATATGTGCAGGGACAACAAATGTCCAAGTGTTATTTAAGGTAAGCAACCTTTCTGTATGATGGTGCTCTAAAGGAGTCTACTAAGAATTTAATCACGTACTCACTTTTCATCATAATAAGCTCCCTCTTGGCAGAGCTACTCTGCCCAAAATAACCTTAGGCATAGAAGCTGCATTCTTTTTGCCTGGTGGAGCAAGCTGGTTTTTGTATATTGCTACTGGGGAAGTGTTAAAATGAATCTAAACCATGCACAGAAAGCTTCTCACAGGCACAAGTAACTGCATGGCCTATTAATGCGTGTAAAGTGCCAAACATCATACCCGTGTACTTTTGAATCTTAGATGTAATGTTTAAGAAAATCTAAGAAAATGCCAATTGATACCATTTTGCTAATGGCATTGTAAGGAGGTCTTATTTTAGTAGAGGAGGAGGAAAAACACTTCCCAAATTTCAGAAGGTTTTTCCACATCATGCTGACTCCACTGTCTCTTACCCGTGGCTTCAAATTTAGAAGACTTTAGAAAAGGGATCTTTTCATTTGGATCTTGAAGTTTTGTCTGTATCAGGATGCAATTTGGCAAAACAGAAATGGACCAGTAATCAAAGCGGTTGGCACTGTAATTCCTAGATTTTCCCTGTACGTGATTTGGGGATTTAACCCAGCCAAGATTTAGTTTGGCATTGACAACAGGTGATTGAAGCTGTCTGAAGTACCCCTCTTTGGTTCAGTCTCTGTCCTCATTAGGTACGGGAGAACATTTGGTGCATGCTTGGAGCAAAGCTCTGATTTTAGCTTTGTCCAAAGGAGGCCTGGTTGTCATGAACAAAAACCCAGTCTGTGAACTGAGCCAGCACACGGTAAGTGGGAACAGTCTGAGACTGTGTCACTGTGCTGAACGGACCTGCGGCCAGAAATGCTCTAGACTGTAGAAGATAAAAAGGCCTAAATTCGAAAGCAGAAACAGAAGCGTGTTTTCACCATCTTAATGTTTGGTCACTTGGTCCTTTTATTTTTTTTTTTTTTTTTTTGAAGAGGGCCTAGGGTGGAGAGGGGTGATATTCTCTGAAGCTCCCCAAGCAGCATCCTGTACAGGTGCAGAGCACTCGGGCTACCTTAACATTCAGTTCAAGAAAGCTTCACCTGCTGCAAGCTTACTGCTTCCTAACAGCTCATTTGTCAGAAAAGCTCGTGCTCAGCTTATTAGCAGCCCATTTTTACGGTCATTATCCATGCTTCCACAACATCTGGCTAAGTGTTGTACTCCAGATTGTGGCTGTTCTGGGAAGTAGTTTTAGCGACTTGAAAAGGGTGTTTAAGTCATGCTTATAATCCTCCCTCTGCCTCTTATCAGTGGGGTGATTCTGGGGAAGAGACTGCCTTTCTTCTACCTTTTATATGCCCTTAATAGACCCTGAACTACTCTGAGTAAGGACCATCATTTTATTTGTTCCTGCAGTCTAGCTAAGTGGGTAGTCAACCTCAGATGAAAATTAATTTTTGTAAGAACTGCTTGGCAATACAGTTGTCCCTTTCTGAACTATTGTCTCTGCGTAAGTGGTTTTGTAGTGCCTTAGATGATCTTGTAATGAACCAGAAAGTTTTTATTCATCAGTGTGTGTTCTTCATGCATGCTGCGGTTAGCAAATAACTTCCTCTTGTAGAAAATCTTCTGCAGAATTAGGACGATGCCCAAAGTTTAATTCCAGAAAAAAAAACTTTTCCAAAACTTCTGGATATCAATTCCATATCATCGATTTAAGTTTATCTTCTCAATGCAAAAGAGATAAAAGCATTGCATAAATTTTGGACATTTAGTTTCATTCCAGGAAAACAGTATCCTAATTTTCTGAATTCTGTAAGCACATATCCTTTCTTATGTCTATTTACTATAATTCAACCATTCTTTTCTTCTCATTTAAAGCCTTTTCTCCATTTTTTAATAAAGCAGATAGAGTGCTCAGTTATACAGCTAGTAAAATATCCATCTGCTCGTTAGGATTTCCAAACTGCCCAGTGATGCTTTGTCATTTTTCACCCATCCATTCTTGGAAACGGTTTCCCTACAAATGACAGTACAGCAGCAAAAATGTGATTGAAGTCACTCGACTCACAGAACATATCCCAGCCTACCAGCGAGATGCATCTGAACCGTCCAAACACTAAACAACTGCCAATTGAAACACTGACTGGCACAGCTAGCAACGATTTCTGCCCAACCTGCTTTCTGACAGCCACAAACAAGTTTTCTTCTCTTGATTCTACTGCCTTCCTTGTCGTCTTGCTTACTGAACTTTGGGCTGTACATAACAGCTGACAGGTGTTTTCCCAGGGGTGACACAGATGCCCCGGCTCAGCCATTATCTGACAGTTTTCAGGTCGCCCTGTACCAAGCCAGTGACAGACAGGCTAGAAGACAAGTAGGCAAACAGTTACACTTGGCACAATTGCAGGCTTTCTGGAGGGAAAGAAACAGTCAATCTCACAATTGGAGTCTGCCTGACACTACCCGACCATTTGCAAAGTGCGTTCGGGGAGCTCAGACAAGGAATGGGGCTGACTGACAAAAGCTAAACAGACGAGGCTAAATGTCAGACTCTTTGCGGCAGCTCCGTAAGAGCCTGGCAGGCGAAGTGAAGTCTGGAATGCAGAATGACAGCAGAACGATGAGCGGCAGAGAGCAGGATGGCAGTCGTGCTACAAAGGGTTATTTTTAAAAAACTTTTGTACTAGCTTTAATCAGTACTGCTTCTGCTTCTAAAATCAGCCATTGCATATAACTGTTATTATTAACACTCTTGAAGTTTATTAAAAGCATTAAGAACTTTTTGAATTGTTGCAGAATAGGACCCTATACAGTTGATTCTCTCCTACTGAAGTTTCTTCAACCTTTTTAAACTAAGAAAAGGTGATTTCAGGATTAGAAGAAAACTGACTGCATGAGTGGGCCATGTTTTATAGTAGTATGCAGGAAAATGCACAAGGGTTGTGATATATTCACAGATCTTACAGCGCAATCTCCCACAGTATACTAATCCACCCAAACCGGTGACGTCTGCATGAATCTATAAAGTGGGTGGAAAATTGCCTAAACTGACAGGCTCAAAGGATTGCGAACAGTGGTACAAAGTCCAGCTGGTGCTGGGTTACTAGTGATGTATCTGATGTATCTCAGGAATCAATAGTGTACATGCTTTTATTTTTGACCCAGATGATGGGACCAAACTGGTGATCTGGGCTGGTTGATCCAGTGGTAGCCAGGGCTGCTATTCTGGTGGACCTGGCAGGACCATGGCAACATGACCTGGCAGGTACCTCATGAAGTTCAGCAAAAGGGACAATGAAATCCTGTATCCTGTACCTGTATATATCCACAGAATAGTACAGGCCAACTAGGTAGAGAAGAGCTTCTGCAGAAACGATCTGGAGGTCCTCATGACTAAATTGTGCCTCTGTGGCAAAGGTGGCTGGTGGCATATTGGGCTTCATTAGGGAAAATGTAGGCAGCAGGCAGAAAGAGGTGTTTTTTCCTTTTTAGCTGGCATTTATGAGATAACATCTGGAGTACTCTTTGAGTCCAGTTTGGGGCTCCCTGGTACAAGAAAGATAATGACATATTGGACAATGCCTAGGGAAGGGCCACCAGGAAGGTCATGGGCACGTAGCATACATGACAGCACATAGCATAAAAAGACAGTCTGAGAAAGCTGTATTTGTTCAGCCTGAAAAGAAAGTTCAGGGAGATCTTACTCAGCTACCTCATGGAAGGGCATGGAGAAGACAGAGCTATTTTCTTCCCACAAGTTCACATAGAGGAGAGGCAATGGACGCAAGTTTCCACATCAGAAATCATGAACAGATGTAAGGAAAAAAACTTATCATCATGAAAGTCATCAAACCATGAAATAGGTTGTCCAGAGAGACGTGAATTCTCCTTCTTTGGAGATATTCAAAACTTGACTGAACAAGGCCCTGCACAACCTAAACTAGGTGTCTTTCCTTTGAGTAGAGGATAGGAATAGATAACCTCAAGAAGGTCCTTTTAGCCTTAGCTATTTTAAGAGTTTATATAACTGTCAAAAGTGGTGGCAAAAAAATGAGGCAGCATTCACCAGAACAGGAAAAATTCTTTAAAAGGTAAAAGAAATTTCCTTTGTTTCATTAGTCTCTGAAAAAAAAAAAAAATCCACCTTTCAGAACTTTGAGTTATTTCCAGTGCAGCAAAGGACAGCTTCAATTTTCATGAGGATGTCTATAGTTAAAATATATAAAAGTGGGAGATCAACACTATAATAGCAGCAAATATTGTCAGTCTAAGGTGCAAGTACTGTTAGACAAAAGCAAAGTTTAGAGTTACAGTAATTATTTTCCTTAGTACAGGATAGTTTTAGGGAAAAGGAGGGAAGACTTGCCCAGCAGATTGCTTTTCAGTGAAGAGCAAACACTTCACAAAACCCCATCACTGAACTGCAGGTACCTAGGAATTTGCCTTGGGACATGCCCTCTGCTTTCCTACTGCCTGTATTCGGTATATATTTGGGTTGGAGAAAGGAGCGAGATAAATCTCTGGAGGACGCTTTCTCCATAGTACTGGGAGAAGGATTACAGCATCAGAGATATTTTTGACATGATCAAGCCTGAAATGGTAATCTGGTTTTCTCTTAATTTCAATACAAAAACAGATCAGGGAAATGGCTTCCCTCAGGTGCTATATGCACGTAGGAATATGCATCTTGGCATTAAAAATATGTATAGACACTTTGAGAGATTTTAATGCTTAACAGAGGTATTTTATGGTTGTAATGTAGGTTTCTGGGCTGATTCTTAGAAGCTTTAAGCAGAAGTGTTAGTGCTAATATCAACAACTCTAGTAACTGGAACACAAATAATCTTTCTTCCTTATTTTGTTTTCAGGTTCTGATTTTTATCCACATTCCTCTAACTATTGCTTTAGTATTATTTTCAAACATTTTCATATAATTTATTGAGCTGTTCTTTAGGTTGAAAGAGTGTTCATATTAAGCACGAGAATAAGAAAAGGGCTTAAAAATAAAATAGGAAATTAACACCTCTGTGATTAATGATTTAGAAATTTGATACTTCGAAGAATAAACCTTACTCATAATAATCCCATGAACTTCAGTGATTTCAACTAGGAGCAGGAGATGGTAGTATCAAACCTTGAAAGGGTGGTATAATCCTACAATTTGAGGTAAGACACAACTTGAAGGGGTTTTAATTGATAGTGTTGTTTCTGGGGTGGAAAACAGAAACACTTCACCTAATAAAATGTGAATATCTAATACTTGTCTCACTACTGAACTTTTAGACAAGAGTGAGGAATTCCACTGGTTATCATTCCCCCAAAGAAGGTGCATTTGCAGTTGGTATTTAAAATTAATTTTCCGAGAAGTCACAGATTTACCTGTTAATTAGATTTTGTAGGATGTGTTATTTTAAGAAATTTAGCTTTATTTTCATCTCTTTCATTATTTTATTATGGATTAACTAAAGCTCTTTAAATACCTATGGAGTTTAAATTCTATAGAGAGAAAGTGAAGGTTTATTATTATGCTAAATACTAATCACGGCTGCATCTAACTAAAGAAAGAAATGATATAAATTATTGGTTTGTTCATAAATTGTATATTACAGACAGCCTAATCCAATCTGAACAAGGTCCCTTGCAGGCCAGTTTTTGTATTGTTATACTGGTTTCTCATCATTAACGGAAAGTGATCTACTAATAAAAGTATATAAAGAGTCAGAATATGTATTTAAAATTAAAGGTAAGAATTTTAAGTGTATATTTGAAGAGTTCCAAACATCACCATGCTAAACGTGCTTCCTGAAGGTCTCTCCCTATTCTACATGCAGATATTTTGACCAATACTTTACATCAGGATACTTGGTGCTGAAAGTGAATTTGTCTACTTTGTGAAGAAGGGGAAAAGTGGGAGCCGCTTACAAAGTAAACATTGCGTATCTTAAGTTCAGGATTTTATTTTAACCAAAAATTAAGTATGTTCTTTTTAACATCTACTATTTTACACCACAAACTGATGGAAAAAGGAAGGAAAACCCAGCACTCTACACTACCCATACACACTACCCATACATAAAAATGTACAGTAGAGAGTGGGAGAATTTAAGAAAGCTCATCAGTTATTCACTTAACACGCCAATTAGAAATAATACTGAATTATGAAACTGGGTATTCTGAGGCTCAAGCGGGAAATAAAAATCTTGCATTAGTAGCTATTAAATAACAGAATTCTGTAGGAAATTTAAATTTTATATATAATAAAACAATAATTAAATTCAAAATCTAATCTCAGATGAGAGTGGACAGTGTGTAGAGATTAATGAATGATCTCAAACCATGGTCAAAGGTGAAATGCTTTTATTTTAATTGTCATTTACCTTGCATTACATAGGAAAGACTCTTTATCACACTAATAGTAGTAAAGAAAATGTTTGTTTAATCCATAAGATTTAAATATTTTTCAGTTTCATGACCCAAAGTTTATAGAATAAAGACATCTCTATAAAAGTCTGATTTTACACACATTTCTGCATATTTAACCTTCTCTTTTTAGCTTGGTCAGAGTAATAGTTACTTTTAGTTTATGATGAAAGTCAAGAAGATGGAGTATGTGCAGAAGATCTGGGAGGAGGGTGACAAGATTCCGTAATGTTAATTACTTAGAAGGGCAAACTCATTCTTCTCTGAGATTCAGATCTTTAGCAAGATTTGAAGGATTATGTTATTACAAATATGCTGTTAGCATATAATTAATTAATGATATATTTAATTTGGGCTATAAAAAAGATAAATTGTGCATTTATGTTTATTGATCAATAATACTCAAAGTCATTATATGGTTTGAATTTAATTTTTATTTTTTATCAATGCTTGTAACAAATTTTTTTTCCATGTGAGAGTTTTTCATCTAGGTAAAACTTCTAGATATTGTTATGGCACTAGCAGAACATGAGCTAGTGCTGTCATCTGCCCAGTCTTGCTTCCCTTAAAACCGTTTTCCTCTTCCAACTCCTGACCTTGTTTTAAGTGCTTGGTGCTGCTAAGCTGCCTTGGTGCTGGTGCTGACTTCCCTGTGCACAGGAGAGGAAATCATTTTACAGACACATTAACCATCCATCACAATCTCTATAAAGTATGCAGTGCCAGTGAGTAGTCTTTTGATATCAAAGCTAACTATTCATCACTGTGCATGCAGGGACTAAGAATTTCTCAATGCCTGGAGGTGTTAAGAGCCATCTCAACCCAACCTCTGGTGACAGTCAGCTCCCTACTTAGTCTTTTCAGAAGAGGGTCCAGCTAGACCCCATCTGGAGGACTCTGGGCAAAAGCTTTTCAAATGTTTGGTTGAGTATAGCTGTATTGCCACTGGACAGGTTGAGTCACCACTGTGAGGGAAAAAATGATCTTCAGTATACTATTTTCCAGTCTCACTAGTGTGTTTTCTGACAGGAACAACAGGGGATGTGAAGGCAGATATTTTTTGAGGGCAAAACTGACAGTTTTGAAAGCCATATTCATACTGAGTTGAAAGAATTTGAAGGTGTTCTTGTATAACATATACATTTGGAGATATATTTGTGTCAAAATATAATTTCAAGTAATCAGTGCTGCAGCACTCAGAGTGCTCTGTCACATGGGGCCCCCACCAATCCCCTGCTCCCTTGTAACTCCAAGCCTGTATCCACTGCAATAAATGGATGTGGTAGAAAATGTCACAGTGAAGTTTATGGTATCAGTCAATGGCAAATTGTCCACCTGTTTAAAAAGCAATGTTCACCATCTTGTAAGAGAGACTAATCTTTCCCTCTTAGACAGAAAGCTAGAAGTCATAAAGAAGTCCTTGGAGGAAAGGGAAGTCTAAAAACGTCAAAAACACATGGAGAATCTTGAAGGCTCAGAAAGGCATTTGCAGTAAACCTCAGTAAAATCAATCTATACAACTCCTATTATTTCCACAAAACAAAATCGGTTTTTTGAAATTTCAATTTTGAAATTGGGCACCTCAGGTGCTGCTGAGTTTCAACAAAAAATAGGAGGAGAAGGGAGTAATTCAGCAACAGTCATGTTTACATCCAGGCTACAGTGCTAGTTTGCTGCTTCTTAATTTTGCTCTTGAAGTGTCTTGAACACGCCATGTGGGTAAAATGGGAGGAAACCAAGATGAATATCCTGACTTCTTTCCCCAAAACTGAAGGTCTGCTAGACTATGGCATGTGGTTTTGGCTGCCATAAGAGACACTTCCTCATGACTAGATCATTTATCTCTGGGACTCCTCCACTGGAACTCAAAGATGTGACAAATGTGAAAGAAAGCTTTTCAACTTTTCCACTTTCTTGCGTTCTCACCAGTTCCTGATCCATATGAAAATAATCAAGGATCTTAAGTTCTGGGCTCTATAAAGTCATCTTCCTCTTCCTACTCTTCTTCAGAGTGAAGCATGCATTATCTACAACCCTTCCCTTGGCTGGGGACAGTGGCTGGCTCCCACAGGTCGCAGACTTTGCTTTGCTGTCTCCGTACAGCCCTTGCATCTGTTCATCACATTGCTATAGGTGACAAAAACCAGCAGCAAAAGTAAGGTGAGAAGGAAATATAACATCTTCCCTAGCTGGTGGCAGGATTTTTCTTGTCTTTAGTAAAAGTAAATATGTACGGTCTTATTAACATGGAACATTTTAATGAACATACTCGTAGTAAAGATGATGTTTTACATCTGTGCCAGAGACAAAATAATTACATTTATAGAATGCTACCCAAATGTACTATGAAAATGCCAACAGAAAAAAAAAAAGCATGTTTATGCTGAATTTTTATTGAAATCACATCTGTTTTGATAAGAGAAGGTCCAGTGGCCCTACTGTGAAAATGTTACACAGCAAGCTTAAAATGTGAGTGTTAAAGGGATTAAAACAACCATGTATGCATGCCATGTTTTGTAAAATATTGAAAAGTCACATATTTGCATATTATACAGCTGGTTGCAAAGCCATCAATCATCGTATTATCTGTACATTGAGGTTGATAAATGGTTTTCGTTCTAATGAGAGAATCTAATCACATGGAGAAATGAAGAGGGCATGTAACATAAAAGCTTTGGCTCTAAAAGCGATAGATTATTACTAATATTATACATTTCTCTGATTTGGAAACTTCTGCTCTTCATTTGTTCACATGCCTTTCTACATTCATGACTTTGAGAAAAGGTCAAGTCACTTTTTTATTCTTAACAAAATGGCACTGGAAAAGCAGGAAAAGGTTAAAAATATCAAGTAACTTGGAATCAGCTTATGTGAATTTCTCTGAATTACCTGGGACAGATCATTTATTTTTCATCCCTAATAATGTGGCAGCAGAAAAGCAGACAAAGGTTGAAAATAGGAAGGTAAGCGTTTTTTACCTAGGTGTTTTTGTAAACTATCTAACACAGCTCTATAGCAAAGGATTATGCACTATATTGCTTGCCTGCTATATGAGAAAGTGAGGTACCTCTAAAAATGTTACAAAATTATAACTCTTTCATATGTCAGTAGTTATAGCAAGATAACTACTGTCATTAAAAGTAATGCCAATTATTATGTTTAGGATTCTGACTCTTACAGTCCACTTGGGTGGTAAAACAACACAGTACCACACACAAGAATAAAGGGCTCCTTTTCTAAGGGGGTGCAAGGCGTAGAGACACTTCTGTGAAAATTGAGGGGAAGAAGGCAGAGTAACAGAGGTACAACTGTTAACACACTGTCCAGGTACATGACTGAGCAATCAAGAAAAAAACCCCAAAAGAGTAATTTAAAAAATAGTTGTATTTCTATATGCATTTTTCAGAATTACTTTGGGACTTTTCATCATTCCTCAATGTATTTAGTGCTGTGCTGAATTCAGAAATTTAGAAAAAAAAACAAGTAAACAATCTATTAATAAATCCATACAAAATAACGTGCTATAAAAGTTTTCTCTAAGATGTAAAAAGCTGAAAGACTACAGACTAGACTGGAACGTGTGTTTCAATTGAAGATTAATGAAGCTTCAAAGGTTTAACTTTGTAATAGGAATAAACACATATGTTCCAGGACGTTGTTTGAAAAGAAAATTTCTGAAACTCTTGCTTGTTGCCTTCAGACAGTGATGCCAATGATCTGTATTGATTGCGTCTCATCAGTTTTTTGCCAAATACTATCTCTTCCTGGAATGTTTTAAATGCAAAAGATTTAGAATGATCAGCTACAAATTGAAGGAACATGCTCTGTGGGATCTGGACAACACTTCTTTCCTAGGAATAGGGGTGACTGTGGGAGAAGGGATGAGAAAAAAAAAAAGAAAAACCCTCTGGAAATACTGTTCATAATGAGCAAAGGTTTTGATCAGCTCGTAGCACTTAGATGTGACCTGTCATGAAAACTCACATGGTTCCTTTCCTGAGGGACCACCAGATGCCCTTCTGTCTGGTGAGGGATGTAACTGTGCACACTGTGCATTCTCTTTAGGATGGATTCCAGTGATTTTTCCCCTCCAAACTCATCACTTTTTCCAGAGGAGGAGGACTAAAAGAAAAGCTTTAAAGTATGTGTCTTGGTCTCACTTTGACCTGGAGTAAGAAAGCAGCTGAGCAAGAACCTGGGCCTAGGCACCTGGGACATATAATCTGGGTCTTGGAGAACCTGGTAAGCCTCATATACTCATGTCTTCGGCTGGGAACTGTCAGAACTGTTACATCACAACTGTGCCATCCCTATCCTTTTTCCTCTTTCTCGTCCCACCCCCAACATCTCACTGCCATTCAATATGGTTTCAAGTCTTCCAACATTTTAGACCTTGACCTGTAAAAAATAAATAACTCTCAGAATAGGGTAAATTAGAAGATACTCATCAAATAAGCAGCTGTTATCATCTGACCACTATTACAGTTTTGCCTTGAAAATTGAAGACAATATTTTCTTATAGACATTTGTCCATGTATGCGTGCTTTAAAAGACTTTTAGACTGTAAGTAATAGATAGAATTTGAATATCCCCCAATTTCTCTTCCTCAACTTCCTCAGCAACTGTGTAGATTAGGTATAGGAGAACTGGATCTTCATATAACTGAATGTCTCCTTACAGAGACCTCCTTATTCAGCCATAAGTCTTTATAATGTATTTCTTGCCTCTTCAGTTATAATACTGCAGCTGTGAAACATTCATTAGCATGCTTTGCTGATGTGTTACTTTCAAACTATAAGATGTTGCAGTGTAGCTACGTTATTTCTTTTACAACTGCAAAGCTCAACAAAATTCAGTTCAGAGTACATGCAGAAACACTCACTTCTGGTTTTTGTAGTCCTAAATACAGTTTTACTTGATAAACTTTAGAGGATTTTGTGGTTCAGAGTCTTCATTAAAGAGCGTGGTTATTGTTCAAGGGTCACATGAGAGAATAGACATATAGAAGATTATAGATGAATAACCTCACTATAGAGCATGTGTTTTCTGATATTGAAATCTGTGCAAGGACAAACTAGAGAAGACCCACGATCACATGAAATAAAGAAAAAACCCCGCATTCATTTGCTTTTTTTATTACAGAAAAAAAATTGGTGTCTGTGGTGAAACCTCCTTATTAAACAAAAGATCACAAAAAGTGGCATAGCTCCTTGTTGCTAAAAAGTGGATTTACATGACTGCTTTTCAGGTTTAAAAGCAAAACAGTTTTTTGGTTGACTTGAACCAAGGGAGGAGGCCAGGTATGCAGTAATGCATCCTGTCTGGAAAAAAAAAATTTGCCCAGGCCTTGAAGTATTTTTTTGCTTGTAGAGGGTCTGCATAGTATGTCCTATGTGGCTTGTCCTGGGAAAAGGAGAGTCTGAAACTTAAACTGAAATTTGAAAAAAAGCAAGCTCAAAAAACATAGGTCACCGAAGGATGTCATTTACCAAACCTGTTACCTTTGATTCAAACTGAAGCTTCATTATTGAGGTTCCTTTATCCAGGACT
The DNA here is from genome assembly GCA_028565335.1 of Limnodromus scolopaceus. NCBI lineage: Eukaryota > Metazoa > Chordata > Aves > Charadriiformes > Scolopacidae > Limnodromus > Limnodromus scolopaceus. The sequence continues at coordinate 131,139,211 of JAOXNO010000013.1, forward strand.
CACCCCATGTTTTTTACATTCAGTCATCAGTTCCACTGACCTTCAGTACTTAATCTTTGTATTTCCAAAGTTGCCCAGTAAGTTTCTGAACAGTAATTTCATTAGTTTACAAAAGGGATTGAATGATGCACCCATGCAGTGTAGTAAGGGACCCTTTCATGGGACAGTTTTCTCCAAGCACGTACAGAAGTGCTTCTAGGCATGAAACATGGATCTGTAAATGACAAAAAAATCTGGAGTTAGAACAGTTTCAATGTATTCAAGAGTTGGAACTTCGGAATAAGATCTGAAGCTTTTTCACTTAAGGATGGTTGTGACTTTTTAATAGTGCTTGCACAAAATGTGTATGTTATTTAAGCCTGTAATACTCTCTGCTGAGTTTGTCAGTACATCTCAGAAGCAGTTTTGTTCAAAAAAAAAAAAAGAAAAAAGAAAAAAGAAAAATAAATAAACCCCGCAAACATAGACCCATTTCATTTCAGTGGTTTGACCACAGCTAGTTAACGACTGTTGATTCTGAAAAAGGAAACCCTTTTTCTTATAACAGCTCACCTAAAACAATGTAATATTACAATGTAATGAATACTTAAACCTACTTACATTGTCCACAAGGAAAACTCTATAACCTTAACTAACCTTTCTCTGATGCAGTGCTTAAATGTGCAATTGTATTACCTTCAGCATACATCTACCTAAGGTTATCCAAAATAGATGCATCGTGTAATACTGTATTATGTACTTCATAAATATGGTCTTGCATAATGTGCATATGTATTTGCATGTAGTCAACCGATTGATAGATATTTTAGCCATAACATAGCCAAATTGCTGAAGCTTTGTATTAAACTTAACCTGTATATGAAACCTTGGCTTTTCAGAGCAGTAATTTTTATTTAATATTGAATTACTTAGAGCCTTCAAGATCCCTTTTTTAATGCCTGTTTATTGCATGGCAATGTACATTAGCAGCAGAAATCAATAGGCGAAATGGAATAGAGTTTGAAAGTGAAGACAATAAAAACACTGTGACCAAAGCCACACGTCTCCAGGCCTGTCACAGACACCAATTTAATCAAGTGAATATGGCACTGATAGGGATTCCAGGTCACACTGAAGAATTAGCCTTCTGGCTTCATTAGTTGCTCCTATAACCCTTTTTATAAAAATTTCCAGTCTGACTCCAGATCCAAATCCACAGACTGTAACCGATATATTTCATTCAAGTAAAAGTAAATCATTCAAACTAACTTTCCAAATAGGATGAAATGTTTTTGTTTGGAATGTGACCTTACATGTACACTTTTTAATTAAATGGGTATTTACAAGTAGATGACTGTGAGAGCTACAATACAGAACAGTAATCGTTGCGATATCTGGTTCCTGTATGTTGGCATACATAGCGGTGAGAGAGAGGTGGTGAAAATTTTACCAGTCCCCCTGTGTATGAAAACAATCTAAATGATTTCAGAGAAAAAAAAAAAAAAAAAAACAAACCAAAACTGTATTTGTGAAGAACAAAATAATTGAAATAATGTTCTCTTACAACTCCACAATGAGTTGAAGGATACGGTAGTAACAAGGCTGTTACATTTACTTTCAGTGTCAAAACCAGGCAAATTCAGTTCTTGTGTTCTCAAGGCAATAATATGCCTGATGATAAGGCTCTGGTAACGAGCATGTGAAAGAGACCTCACAAGCTTTCATTATATTTTTCCCTAAATTCTTGTACGTTACAGTGTACAGTGTACCAAGGATGTCATTATTTCCTCATTGATTTGGTTATGAGGTTGTAGTTCTCAACAGAAAAGGTAATTTCTTTCAAAATGAGGATCTTTTTTTAATCTGTGCTTTCCTGCTTCAAATTCAACCTTTTCTAGTAGGTAGTTAGTCCAATGATCCCAGCTGAAATCAATAACAATTAAATCATCCGTACCTGTCACTTCAAAGTTTGGGCTCACTGTGAATAATTCAATTTTAATGCCTACATTTAACAGCGCATCATTGTGCTGTTAAAACACCTTCCAATACAGCAGTAAGGACTGTGGCTAATTTCTGGTCCATGGGGTCCCTTCTTTCTAATCTCACCTTCTTAAAGGAATACTGAATGTGCAAGCAGTGTACCATGTTTTGAGAGCTGGTAGTTTCTTTACAATATACTGCCATACTTTGCTACTACTGGAAACAATAACTTTTTGGACTTGGAATGAAAATCTATAAATTTTCTGATTATCCCGAGTTGTTATGGAAGTTTTCCATGGCAAAACAGTGATCTTTGAGAAACCTGTCTTTTACAGAAATGAATCTTCCATTTCTAATGAAGAGTTTCAGTGTCCAAACCTGAAAATTAGTCTAAAAGTCCAGGTCCCTATGCTGGTGTTACAGACAACCATTCAGCTGCTCCCAGTTCCAAGCCATTCAATACCTTGATCATGAGAACGTCTCTCCCTGTCTCCAAAAGGAAGAGCTTATCCCAATTACCTATTGGGTAATCAGCCTATCCCAATTTGGTTTTCAGTGCTTCTACATAACGTTTATTACATCACTTTAAATTCAAAGGTTATCAGATTAGGTCTGGTGTATTCATTAAAAGCAAAGCAGGATTCAAAGGGAGGCAGGATGAAATGCCACATGAAAAATTTGTCTGAAAAGTGATACACTGCCCAGTTACAGAAATATCACGTATTCTTACATGGTGTCTCTTTTTTACTAAGAACACAATGCATTCTGATTCTACCACCTCTCTGTCCAGTTTGTCAAGCAGGTGGGAGACTGATGGGATGGAGACAGGTTGTGTTCTTTTTTCTGTTAATGCCTGAAGAAGATAGCCCCTTTCCCAAGAAGAAGGCTGAAGCAGACCAGAGCCATAATGTGTCACAGATGGGTAGGTCCCCGAGGAAACCCCTGACCATAGGAAAAGAAGGAGTGTCCCAGTTTAAATGGATTCTCCTAACTGCAACAATCACAAATCTGGGCCTGCAAAGATTCTCAGAAGGTCCATTTTCCTATTCTGAGTCTGGGGCAGTACTTTTGGTTCATTCTTGGCAGCTGTCAGGTTCATGTCTCAAATTTCCAATAATGGGAATTCCATAATCTCCCTAGGAAATACATTTAACAATAAACAAGCCTAAATATGTAATATAAAAGTCTCTTTATGTACATTAAAATTAGTATTTATTTTTATAGTCTATGAAGACTTAAATAGCAATTGATCATTTACATTTTTAATATTTGGAGGTTTTAATATCCCCTTCTTCCTCCTTCTTTTTCTGAACTAAAGACGCTAGATCTTTCAGTATTCTCAGTACATTGTGTTTTATAAACTTTGGATCATTTTCATGTTCTTCCCTGTGTGGTTTTCTTATAGTACCCAAAAAGTGGATGTTATCCTAGTGGATGCCAGACTGCTGGCTACTAAAAGGAATAATACGTACAAACTTGCTCAAAAATTTTGTCTTCATATGTGCAGTTTAAAGAAACAATATTGAATGTTGTTATAATTTTTTTTAAAATACATTTCTCAACCTTTTGAATGTTTTATTACTTAAAATTTACCTTCTCATGTGCAAATTCCACATCATCAGTGGTGTATGAGTCGTTTACAACAGAAAATATCAGTTCCCTACAACAGCTAGTCTTCTGCAATGCTATTCTTCAGCAGTAATTGCCAAAGAGCTTTGTTTATACTACAGGTTGCAACTCAACCAGCTTCGTCGAATGACATATTAAAAATGAGTTTAACTCTGACAAGTGCCACAATAACAAGGGAAAATTACTTCTCAGTAGTCTGAAATGGTTTCCGACAAGATAGTTACGGATTAATACTCAGAAATATTCGATAGCCCCAAATACCAAGATTCACCAAAAGTGTTATGGTGATACTTTGGATTTAGCAAGCTCAGACACATTGTCACAGCTTGTACTTTTTCTATAAGGATGATAGCTCCAAGATGACTTTTAATGACTTTATTAGAGAAGCGCTTACACTTAACCTAAACCAGAGGGCAGAAATAAAGCACAGCCTATTAAAAGTGCAATAACGTATTTTGGCTAAGTCTGACGAAACCCTTTGCTAGGTTGTCTCAGTCTGACCTCCTTTCTGATGAAGGTGGTTTTTGTGACTCATAAAGAGCTTTTACATTTAGAGCGTGTCAAAGCCACAACTCAACAGGAGTCCAGTTAAGTGCTTCTGAAGCAGCTCTGTGAGGCGGATGGACACAACTGGAGAAACTGTAGACTCCTTCAGAAGACCCAACAAACTCAGCTACCTTTTAACGAGCTATCTTTGCCCTCAAAAACCAAAAATAACTTCTCCCAGTTGTTCTTATCTTTAGTATCAGGTACTCTGTTTTGCTCAGCATTTGTGCATGTACACTTGTGTTTCCAAGGAGATCCTTTTTCTTCACAATACTATTCTGAGACCCCCCCCATATAGAAGCTATATGCAAAGCCTCCCCATGCAGTAGGAAGGTCACTCCATGACCTACAGGCTCAAATATTGTTAATGGGTGTGTAATAAATCCAGGTGAAATTTGTGCTACTGTGAAAATATTGCAGTGCTGCCACTGCAATATATTCGTGGGGAGAAATGAAGTGCAAGGTGGGAAAGCTCACAGGTAGATAATCTGTAGTTCTATCATATCATATAATATGTGAGCTCCAAATATATGGTTTCATAATTTTCTGTCAATGTAAATTATCACACACTTTTTAAAGAGAAAAAAGTGATATTTTTTATAGTCACAGCTCATAGTTGTACCATCATCCTGCCAAACTTGGAGGAGATGTGAGAGTTTCCTGGGAATGTTTAAGTTCTGGAAGGAAACAAACTTGCAGGGCTTATATACTTGCATATACTGATATGATGGCATTAGAAATCTGCAGGTTAATTGGCTGAGACTTACTGATAATATGATTTCAGTGTGTTTGTGTGTGAGCTCACTCGCTACAGTTGTCTTGCGTGTAAAGTCCTGTGTTTCCAAACTTTTTTTGTCCAAAGATGCCCAAAATATTTAGGTATATTTTCCAGCTATTTTTCATTTCCCATCCAACTGTGAACAGCCATCCTTCCCTACAGTCTCTACTTCTTTCTGAAAAAATGGGCAGGCAGAACAGCACGGATGACTACCGCTGCTGCTGGCTATTCTTGCTCCTTCTAAATGACAGAAACCTTTCCAAGCTGCTCTCTTCACGTTAAAACTGAAATTTTGGCTCAAGGGAAGGCCCCCTTCATAATGCAAGACAGACCTCAGGTGTGCAGAGACCTCTCTTCAGAACTGCCTGTTGAGTACTGACAGTTGCTGTGATGGCTTCAGACTGGAGGAAGTTTCTGAGCTGCCTTGGTATGGATTTAATACCAGGGAAGCAGGAAAGTAATTAAGCATTTGAGCACCGAGGTGGATACCTACCTATTGCAATTATGAGAGTCTATTATTTCCTATTTTTCTAAAAGTCCTACTGAGACAAGTACATTGTTCTCAGTGGGAGCAGATTACACTCTGAATTAATTACTCATTAGTTAGGAGACTATCCCCATGGTTTCTTGCCCCATACTTTCTCCTGCTGAATTGTTTAGCATAAAGCACCATATATCTTATAACACATTTGATGGGTACTGTTTGCATCAGGAACTGGTTGCTTTCCCCTGCCTTTTCCTGCTTTCTGGCCAAAGCACCTTAGGACCCTGCATTACTCTGACATTCAAATATTCTGCAATCTTTAGTGCATTTAGGTTCTTATCTGGGGAAACGGGAATGCAGCTGCCTTCAAGAATGGATTAATTGGACACATATGGCGCAGGAGTCAGATTCACGGGGACAGTCAGGACAACAAGGAAAGTTTGTAATACCTGTGTTTCAGCTGGCTCCCGTGGGGACTCTGTAGTGCTGACCTGAGCACCTAACATTCCTCTACAACTTAGAGATAAAGTTAAGTGCATTGCAAAGGGATTTATAGCAGCTGGCATCCTGTGCCGGGGAATGTCTGAGTTAACCCGCCGTTAATATTAAGGAGAGGCCAGATCTTAAGTCTGCCCTCCCTGGAAGATTTGGTACTTCATTCAGAGTTACCAAAGGCATTTCCCCCAGCAAGAACTCTGTCCTTCTGCACGCTGGTTGTTTCTGTCCAAACCAGATAAAGGCCAATGTCTTATTGTTGGCGGAAGCAATGTCCTTTTATCTACAAGGTCAAGGTTGCGGTATCCATGCTATATAGGGGAGACTCATTTTCAGTGCCACTCTGGGCTATTTGCTATTCTGATGAGGACAGAGAGGGCTCATTATTTCCCAGTGCAGAGCTGAATCAAGTTTAAAATCATGAACACTTCTACAGAAACCTCTCCAAATTTATAAAGGTATAATAGACTAAACAGTGTGTCTTGTAGATGACAGAAAATGACTTTATGTAAAGCATAGAAGGCTGCCATTAGGTGCAGTGTTATTTACAGTCATTGCTGACAATAATGCCTCATGACCAACAAGAGAGTCCTTGGCAGCCTCTTAGGGAATAGGCAGAGAAGTAAAAAGCCCTCCAGTCTCAGGGAATAAATATCATCAATACAGCTCTGTGTATCATAAGTTGCCACTTTTGGTTTGAAAACAACAAACAGATGTGTGTCCTGTTTCTTCACAGCACAGATTTTAGGGTCTTTAGGATTTACACTGCCAAACCTCCCATAATATCTTTTTTAAGTTTACCTTGCTTATAGCCACTGAACAACTGAAGCTGACGTTTAAAAAATAGATAATTAAGTAGATAAATAATCTTGCCATTCAAGCTTCAGGTTTCTGGTGGATGTTTATTAAAATAAGGAGGTCTTGAGGTGACATTTCTGGTGAGAGCAAATGACAAGGGTTGAAAGAAGTAGTGAGCATTTCAATGTCTTGGCAGAAAGCACCATGTAAGTTTCTCTACTGCTCTAAAATTTTACTAATACCTTTTTTAACAGTTTTAAAGTTTATTGGTCAAAAATGTTTTATATAAATTTGTCACTGTGATAACGCAGCTTAGGCTTCCCTTTGTACATATACATATACCATATGTACCTTCATATTGTATCAAAGAAAAAAAAAAAGTCTCAGCCAGAACCCAGTTAGAATATGACCTTGAAATCATGCACAAGATTTGGTCTGTAATACTTCAGAGCTATGCATATTTTTCTCATTGCAGCTGTGGGAAATTTGTCACAGTTCTATTGCAGACTCTGCTCTTTAAATATGAGAAATCTGAAATTTCCTTCAAATCTTCCAAAACAGAATGCTGATAATTATGCCACACCACTGAGTTGCCTGCCTTTGCCCACAGAAAACAAATCATTGCTTTCTTGTGTAGAAACTGTTTTCCATTCTTGGCTTGTCTCTGCAATGATGCTAAGATTGAGAAAGACTGAACATTCGGTAGCAAGAGAAGAAAAAAAAAAAGGCACATGTTTACTGAGAGCACAGCATCTTTCACAAAGGAAAAGGGATGCTGTTCTCCTCCTCCCTGCCTTCCTTTCATGTAGAGGGCAGCTTGAAATCATCCTAGATTCTTGCAAAGATTTTTTATCCCTATTAGTCACTATCTGCAAAGGTTGTCAGTAGCGCATTGCTATAGAGAGTTTAATGACTCTCAGGTCATTCTCAGGTTGGAATTTAATTATTACCTTGCAAATCTTTGCCAATTTCTGTTGATAACTCTTGGTGACATGTAGAGTTCTGTGTTTGTATGGTATTTTATGACACTGTTTAACCTAATTATTCCTAGAGTCATATGGCCCAATTTAGGGACTCTAGTGTAGTTCTATTTTTAGGTCTCTATCAGATTTTAAGCTTTATCTCCATCCCTCCCCACCTCCCCCGGTACATAAAACAGCCAATATAGTAATGGGTTGCACTGCATCATGAGGGTGCAAGACTTCAGAGATCCCCAAATGCAAAACTCTTTTGAACCATGTAAAATTGCATCACTGGGCTCCATTAGTCATGGCTGTGTTCTGGGATTTCTCCAGGGTATCTGAAGTGGTTTAACTGTAACTATCCAAAACACTTTAGTTCATTTCTGTTTGAGTTGTTCCAGGTATTGACTTAGAGTGCTACTAACTTCCATTTCTGGTATCTGTTTATTATACTTTAGTGCTATTTTCTGTCCATGATATTGAAAAATACATGTATGTTTTATTTTTCTTGCCATTATTGTTTCCTTCATGGCTCCTTTAGAATTTATTTTAATCTTGTTTTTTTCATGGTATGAACTACATAAGTGTAGCCTACATTTAGAATTTAAGAAAATGTATGATTGCTTGCACAGACCAATCTGGTAACATATGCAAAATAAAAAGGAAATAAGCTGGTGAAATAAGTAATATTAAGATGTAAAAAGTATTGTCCGTAGTGTTTATTGATTTGCGTGAAGTCTGGATGTAATATTATGCTAGATAACACTGTTTGTGTATATTATCTTAATAAAATCACATAAAATGTCCCATGCCACTGCTGTTTGGGAGGGTCTGTTTAGGCTTGCTGAGGTCTTTAAGGTCTTTGGTAAATCAGTAGGGTAGAAGCAAATTGTTTATGCTTAATTTTCATACGTTTATTTTGCAGTTAGGCATGCTGATAACAGAAGAAAGATTGGCATATTTCATTTCTGTGGTTTAAAGCTTGCTATTTGTGTTCAGAGTAGCTTTTTTTTTTTTTTTTCATTAGTTTGTTATCTTATACTAAGTTTAGGTGGAAGTTACCCCAGATGTCCTAGCATATCGAAGGTGGCTGTGCAGGGAGCGTGGCTGTACAGATGGAGAAGCACTGGGGAAATGGAGGTGGAAGATGGGGATATATTGGTTATTAAAGCTACACCAGCTTAAAGGGAATAACAAAAAAAGGTTGAATAGGTTGCTCGGAGGTCAAAGAAGACATGGTTTCTGAATCAGAACTCAGGGTAGCACTGTTCATGGAGGGGACTGTGTGGCGGCAGTTTAAAGTCGCCCACGTAGAAGTTGCAGAGAGATAATACATGGTTCCATTCAATTGAATGGATCTATGCAGACACCTCTAGCAGACTTTCAGACATAGGACAGCTGCATCACTAGACAACCAAAGTCAGTTTTTGACAATTTGAATGCATTGCTCTGTTTGGATGCCATTTATGAATATTCGTATGCCTCACAACTCCAAGGTGTATGGGAGTGACCTGAGCTACAATGGGAAGGACCTTGTTGCTCTGAAAAGAAATCTGAAATACAGAAGAGAAGACCAGAAGGAATAATTTTTGGCTTGAGACCGAGCAACTACTGAAATTAGCTGTTTTGGTGTCATTGCCCATAGACCAATGGCAGTTCTGCATGTCCGAGATAATCAGCTTTTTCCATCATCTCAGTGCTCTCAGAAGAGCTGTCTGTGCTGATACCATATATTTTTTCCCCTGAGGAAAAAAAAAAAGAATTGCAGAAACGCACTCAAATCCTGGAGGAGATAGGGATGATTTTATGGAAGGAAAGGACCAGCAGAAATATGCATGAGGTAGAGAAGAGAAGGAGAGGTAAAAGGTGGTCCTAGAAATGGATACTGGTAGTGTTAGAGCAGCAGAGGTCTTGGGAAAGAAACAGCACAGCATCCTTAAAATGCAGAGGATGAGAGGCAGGTAGGAGGTTAGTGTGTGTGCTTGGCATGAAAAATGAGCAGACAGAGGGATCCAAGCAGCCCCTGATGGATCTAGTGAGTTCAGTCTATGGAGGTGACAATATCTTTTGACCCTTTATTGATAACTGAGTGGAATTTGCTGAGTGCAGGTAAACAGATGGTGTAATTGGGAAAGGATATACACAATTTCTTGATTGATTAGGATATACTGTCTCAGTCATCTAGCTTCTTCTGCATGACCGGTGGGGATCTCACACGCTCCCCTTGAAGTCCCTAAAGCTCTGTGCCAGCACATATGCCCAGCCACAGGAAAGCTGTTTGCAGAATCAGGGTTTTTTCCTGAAGTTTAAATCCCCAATAGGGATTCAACTAAACTCAGCTAATGGTAAGCCAATGATCTGGATAGTAACTCAGGAAGACTCAAAACTAGTTTGGTGCAGGTTAGTGCAGTATGATATGAACTCTATTCAGTTTTCAGGGTGGCCAGCAGCTTTCAGTACTGCTCTAATTCTCTTTTTTTTTTTTCTCTAGTAATTTTTCAGCTCTAATTTAATATTACTTTTCTTTTGCTTTTCTTTTCCCCTGCATCCATTTTCAAGTCTCTTCCAGGCAATATCTGACCTTGCTGTTAATTATTTGCCCACAATTGTGCTAATGGAGCTATAGCATAATGCAGAGCAATAGCACTGAGCAGGACCATCCATCTTCAGTCTCTTAAATTATGAAATCTCATCTACAAAATAATGAAATTCTTCTATGCCCTGCAGGTTCTAGATTCAGACCTGATTCTTTACTTGCAGCTGAGAACTAGCAAGCGCAAAAAAAAAAAGAGATACAAGGAATGTCTCGCTGTCTGGGGGATTACAGGGTTATTTAATCTTCCTTTTATTTACTTGTGTGTTTTGTTTGCTTTTATTTACCCATTTATTTTTTCTTCTATTTTATTTGACTGTGCTGAGAGTTACATCCAAATTAAACAGGGTGTTTGGGTGGGTTTTTTTTCTGAGAAACAAGCAATAAACCATGTGCTTGCTGTTTTCCTCTTGCTGAAGCAAATGCAGTGCAATGTTTACTCCTAATCATAGGTGGGACTTGAAAACAAAACACGGGATGAGCAGTAAGTGTGCTGGATGCACACGGCTGAAGGCCAAACATTGAGAGGTCCTTTGCTGCCACCATCGGGTACAATTTTCAATTGCATCTGCTCATCTACGTCCTTAGTCCTGAGAACTCCAGGGGTTAAGACAGCCCTCGCCTAGGAAGGTAATCTGCGGGCGAGCTGCTATTACAAATGTATCTAGAAGATATATTTAAAGATTGAATTGGTGATAATCTAATTCCCAACTTAGATCCCTTTACAACGAAAAGCCCGGTTTGTCGGAAAGGGAGGTGCGCGCCCCCACGAGCCAAATGGGGAGTAGGGAGGCTAATCAAGAAAGGACACTGGAGGGAGGATCCCAATTGCCATCTTAGATGCCTTTTAGAGCTTGGGCTTCAGATCCTGCAACAGCTTCTGCACTGAGATATGTCTTTAGGCCCAAGCAACTGTGTCGCGTTTTCCCTGAAATAAGTGATTGGAAGAAGTTAGGAATTTCCTAGAAGGTGGGACGTGTGGGATCGGCTCCCTCCTTGGCAGAGCGGCTTCAAAAAACGTGCCTTGTCCTGTCAAACGTCACCAAATGCCAGGCAAGCATTTGGGACAGCCTGCAGAGGGGACTCCTCCAGGAAAGAATGAGGCATTCATGGACTAAATTGCACCAGGGACCGCATGGCAACGATTGAGACTATTTACATAATTTGTGTTGAAGCTTCAGGTACTCCATCACCTCTCCAAGTCACATCTTTTAATGTAGTCTGTGATCTTTAAAAGTCAGAGTTAAAAGTAAGCTCTTGAATTATTGTCTAGTGATGCAAAAAATTGATCTGCTTTTCAGGTATATTGGTCACCTAAGATGTTCCGTGGTAGGAAACAGTTATCCTCTGAGTCACGCCCGCAGCACTCAAGTATAACACCCAAGGAAAGGTCATTTATTCCACAACAGACTTTGCTTTTTATATTCCAAATGTGAATAATTTTCCTTGTAACTTTAAAACTTGAACTCAGTCCTAGTATTATAGGCTAGACCGCCTTCTCCCTGAAGTGATGTGTCCTTTCCTTACGTGACACGTATATGACATGGAAGCTGAAAGCTTATATTGATCGCCAGTGGTTCAGCACCTCACCCACCTCCGTTCTGGCAGCTCCTCTGTCCCCTGAGCTGTGCAGAGGCCAAATCTGAACTTCTGGTTCTATTTACGCCCTGCTTTCAAAATGGATATTTATGCCAGCTCTTTTTGATCCCCGTTTTTCGCTTGTAATGGTGAAAAGTAAAAAAGGAAATAAAATTCAAGCCGTACATTTTGTGAAAAAAAAAAAGAGAAAAAAGGAACTGAGAGAATGACAAGATGAAGCAGAACAGTGAAACAGATGCTTGGCATCTGGCCATGGTGGAATGAACTCGCTCCACACTGAATTCTGTATTTTTCTTAAGCTGAAAAACAATTAACTTCTAGAGCAGCAGGTTCAGAGAGCCCTGAATGTGGTGATCGAGGCAATTAGCCCCTATCAGAGCCATTGTTTCAAGCTCTCTGAAAAGTCAGCTGAGCATTATTAGGGAGCCCTTTGCAGTTAGATGAGCCAGACAACTTCTTTTCAAAAATAGTGCTGACATTCCGGAGCACTTTTCTATGACAGGGTGAATTCGGTAGCAAATTTCAGTCATGGCATACGTGATGACTTAATTGTGGAGGTCTTATAAAGCAGGAGAAGAAAAAAAGTAGTACTTTTTTTCTTTTTTTTTTTTTCCCCTGATTGGAGTCGTTTAAGGCACTGCTGACAACACTGTCCAGTCGTTGGCTATTTGGGTTCCTCCTTTCTTATCACTTTTTCTCTTTTCTTATCATCTTTTCCCCCATTACTCCGGGTTTACTGAAGCACAATGACAGCAAGTAGCTGTAGTAATGCTCCTTTACATTCTTTTTTCAGGTTCTTTAACAATGATATGTAAAATATATGTAGGATATCTCCTTCAAAGAGCGGATTTTTATTGTTAAATAATTTCCTTCAGCTCAGCAGAATTTATAACTTTGACAATTTCTGCCCACATGTAATCCTCTGACTCCATCCTTCAAAACACGATAAAACAAGCAGCCCTTTCCCTTTGTCCTGAAGTTTCATCTCTTTCAGAGGAGTGGAGACTTCACAGCAAAGGACATTTCATTTGGAAGCACCTCAGCACCATAGTCCAAGTACCCTAAAACCCAAAAGGGAAGTACTTCACTCATGATGCCTTAGAACTAAAGTATTTTGGGTAGCTTTGTTGGTTATGTGGTTACTTTTGCTGAGGCAGAGCTATTGGCTTACAGAGGATGGAATGGATGGAAACATGAACATCTCAAAAGCATTCCAACAGTCCTGCTTCCTGATGTCCTACGGCTGAATCTCTTTCAGTCGTGTAATTTTACTTTCCTGCCAGCCACAAATGTAGTTATTTCGTACAGAAGCTTGCCGTTCCGTGTGCTTGGTCTGGCTTTGGGCACTAACATACAAAATGTTAATTACCATGGGAGATATTCACCCTGCAGCATTGCAGCAAGGGACTTGAGGAGCATTTTGGACATAATGGTATAGAAGGACCCTGAAGTGTACACGGACATGTGCAACAGCAAAATAGTTAAGAGTGCTCGAGTGAAACAGGTGAATGAGGAGCAAACAACACTACTGGTTGTTCAGGCTGGTAATTGCATTTTAGATTGTTTCGCTATATATTACCCAATTGACTTCTTCTCAACGATTAGAATTTTAACTACATTATATGTTCGTTTTATAGCAGGAGAGGAAATACGGGCTAAATCAAACCAAGTTTGTATTAGTCGTGTTTTGCTCAAATTCCATGTGCTACTCCAAGACAGTGTGCTGCAAAGACTTTTTAAGATTCTGCTAGCATTCTGCAGTATATACTATATAACAAGTGGTAAGGAATTTTGCTGATAAGTTTAATAGTAAGCAATATGTATCGTAATTTCTAGTCATTTTGAATTCCCCTGTCCTCAAGCCACTGTGTCCTATGTAATATTCAGGAAAACTTTCTGAGCTTGTATAAAATGTATTTCTTTTAGCAGACTTTCTCTCTTAGCCTAAAAGACAGACATAATGATTCTGTTTAAAGAGCTGTTAAGTAATTCATGTGGTAGCATAGTTTTTCAGTTACTGAAACTAGTCTTTGAATATAAGTTTCTTAAAATCTGTTGAGACTAAAGAAAATAGAGATTTCACTTAACTCCTTGAGAAGAGTAGTTGTGTATAGGTGTGTAATCAAAAGGCATCCTCAAGCTAGGCTACTTGAACATTTTACTGGCAACGTGTCTTCTCTTTTGTTAGCAATGTAGAAGTTCTCTGTCATTAACAAATATGCAGTTTAATTTTTTTCTAATTCACAAATTCAAATACAGAGTACCATCTGCAGACTTTCATCTCCTAATTTTAGCTGTAGTGTTATGGTAGACATTAAAGCAATAACAGGAAAAGAAAAAACTTCCCAGTACTACATACATACTCCATATATGCTGCTTTTCCTCATTCAGTGGAATTTCAGCCTTTTTTCTCTTCTTCAAATAGGTAACAGAGAATGAGGTGAAAAATTATGGTTTTTTCAGACAGGAGCTTCATTACAATTCATAGGCATGAATAACAAAATAACTCACAGTTAACCTTCAGAACTCAGAGCCAAAATTTTCTAAAACAATTTTCCACTGCCATTGACATAAATCTGGGGGTAAAAGTGTTTGGCTACACTTAATAGTCATTAAACTGAACCAGGGGATCTTCCCAGGCTCTGAACCTCAACTATCTACAGGGTAAGTTTTTAGAACAGTCCCTGGGATGATTTTGGCTTGAGTCAAACTTAGCTGGCAACACCAAGACATGGTTTGAGACGTAGCTTGAGGCAAGAACCATTTTAATAGGTACCATGAATGCAGCCACCTTTTCTTGGAATAAAAGTGTTTAATTGTATACACATAGGCTATTCCATGGTAGTTAGCCTTTGGTACAAAAGTCCTAGGTGAGTTTCATTTTCAAGTAACCTCTATGGGTTCTTGAGGGACTTTCAACACCCAGAAACTCTCAAACATATAACACTGTTAGTAAACATTGTTACTCTTGGGGCTTAGATAAAAGCTTGTCATTTGAAGTGCACAAAAAGAATGGCGTAAATTTTTTTGTGTGAATTTTTCTTCCATAACAGAACAGTGACATTAATGGCATGGGATGGTATGCAAAAGCAAAAAAAAACCACCAAACAACCCACTGAATTTGTTGCAAGGCTTGGGGAAAAAATTACAAGATCATAGCAGTGGAGACAAACTGAACTTCTTCAAGAGAAAGAAGAATTAATCGTTCCTTCACATTGCATCAGTCAGCCATGTCTGTGTATAAGCCAAATTACCCTGAATTTATGTCTCTTACACTCTGGGATGTCTGCTCGGGTGGCCAGGGAAAGATAGGGCTGGCTGCCTGCATAAATTAGAAAAATTGTTTTTCCCGTGGACTGTTTTAGCAGCCACAAATCACCAGAGCATAGATATGACCTTTTTAACTGTCCACCATGACAAGTGAAAAGGCTGACAGAGGAGCTGCTTTGCCAAGTGTATACCACCTGCAGATTTTCTCTCCTTGGGAGCCTCCCTTCAGGGAGGGAGGTGACCACTGCAACTTGTCCACATCCTTGTAAGAAGCATCTTACAGCAAAATCTGCTGCCTTATTCTTCTGTGTTCGTTGTGAGAGTTGTAATTCTTAAATATTTCATGCCTGGGGGTCTCAGGCAATATGAAAACCAGCTACTTTGCTGATCTGTAACAGCCTTAAGGGGTTTTTGCAGCACACCTAAGTATAATTTTTTTATGACAGCTTGTGAATTTGATGATAGAATTCCTCGACAAATGTCAGCTATTTACCAAAAGAAAATATTCCCTGCACCTCCAGCAGTTAACAGAGTTTGTCAGCTGAATAAAAAAAAAAAAAAACCCTTACAGCCCACCCTGTTTCATTCTTTCTTGCTCTGAGCCATTTCCATCCTTGGTGTTTCCGCAGCACTGGTAAAAGTGTATGAGACTTCATCCTCAAAAATTTTTTTCTATTCTGATTGTTTCTTAATTTCATTGAAGTTGCAGCTCACAGTACAGTGACAACTGTAGCACTTGTGGCCTGTTTTAGTGTTTTTGTTTGATAGCATTATAACTAGCGTTGACCACAAGATGGCAAGGTTTCTTCACTTTTCTGTGATGGGAAACCTATTTTAGGAAAAGGAAAGGGGAAGGAATGGAACAAAGTGAAAACAGGATCGAAGGAGGAAATAAGCATAATGACTCTAATTCCTCTTGCTGCATCTGGATTTCCAGTCTCGTGAGTGAGCAAAGAAATATGATGGCTTTATTATATGGTAACATTATATGGTGACATTTATTTACAGCACAAAAAAAATGTAATCATTGCACTTAACAGATGCTCAGCTTTTATTCAAATTTAATCAGTTATTAGAATAGAAATGCTAAGCCAATAATATGAGACTCTTTGGAGCTACACATATGTAAGATTCATACAATATATGTATTGTATTTCAGGAACCAGAGTTCCTTTGATTTGCACAGAAACAAGTAATCAATTGATTGCAAAATCTATGAGAGGAGGAGGGAGGAGTTGCTGCTCTGCATTTTGCAAAAATATTCAGGTTTTTATTTTTACCTTAAAATGTAGGGAGGGGGTGACATCTCCTCTAGCCTTTTTTTTTTCTATTACATGTCTATGTTTTATGAATATTAAAGATATAACATCTGAACCTAGCATGTTCTTGTCTGCAAAGAAAATAATGAAGAATGTCATTGTTAATTTAAACAACTTTTTTAAAGGATTTTATATCCTTTCATGATAAGATAATTAAGAAGTACCTGAATAATTTCCAAAATGTATTTTTCTATGCATTGCATGCAATTGTAAATCTTATTTACAATTTGACTGGCAACTGACACAAACTGCATAGGTAGGAATGATCAAGGGGCTTATCTTAAATTCTCTCTTGCTGTGTCACAGTTACAGGGATTTTTCCTTTGCACTTCACTCAGATTCAGTGCTTCATTTTTAAAATTTATTCTCTCATATGTTGTCTACACTACCCATTGATTAGCTACTTTTCTTTGCCAAAAATCCATACCTGTGGGGAGGTATAATGAAATTCTTTCTTCTGAAAGACATTTCATAATTTTGTGTGGTTTCCTTTGGGAATAGAATTACTCTATGTCACTAAGACTCTGCTGTTGCAGCTGATGCAGAGAAATATCTCCCTGTTTCCAACCATAACTGCTTTCCAGAACATTTGCTAAAGAAAGACTTAAACTTTTATATATTTTACTGATTTTCATTTACAAAATATCAATTGATAGCCCCAGCCTGTTCACCAGTCAAGCCTATGAGCAAACAGTTCTGCTGCCACCAGAGGCCAGGCAGTTTTGCTCACTACCTTTCTCTTCACAGACTCAGATTCACACTCGATACTGCATGCTCAATATTCTGCATTATTATACGTGTTCACTGATCTCACTTATGCATTTAGAGAGATGGAGGAGATTCCCCTCCAGTGCATAGTACTATCATGTAGGATGAACATTAATCTAAAAATCTGTGGCATTGCAATAAAAATTTGAGAGTGATGGGAGCATAGTAGAAAATTTTAAAAAGATAAAAAAAAAGATAAAAATACCTTGTAGCAAGAAAATAACTTTCATCCTTTTTTTCTGCACACCTCTGGAAGCATGTTCCAGGTACCTATTTTGTCTTGGTTTTGTTAGATTGCATGGCTAATGTGTTAAGTTATAAACTGGCTTTTAGAACTGACACGATCCAAAAAAAAAAAATATGCCAAAGGTTCAGATACAATCTCTGTAAAAGTAGAAATGAGGAATATTTAAACTTTCCAGGCAGATTAAGGTAAGTTTGCTTCATTTCTTCAGCATTTTAAAGAATGCTTTTACTTTTCTCCTCAAGCTCTCATCAAGGAGATATTTACCTTGAACTCCCTGATAAATAGCTTGATGCAAAGCTAAGCGAAGCTCATCCGAAAACTCACGCTTATATCAATGGGATACACACCTGGAGCTTAGTACATAAGGTTGTGCTGTTCTTCCAGGCTTTTAATTTAATGTGTTCGCCTGTTGCTAGTAACCCTGTATCGTTGAGAAAGAAATCTTGCTCAAATGAGGCATTTTTTTCTGGTCTACTGTGATTATTCTACAAATTGCTTGCTGTAAGAATGGTGGAATTCAAACTGATGGGCTCTGATTTCAAGCATTCATGCACAGTCTCCATTGAAATCAACATGTGACATTGGGGGCCAGAGGAACGTAAATGTGTTTTAAAAATGGAGTCTAAAATCTGGTCTTCAGCCCTGACTGATGTGTTTTTCCGACTCCTTAGGAGGTGACTTCTGTACAAGTTTCTTTCTTTCCCACTATTTCATCTTGTAAACACTTTTGAACTTTTCCCACTTCTGCCACAGTGCCTCTCATGAAAATACCCAGAACGCCTCATTGAAAAGGCATCCCAGGGGTGGTTCAAGCTCATAACCATGTAACTGCAGATCAAGAACATACCTTACTGTCTTGAGATGCAGAACTGTTCTTTAAAGGCAGCAAGGATTTCACTTTGTAGTGAAAATATGCTTTAAAAGATCTTCACTTGTCCCCAGCTCTCTTCGCCCCTTCCATTTGTTTCCATTTCATGCAAGAACACCCATCAGTGTAGTTGCTGTGATATTTCAGTATCATTCAAGTCTCTCTGTGCAAATGCTTATGTTTTCAGTTCAAAATATAAGAGTTGCCCATTCCTCTTATCTTCACCATTTATTGAACTTTTAGACCCAGTGTCATTAAAAGTCAAAATCTTCCTTGGGTGTAAAAGGTTTTCAGATAGGCAAGAAGTACCTCAACTTAAAAACGGCAGGTGAGAGTAAACAATTGTAATGTCAAATTACACCCCCAGGGCATAATTTGGGCATATTCATTCCAACTTAAGCAACCTGGTCATAATGAATCTGCAGCTGCCTACTATAGAGAATTACTCTTTTCCTGCTATAAATTAAGTACCTACTTTAGATTATAACATAACTCCAAGATTTTCATATAGCAGCTTTTTTTCTCATTTGAATGCAGCAAAAAAAATAACCAAGTGGAATTAATCACAGTTATAATTCTGACAAGAAATTTCTCATTACATCAAGAGCCACAGGCACAAAGCTCAGAGGAACTTGGTTCTGGAGGAACTTTTTACTTTGATAGTTGCAGTGGAAGTCTGTGTCAACATACGGCACTGGAGACATAGACGGGAGATTGAAGTGATCCACAGAGTAAGAGTCTGGAGTTTTAAATTTAAATGTTTTATTCTTTTTAAGTTTTTTCCTTAGAGTAAAGTGCCATAGATGAAGGTCACTCCCTCTGCCTTGTATTAAAAATCCTTCTGATACTGGGTGAGTCCCACCACTTGTGTGTCACTGATGCAGTTTCATGCTCTTTTTCCCATAGATGAAATTCAGGCAAGTTGCAAAAACAAACTTCATTTTGCTACATTTTTATCTGTTGAAGTGTGCTGTTTGGGAAATAAAGACATTTCCTTAAGAAAAAGAGAGACTGACTATTATTTAACAAAGCCATACAGGTGTCAGAGGGAGAAAATTATAGAGTTTGACTGAGGAACCTGCATAACCAGCTGAAAGTTGAGTTGATTTTCCTGGAGCTAATTGTCTGAGACTCTGAGTGTTTGTTACTTTTTTGAGCAACCTCAAGCTCAGGTTTTAGCCTGGACTTCATGTAATGTCCTCTGGACCATCTGAGTCTCACACAGAAGCTGGGAGACCCTGCACCTTCAGGGGAGCAGGGAGGATAAGCAAAAGAAACTAAAATGTAGGAAGACACCCCAAGGTAGACACGACCTGTATTTGAGCAGTTATACAGGCAGCAGTGAATTATAATTAGCTGAAATAGGTTTTCTCAAAACAGTACTCCCTGTTGATCTGAACTGCTGAAGGCAAAACGCCTCAGGTCAGACTGTTTTGGCAAAATGTAAAGTAAACTTTGATAAACTGCCTCATTCCATCTTCCCCAGGATGTTATCAGTGGTCCTCCCTTTCTCTCTGGCTCATCACGTTCAACAGTTTCCCCTTGCACTCACATAATTTCTCCTGTTCTCCATAGGGTCTCATGCTTAAATTTTAACATCTGGTACTTGAGACTATTGTTGTGTAGAGCTTTCTTGAGCATGCTGTTTTATTTGATTCTTTATGGATATTAAATATGCATGTGGAAATCCCTTGCCATGCATATTTCCCAGCTTGGAGAAAACATGATATTTTTTTTTTTCCTTTTTTTCTTTTTTTCATTTTTCTAATGGCCTATAGAAAATTGAGGAAAAATATTACAAGAGATTCAAGTTTTACATATTTGACTATAAAATATGCTTTCCAGTCAAAATTAGACAAGAAAGGAGAAAAGGGCATCTAGTGAACAGTAACAGAGTAAGAGTGAAAGATAGAGACTACGAATTTCTTATGGCAAGTGTAATGATCAAAACATGACATATATAAGAAAAGCAATAAATTTGCAAAATATTCGTGAGAGTAAAAAGGAAAAGCATAAAAAAGCCAAGTTTGCTGGTGATTGTGCACCTGCCGGACAAATACTTAAAGCTACATAAGAAGAATTTTCTGTGACAAACAAACTGACAAAATAGTATTTTGTGTCAATTTTTATTTTGATAATATAAATAAGGGAAAAATTTGAAGAAAAAATAGAATTTTGAAACTGCGAAATAAGTGAAATCTAATCGCTGAAAGAACATGCATGAATATGACCGGCATTTCAGTGTCAAAACTGAGAAAAAAAATAAACTCATTGACCACAAATGGTCCCATTTATCTCTATCAATTCTGGCAAATTGTCGGAACAGATAGAAACGACAGCTTAAGGTAAAGAAGCGAGAAATTACTTTGGTGCTAGGGTTAAAGAGCAGCCTCAACTGGAAGAAGGATGAACACAAGATACCATCTCTAAGAAGAAGAGGCCAAATGTGCAAAACTATCTGCTGTGGAGCACTGAGTGTTGAAAATGCCTATGTGATTTTGTACAACAGGCCACGAGCCACAGCTTAAAAAGGACTTCACACAAGCCCAGACAAAATAGCTGATGTTCAATTGCATATAGTTTGGAGGGAAATCACCTTTCACCCTTACTTTCTTCTTTGGTTTACTTGCCTCAGGTTTTTATTACCATGTTCAGAGTACAGACGCCCCATATTCCAGACTTTGAGGCTCACTGGAGTGCAGTGCATTGCTAATCTGGGTAGGACGTTATTAATACCTTGGTAATAAGTGACTATAATGGTCTGCAACCTGTCAATGTAAAGAACTTAAAATGTAAGGAAAGAATGTTATCTTCTCGGTCATGACTGGGTTTTGACCCAGAGTATCTTAAATTTGCAATTCATGCCTCCATTTCAAATTCATTCCCATTTTTCATATAAATCGTGAATCACCTTTTGAATCTTACATCCATTTGAATAAAGGAGTTTATTCACTCGTCCACCTTGATCGCTTTAAAAGAAAGGTTAGATGGTTCTATTCCACCTGTGTTCTATTAGTTTATTTGTGTAAGTTATCATACAGATAACTTGCACAAAAGACAGCACAGTCCAAATTTAGCAAGGCTAGCTCTCTGTGTCTTCTGTTTTTTTACAGATTAGGTCCAAGTAACATATAGAATCAAGTTTGGAATGGTGCTTGGAGTTTGGAAGAAGTATATGGGTTTTTTTAATAGAGCATCTGGTTCTGACACTTGTCTAATACAAGTAATATTACATACAAAAATGAAGATAATTCTTCATTAGTAAAGTATCCATTTATTTAAATTACTTAACATATACTGGGAGATACTGAACACTTTTCTTGCTCAGATTGTTGCGATTTTTTTTTGTTTTTATGGTGCCTCTGTAGACTACTTCACGTATTTGTTTTAAATAGCTATATTTTAAAGTTGGGTTATTACGAAATGCAGCCAAGACTTCTAGTGAGGTGAGACATTAAAATACAATGACATTTTTGTTTAAGTGGAATGGAGCAATCTCAATGTATAATAAACTGTGATAATATTTCAATAGATGTCATTTCTTTTAAAATGCTAAAAACCTTTCTTAAATGATCTATAACTTTCCAAAGCAAGAAAATATACTTGCATTATGAAAGGAACTTTTAAATCTGTATTTGTCATTATGTCATTTTAATTCTACTTTCCCTTGTAGTATTTCATTTTACTTAACATGTGATGTTCGATATTTACCAGTAGTTCAAGACAGATCCTACATCATGGTTTAAGGTTATACCATTTTATAGGTGCAATTACTAAGGGGACTCCTAAAAGCTTCTTCATTTAAATTTAAATTTAGACATCTACTTTTCAGCAGTTTTCTAAAGAGAGGCATGTTATTATATTGTAGTGCAGTCATCCTTGGAAATATTGACCCCATTGAAAATTTCGAGACTGCTTCCAATAAGGTGCTTCTACCCAAAGATAAAAGATTGGACAGTGAAATGGCATGATTAGTCATATATTTACCCAGAGATACCATTTACAGATCAAATGTATGCTTTGATTTAAAAGATTAGGCTATTAAGTTCACTGAATTGGAAAATTAAGAATTGTGAGCCAAATGTTCAGTTAATTTAAATTAAAGTAATTTTGATGATTTTCTTGGATTTATGCTGCATAGCATAGAACCTCCCATGTCATGAAACTCAGTCATCCATGGATGCAGGTGAGTAAGTCATATAATAACATCCAAATTACAACCACTGAAAATTTGACTATTTTCTTCATCTTGAACCCGGGTATTGCTAGCCTCTGTAAAAATGTTAATCTCTTTAAAAATAATTGGCACATGTTCTGCTGCTGTCAGAACAGTGTGGACCTTGTGGCACTATTCTGCAGAGGGGGATTTAACTATGGGAAAATTTATCAAAAATCCACTTGATAGGATAGTATTTCTACACTGGACCCTACCATCCAGTGTGTTATTGATTTCCAATACCTCCCCTTCCCGTTTGGTCACATCCACTAGATTTTGACTACTGTTCAAAATATACAGCTGTAGAGAGTTGACAAAAGCTATATGAAACTCTAAAAATAAATATTTCACTGTATTTCGGTTTTCTGGTCCACATCACAGCTTGGATAAAGTTTAATGGTTTCAACAATAATTTTTTTATCAGTTTATGTCGGTTTTTCAAGTCAATTTATTTGTTCATTTACTAAAAGTCACTGAAAATGTCAGTCATAGTTTTCATTGTTTGTGTTTCAGTTTAAAGTTGGACCAAACCGATTTCATCATATGTTTGACATGATCTTGTATTTCTTCTGTGTTGCCTTTTCCAAGCACCCAGGAATGCTTGCCAGATAAAATCAATCTGCTTGCTCCATGGGAAAATCTGACAGTATAATTGCTTTTTCATTTGGTCCTTTTTCCAGTCTCAGATGAAGCCCTTAAATCACAGTGAAAGTGTCAAACCACCAGCAAAGGTGACTGAGACGAAGCTCAATGCCAATCAGAAAAGCAAAACAAAAGCTTCTCACATTCATTTCTTCTAGCATTTGATTCAGCAGGACCTTTATCCCATTTTCTTAAATATCTGGGTTGTGTACTGAATTCCTACAAAATTAATAATTTTCAGGGCTCATCTCTCTGTTTTGCAAGTGGAATAGTTGGTTTGGGATTTATAAGATAGTAAAATTGCAAGGTACTGGTTTTCATTGGGCAAAATGCGAACTGAATCCAGGCTGACTTGAGTCTGCAGTCCAAACAGTAATGTGGAGGTGGCCTTAAATGAGAGATTTTGACTCAGTGTGAAATATAGACCATTCATAGCATTTCCTTATTGTGTGTAAATCAAAAAATACTTGAGGATTTAAGGTTTTGTCTTGTTTTAATTAACCTCCCACAAAGTTTAATGTTTTTGTCATCCTTCAGAGAAAATATTCTCATTTTAGTGTATTCTAACTGTAATTCTCATTTCTGTAAATCATTGTTCTGGGGGAGGAAAGAAACCCTTTTTGAGAGAGCTTGTACCTTTTTTAATCTTTATCTTTTAGAAGTCAATGTAGTCAACGCTTATGACCAGTCTCGTGCAAGCTTCTGAAGCTACCTTACCCTTTCCGTAATGGCACAGGGGAGCTATGTGTTCAGTGAAACATTATTTAATGCAACGGGCACAAGTTGGAACCTAGGAGGTTCCACTCAAATACGAGGAAAAACTTCTTCATGGTGAGGGTGCCAGAGCCCTGGAACAGGCTGCCCATGGAGGTCGTGGAGTCCCCTTCTTTGGAGATTTCCAAGACCCGCCTGGATGCCGTCCTGAGTAACATGCTCTAGCTCTGGGCAATCCTGCTTCAGCAGGGGAGTTGGACTAGATGATCTCTATGGTCCCTTCCAACTCTAAAAAAAAAAAAATTCAGTGAAAAATTCAGTGAAATATTTATTTCAAAATAACTTATTTTGGGTTTTATATTCTTTTTATATTCTAAGACATGAGCAGGGATTTAGATCTAAAAATAAATAGTGAGTAGTGACTCTGTCTTTCTGAAATCCTTCTCTTTTCTGCAGCATCACAGAGGATTTTTCTTATCTGTAAAGCCAAAGTTCATTAGAAAATATAAACATGTTTTGTCTGGTCTAGCTGAACAAAGAAAACAAATTTTCAAGAACGGGAGTGATTTGGGACAGGTTTTTCAAAAATTAGTTTGGATGTCCCTATGGTTTTGATATCTTCTCTGAACAGACTGTCTCCAGAAGCTGCTATTCTTATGCTATCTGAAATTGTTTTACCCTTTCAAGGTGCTAGAGAACAGGGAATAGAAAACTTTGCACCTAAATTCTTCAATGTCTATGATTTTAGACTGTCTCCTCTACTGTAATGACATTTTTTTTAGTTTGTCTTCAGGTCATTGAGAACACACTTCTGTTTTCTGGGTTTCAGTATCTCGAAGAAAAGAGTTGCTATTTCCATTTTCAGTAGTTAAATTATTCTATAGTATGATCTGATATTTAGTAGTAAAACATAAAGCTGAGAAGTGCTAGTCTTCCCAAGTTCCTCTAAATTCTTGTGGTTTTGAAAAATCCCTAAACAGACAATGTTTGATTTGGAAGTACTTTATCATGCAAAAATGTCTTCTGATGCCCTTTGTTACTAACAAAGATTCTTGCATTTCTAGAAAATGTTGGGTTTCTAGCTATTAGCAATAGTTTTTCAAACACAAAAAGTGTTTCAAATGTTTTCTATCCTTTTCTAAAATGAGTAAACAACATATTTAGAGCTTTTCAGTGAAAAAATAGATATTCTGGTGTTAAATGCTATATAGCACTATTGTGCTATAATACGAGTCT
This sequence comes from Limnodromus scolopaceus, assembly GCA_028565335.1. Classification (NCBI taxonomy): domain Eukaryota; kingdom Metazoa; phylum Chordata; class Aves; order Charadriiformes; family Scolopacidae; genus Limnodromus; species Limnodromus scolopaceus. Next base: position 131,164,334 of record JAOXNO010000013.1, read on the forward strand.
CTATTAAAAGCTTACTTTAGTTTAGAATATAACCAACGAATCTTGTTTGCTGCAGTCATAGCAAAAATGTCCTGTTTATATACAGGATATGGTTGACTCAGATACCGTCTTTTATTTAGTTGTAACATTTAGAGAAGTTGCCGTATAGGTGTTATATTCTAAAAACTGGATCTATGAATTCAGTTGCTCAAAACATATGTAATCCTACCATAAGGCATACAGCCTCATTTAGAGTAAGGAAAAGATGCTTCCTCCCCCCGTCCCCCCAGTCTAATTAAGACATTACATCAGATGCATCGATAATTTGATTTTCATAACTTGTTAGCACTTCCCCCACATAAGCACATACACGAGCCCTAAAAAAAACCCCAAATTTTAGGAGCAGTTTTGGAGTCACTCTGGTATTTTGCACAGAGTGAGCAAAGCCCTGTAATTCAAAGAATATTTTTGTATGTTACATCCTTTAGCATGGTCTGGTGGTGAATTGATATAATACAGCTTTTTCCATCACTCCAAAAATCAATCTTCTTCTTCTCCTTCTCATCTCGGCTAAAGGCCTTATTCTCCCTCTCAGGCCAGCCATTACACTGATTGATTATGAGTGAAATTGTCTTGAGTCCTACACACTGAGGAAGGCCCCATGCAACGAGAATAGAAAGTGGAACATTTTCAGCTTTCTCTTGATTGTTGTTATGAAAGCATTAGTCTGAAGTGAAAGTTTGAAGCAGCAGCTGTTCATTGGCTGTACCATAAAACATCATCAGTTTGCATTGCTGTGAGCCCTAAATTGACATTTAAGTGCCTCGTTTGTTCACGAGAGGTTCTTTCTCAGGGTCTCCCTGTTCTGTTTTGTGGACAAAGTGAGACAATGTTCACTGAAGTGAAGAACTGAAAATCCATTTTGAACGCATGTTAATGCTGTTCCAATAAACGCATCAAAAACTTTAAAATAGTCTCTCATAGTGCAATAGTGATGACAACAAATGGTTGCTTCAAATGCCTGTATCTGAAAAACCTGTTTGAGGTGTTCAAGTACTTCTAAGCCCTTAAGCAGAATCAAGATACGTGAATTTGAGGTGTATTTTTGCAATGTTCTTGGGTGATGCAAGAAAGAATTCTTCCATAAGAACCATATGAAGGTTTGTCCCATTAAATTTAGCATGCTGAAGTGTCTCATCAGTGTGATAATTAAAAGGACTGTGAAAAGGAAAACAGGGCAGCATTGAACTGCACATCACTAATCAAATTGAAATGGATATCATCTCTTTGCAGAATATGACGTACTGGGTGTAACTCCCATTAAAAACAACACTCTATATTGAAGTGAAATGATTTTTGTTACTTAAGCAGAATCAAGGTAGATTGACAGAAATAGCTATCTTAAATCACTCATGAAAACTCACCAACATTCAGCACTTTGTTTCTCTAGAAATGATATTTAAGAACATTTTTTTTATTAAATCCACCATTGTCTATCAAAAGCTTAAATATTGTTTTTAATTCAGCAGAGGTGCTTTTGCTTCACATCTGGTATTTGTCCACCCTTTTATATTTGCAGTATCCTATAAGGTCTACCAACTCTGAGATGATGGAAACTTAGTTCAGATTTAACAAGGAAGAAAAAATTTCTCTTACTTAATGACTTTCTGGCAATTTTCCACTAGGATTAAAAATCTACCAACTGGATAAAAACTATCACATTTTGAAGTGCTAATTCTGGACTCATGACCTAGTCTAATGAAATTCTTAATGTGCTACTAACACAGATAAAAATTGTTACCACAAATCTGATTTTTCTACAATTTAATAATAAAATTTGCATTTTTCTACAATTCTATATTAAGTATATATGTTTCCAAGTACACAAATGTGTTTGTGCTGTATTTAGAAAAATCTGTGCACTGTGTGCCGTGCAAAATATTAAAGATCATGATCATTGAAAGGAGTACAGTAAGTGGAAATACAGGGAAGCTTTTCTGGCAATAGGACTCAAAAATTGAATTGCTAAAAATAGTTTAATTCTTAGAAAAATGCAGACCACCTATTTATACATTGTTTGCATTTCAAATTGTATTAATGCAAATCCTGAAGAAAAGAACTTTCTGAATGGAATCTCGGTTTATATTTGGAAAATAATTTGGGACATAAACCTTTTAAATGCCTTTTAATGGAAGAGAAGTGTGTTCTAGTCCCATAATCAGAGATTTTTGAAGAAGTTAGAAGTAAGGCTTCATAGAAACTACAAGTTTTCGTCTCATCCATCTCTAGGCAGGATCCTCTGAGATATCTAACCTATTCTAAAATCCTCCAGTGATATAATGTTTAGCACTTCTTAAGCAATCCTTACAAATAACAAAGCTAATTTCCAAACAACTAATTTAAATCTCAGTTGGTACAGTCAATGTCCATGACTGTTCTGACCTCCAGACTGAGAAAATGGCTTATTCACTAACTCCTCCCTTTTCTTTCTTTCTTTGGCTTTTTTTTTTGATTTTTTTTTTTGGTTGGTTGGTTTGGTTTTTTTGGGGTGGGGGTGAGCCTTTCATGTATTTAACTGTTATGAAGTACCTCTATATAGTTGAGGTTCTTTTGTTCCTAATCTTTTGTGATTCTTTGCAATTCCTGTCTTTACAAATAGGTAAAGATTTTACTTTCAGACATGTGGAAGTTGATTCTAACCTTACATTTGCAGGATATAACACTGTAAACTTTGGAAATTGTTAGTCACAGAAAAATATCCAAATGCTTTTCTAATGCTCTTATTGGATGAATGTGAATGTGCTGTGAACAGGGCAAGGGACAGAACGAAGAGCCAGTACGGGAGCCCACCTGAGAAAGAAGGTGGCAGGGTTTTTTTTTGTACCACTGTGGTCATATTGCTAAATGGTAATAGTGACATCTGATAAAAAGTGCTTAGTCTAATGAGGGAGGCTTGAGACTGAATTCCTTAAAGATTAAAGATAAAAGCTAGTATAAGAATGAGACAAATGATATTTTAGTGAAGAAGCTTCATGGAAAAAGAGAAAAGTAGGACCAGTACCTTGGGAGCTTTCTCCTGCTATCTAAAAAAGAATCTTTTGTGGTGAAGCGTCATTATTGATAGAGCTGAAGAAAATTAAAACAGTTCAGCAGAAATACAGGAGGTAATAGAGACAAGAAAAGCCAAATAGTTTTCTGAAAAGCCAAATAGTTTTCTAAAAATCAAACATCTCCAGAAAAAAACTAATGTCTTCTGATGTAGCAGATGGTGGCAATGTTGTGAATGTAGCAAATTTCATCCTATTGCAACTTTTGACGAATACTTGAGGTTTTCATGAAATCTTGCAAACTCTGTGGTGTTCTGGGTAGGAACACTTGGGCAGAGTAAAAACTGGCTGAAGTAAAGGGAGACTTTTAAAACATTTTGACAGTATTTTTGGCTGAAGTAAAGGGAAATACTGCTGATCTGAAAATATTATGCTACATTATATCTCTTTTATCCACATAATTTTTTATTCCACCCAATCAGCTGTGGATTGTGTACTAACACATAGTGGCCTCTTTGAGGATACTTCAAAGTTCTCCGTCATACATCTTATGATTACCTCTTTCCATATAATTCCTGCTTTAATCAATCACAGGATTGTGACGGACCTTGAATTCACCTTGATTTTGGTGAATCTGTAAGGGTTCTCTTCCACATTGACTCATGCAGGATCAAGGCCTGAGAGTTCAGGTTGGGATCACCTTGAAACCCTAAGTATATAAAAGTCAGAGTATAATGACAGTTATCAGAGAGAGGTCAAAATATAAACTCCTTGGTCTGGATTCGGTTGCCAAAATATATTCCTAGAGCCATTTGAGATGGTTTTGGCTTCAGCAGAGTTCTCCAGAAGGTTGTAGATTTCATATAGATCCTGTGCCATATTTTCTGGCACTGTGTGGATGTCTCAGACCCCATAAATCATCAGTGTATTGTTAGACATAAAAGTTTACACAGCTGAATGGAGCCCTTCAGTGTACAGGTAACCTTTTAATAAAATTCTCCTTCTTTGGCACTCTCATCAGTCTTCATTTCTGGTCTGCCTCAGGACTGCTAGCCAGCTTTGATGTCTCTTGAAAAGCATTTATGAAACTCTAACTTACAGTTGTAAGCATGAGAAGTACAAATTTCACTCATTCTGCTTGCCATAGCACATTCAGTAATGTAGTGGCGTAATTCAGGGGTATGATTTGGTCAATATTTTAAGCTTTGTCCTCATTACATCATAATGGGAATGTATTATCATAAACCCTCCTTAATAGCTAAATGGCATTGCTTGGTAAAGGGAATTTTATTTCTCTAATACAACACCATGTTCAAAAGCATTATTGTCAAATAATTTTCCAAATTTATGCCAGTGAAAGGTGCACACATCAAGTGTATAATTTTAATGCACCAATAATTGTATTAAGGAGTGCTTATTACTTGGAAGAGGTTAAATGTTGGTCCACACACATATCATTTATTTCAAGAAGAAAATAAATTCATATTCATAGATGTAATATTTTCTTAGTTGACATCATAAAAATAACCATAGTGGAATCCTTAGAAGGATATTATCTAAGACTCCTTGAGTGCATTGAATTAAACACTGAGAGACAGAACATGCTTTAAGCCTCCCCCACCTTCCTTTTTTTGTCTAAGATCTGTTCATTAAAAATAAAATCAAGGATACAGCTCAGACTAAGCGTTTATTGATGAGTAACAAGTGACATTCAAGTCTGCAGTTATATTTGTAAAATATCTGTATTTTCTTATTTCCCTTTGCTCAGGAAACAGTTTGAGAAATTTATTGCAGTATTCAAAGAAAAATTCATTATTGGGACCTGCAGCGTGGGATGGAGAGAAAGGCTAGAGGTGATACGGGATGTGCAGATGTGGATATTATTAATTCTTTTGCCACCAGCAACAATGAACTGATAAAATTCATTCCAACAGACCATTTTAAGAATGATTTAAACTTTTCTAATTATTTAAGAAGCTATACCTTTGTAGAAAAGTAATAAGCTTAATGTGACTAGGTGAATTTTTGTTGCTGAGACATTCAATTCATTACTTCCCACCTGACTAAGCTTGCTGCATTTAACCAGCCATATGCAAGATTCTTACTTTTTTAAAGCTGTAATAGTGTGAAAGTGAATTTTAAACTCGCCTGACAGCGAACAGTAACACAGAGAAACAGGAGGCTGTGGTGCCCACTCAAAGCTAGCCAGCACATTCAAGTACTTTTTTTTAAACTTATTTTTTTTTGTGAACAGACATAGAATGATTCACCAAACACAGTGTATGGACATTATTTTTAGCAAATGCATTTCATTGTACTGAAGAAGTAATCAGAGTTGCAATTAACACAAAGTAAAACCAATAAAGACTGTGTTTTCAGGGATCATTGATTTAAAAGAAATTAATTCCTGTCCCATAAAATTTCCACTTGGTTATATTTTTGCGTTATACCATTACTGAGATATTTGCATACAAACATATTGTAGTAATAGAATAATGTGCAAAAGAACAATGGTAAAATATACGTGTTGTTGCATGTGTTATGTGTAATATAGTATGGAGAGTTAGTAATATGTGTCATGGTTAAGCACATGAGAAAAATTAATGAAAAATTAGTCATTAATGATAAGGAATAGGAATGAGTTCTATAGTGAAGACCTAATGTGGGTTGAGGAAAAAGATTAAGGTCACTTTACCAAATCAATTACAGAATTAAACTTTGAACTGAACAATACAGAGAGCCATCAGGTAGAGGCAGGAAAAGAGCAAGAAAAGGGAACAAAGATTTCTAGATGAAGCAGCAAATCTAAAGGGAAACCACAGATCTCTGACCTGATTCTGCTGAAAATTAACTCACAGGAAAAAAAAAAAGAAAAAAAAAAGGAAAAAAAATAGCAGGAAAACTGGGGAATTATCCTCTGTGCATATAAATTACTGCAAAAATACTGACTTCAATGGCTATAAGCTGCACAATACTGCTTGAGTACGTGCCATGCCGGGTCTTTTTATATGGTACAGACATTTTGTCTGTCACTATGTTTAGCAATGACTTAGCCAAATTTTTTCCTTCCTGGCACTGTTGATGTGCTTTGCTATTTCCCACCTTTCTTCTAACCTCCACAATAGAGATGATGTTATTTCAAAGGTGGCGTTTTGAGATAACTGTGGTTGAAATACTAAATAGATCTAAGAAATGTTTCCATTCCTTTCACTTTCTTCAGGCTACACTTTATCCTCGGCTATGCTGATAGAAATCCAAAGGAAATGAAAAGATATGTGGTCAGGTTTTGACAGAGGGAGGAAAAGTAGATGAGCAGAGGCAATATAAAGTAAAGATTTCACTTCAGTAGCCAGAGGTATGCCCGTGTGAGGATATGTGAATACTGAGCAACTGAAAGGACAATTAAAAGGTGCACAAAGCTAAAAGTGGTTATACTGGAGATATAAGCAATAATCTGAGAAGGAAAAAAAGACAGAAAAGGTATACTTTTAGGGTAGGCAGTTTGAGAGAGACATTCCTTTTGATGTCTTTTAATTTTTTCAGTGAAGAAAGTAAATGTAGGTCATGTTCTTAGGTAACGGATGCTGCAAACTGCCCCTGTCTTTGAAAAGGATTTTTTACTTTCTGAAACGTGGATGATCCACAGGCACCACGTGTTAAATATTTTTATGTAAGCCAAAGATATTAGCTTTAGGTTTCTTTGAGTAGTTTAGAGAGCTGTTGTCAATCTATGCTTTTTAAACAGCAATGACTATTATCATCAGTTTTCTAGACATTTCAGTCACTAAACTTATTATTTTTTCATTACTGCACCTTTTATCTTTGATCCACTGACACTTCTGTATTTGTGGTATCTGGGATCAAGATCTCAAAACATGAAGGGCACCTTAAAACATGAATTTCTTAAAACATTTAGAAATACTTTCGGACTATTTCATCGAAGGCATATTTATTGCTGATTGAATGGGAATTTCCACCTCTTTCCAGCTCCATAGCTGCCACTGACATCTTCTTTCTTGAATGTTGTCATGCTTCTTACCTCCCCAACAAGGGAAGAATTTCTTCCCCTTTCCCCTGCTCTCTTTAGGAAAATGTCTGAATTCTTTGAAAAGGTAGCATAAGTGTATGTGGAAGATCATACCGTGGTGACCCTTTTGGTCCTGTGACCTTGTGATTCAACAGACTGGCGGACAACGAAGTAGCTATAAAAATGAGCAATCAGCAGAATGTTGCTGAATAACCATCCCCAAATTAAATCATTGAAAGATAATGCAAAAGTAAACATGGAAAAAACCTCAATTGCCTTCTATTTCTTATTTCTTGACTAATCTATTCATGAGCTCAGATCTGCAGTCAGTATTTCATTCATCAACACTGTATTGATTCTTTTTAATGGTAATTTTTCTTGACAATCTAGCACAAAATCCTTTAATGTCTTCATATGCATAATTTGAAGACCTCTCAATGAAAGGTTAATTTTTACTAGCTTATGAACTCATTTATGCAATTTTGGTTATATCAGGGCTTTTTCGAGGAATCTTGATGTCAGACTATCAAATAGCACATTACCTCACTTTATCTGATTACATGATTCTATATGCTTTCTGCATTTTATTAGCTGGTATCAAACACATTTGAAAAAACATGAAAATAAATATATTTCGTCTCTGAGCCTTGTAACAGAGAAAATAGTTAGAGCCAGTAGCATCTCCCCTGGATTTTAGGAGAATGGTATTACCCTGCCTTTCTCTGAGAGATTGCTGGTTACCTTCTGTCAGTGAGCAACTGTCTCACTGCAAAGCAGAAGCACGATCTCATCTCTTTTGTCTGTGTTCAAGGCAATTACTTCTTAGAAAGTGGAATTTCTTCAGAATGACTATGTACAAGAGCAAACGCAGAAACCAAAGATGTAAGTAAAATCGTAAAGTTTTTTTAATGTTCTTGAAGAAGAGGGAAAATAAATCTCCAGTTTCATTGAAAACCATGCTTTACTTTATCCTGCTCTGGTTAAATAATACCAGGAAAGCAGGAACATTATTCCCTGCCAATTATCCCACTGTATCTGTATGTTAAGTGCATGAAAGAGCTTTGAAAAAAAAAAAAAAAATAGCTCACTTGTTACTATGGAAACCCTCAGTAAGTGATTGTTTTATATTATCAACAAAGAAAGAGAGATCAAATATAAGTTTAGTTCAGAACAGCATCCTTTATTCAGGACTTAATGACTGGCTTGCTGTAGCCTTTGACTTGACAGGGCTGACACATTTCCACTTGGGGGACTTTGTTATGTGGCTCGCTTTCGGGAGCCAGCCACGCCAGAACTTTAAGGGCAGTTATTTTATTTTCCTTCAAGAGAACTTTCAGAAGAATTAACTAGTTTGCCTGAGCCACAGAAACAGAAACTGGGAGGGAGGGAAGTATGCATGTGCCTGTTGTGTATTTAAGACACTCCAGCCCTGAAAAATTCACTGGCTTCTAAATGCACGAGTTCCCGGTCACGCATCTGTTTGACTTTTTAAATTGCTGTGGATCAACCGGGGGAATTTCAGTATCAATATTGTCTCCTCCAGAACACTACGGAAAAGTGACTGAGGCTAGCAAAAATGAAGTGTTGTGGGTGAGGTCATGATGTGTTACTGTAAGGAAATCCAGCAAGAGACCAAGTTATAAATGGAGAGCGTGTCTGAGGCTGGGAAAAAAATCATTCCTCTAAGAAAGATGCCATGTAGGGACGGTGTGCTTTCAGGGAGAGATCAGGACAGGAAGGATATCAATTCAAAAGAAGACAAGTTTGGACTTTATTTGGACAGTAGCGTTGTTACTGTTTAGAGTTGAAGGGATATATACAGCTATATCACTGACCTCAGTTTCTGGTCCTTAGAGCTTAATCTGGACACGTCTCCTTCAGTTTTTGCTGCCCAAGATAAATGGATGCACTGCATGTAGAAAGTTTGCAGGACAGATCTCTGCTCAAATCTCTGCAACAGAAATCAATCAGCTGCTTCACATTCAATAAAACAAATTGTCATAAATTTTGTTCCCATAGCAGCAGTGAAAGAAAATTATTTGTATGCAGGCAGATTATAATTAATCTAGTTCATTTTAACATACTAATTACTCTCACTGTTATTATGTAAACTGGGAGCTCTTCTATAGCCAGCTGCATTCTTGCATTCTCTCCTGTTCTAGCCTGGTTATGGTGTACAATAAGAAAATTTGTGACTGGGTAGCTGAGTTGTTAGGGGTTTTTTTTGTTGTAGGGATATAGTCATTCCTGAAAACTACACAGGATGCTTTTAAGAATGTTTTTATGAAGAGAACCTGTCTTCTTCCCCTTTCCCCTTCACCCCTGCTGACCCCAAGGAAAATCTGTGATTTGCCAAAAAAAAAAAAAAAAAAGAAACAGAATCAAATTTATAATTATGAGGGTGACTGTTGGAATGCTTTTTGTTCTTAAAACTGTCTCTAATTTTAAATTCCCAGTCAATATAATATCTCAGCAATATATTGATTCCCAATCAATATAATATCTATCCCCACTATGTTTGATACCAATTTTGTACGCATGGATGCTTCATCATCACCTCTGAACTAATCAGCCACTGGAAAACTCTTAACAGGCAAACAAAACAATTTCAGTAATTTTGGTATTCCTCCTCTGCACATCACTCAAAGGCTTTTTGAAGGACAGACTTCATCTAAGCAACTGTTATTTTGAAATGCAGGGGATAATGGTAACAGCTATGTTAACCAGTAGGAAAGTACTGCATTTTCTGTCCGTTACATTCAATGCTTGTTCTGTTTCCAACTTGAAGGCATTTTTGGTGGCCCTTAAGAAACAATGATAAAAATATATTTAGCATATATTTCCTAATATATGTAGGGTAAACCTTGGCATTTATATCTCCTCACTACCTCTAAATAAAACACTTGAACATATGACATAAAACAAAAGTGAGCTTTGTGGTTTTGTCTTATTCATTGGAGTTCTGCTTCTGAATTTCTTACACTCTGAACTGTACTATAATCATTGCTTTTCTAACCCATTTTTTTCTTTAATGCTTGAAGAAGAGTGCAAAAGCATTTTGTACTTAATTTAAAAGCACATCAGATTGGAGAGAAGGATAGTAAAAATAGATAACCTTTTTCTAACATAAAATATAAGGAATCCCCATTTTCAATTTCTGCCCCAAGTACAAAACTATTGCTAGCAGAGTAGGTGCAAAAAAAATGGGTCTACTTACCTGTCTGTATGAATAGGATATAGATTCTCTACATATTTTGTCAGCTGCAGCATCATATATAAGTCTGCTAAATTCAAAACTAATCTTAGTGTTTCCATTTCATTGTACCTTAGGTTTTGATTCTAGTCAAAGTGCCATTCATATTAATGAGTTATCTTATTTTATTTATTCCGTACATGGCTGTAAGTAATGGGAGTTAAAAATAAATATCACAGTAAATCGTGAAATTTGCATCACTAAATAAACAAAATTCAGATTAAGGTTGTTTCTGTATGAATGCTTGTCTGTACCTACCTACACATACACACACACTCTTCATGCATATATTTTTCTGCACACCCAGATTTATAGCCTGCTTTATCCTTAATTCAGGAGGTTATCTAACTGATAGACTGGATTTGTGTTTCATTGGACGGACCTAATGACTGAGTGAGGGGAAACTATTGTAACAAATGCAATATTATAAACACTGAAAAACTGGTAAACACATGTGGTAAAGCTTTTCTGAAATGAAAGGCTTGAACCTTAGACTGACCCGCTCTGGGGCTGCAGCTGCTGAGGAGGATGCACTACCCTGACTGTAGTGCACATGTGGGTCTTCTCCACAGAGAGGCAATCATTCACATCTTCTGGAGATGCCATGCCTCCAAGCCTCCTCTCATGAAGCAAGTAACAGGCATGCATTTTTCACTGGGGTCTTTCTTGTAGACTGCACTGTTACAACACTCAAGGCAGGCTATCACCTTTGAAGACAATAACATTGGAAAAAAATGACTTGCCTATCAAACAACTTTAAGAAATTCACCTTATCTTCATTATTATTATTATTATTATTATTTCATGGTTAGTGTAGCTTCATAACTTAAATCAGGACCACTTTGTGGATGACTGTGTATGGAAAGAATAAAAGGTGATCCATAATATTGTTTCAGTCTAACACACTAAATTTGACTCAGAAGAAATACAAGAGGAGAAAGAGACGGTAATGACCATTGTGGTAGGCAGCTTTCTCCTTGAGGAAGGTGTGCAGCACCACCTGGGAGGACATGGCAGAGGGATGCCTGTAGCACAGTGGCTGGTGTGGGACTTTCCTGCTACACACCTGAACTAGGGGTCAGAAAGTTAAGGCAAAGATGGAAAAATTAATGGGAAATGTAGGACTTGGGGAGCTAGGGTTGTTCAGCCTGGAGAAAAGGAGGCTGAGGGAAGACCTTATTGCTCTCTACAACTACCTGAAAGGAGGGTGTAGAGAGGTGGGAGTGGGTCTCTTCTCCCAAGACACAAGTGATAGGACAAGAGGAAATGGCCTCAAGTTGCACCAGGGGAAGACCAGATTGGATATTAGGAAAAATTTTTACGCTGAAAAGTTTATTAAGCCTTGGAAGAGGCTGCCCAGGGAAGTGGTTGAGGCACCATCCCTGGAGGTATTTAAGAGACGGGTAGACATAGTGCTTAGTGACATGATTTAATGATGGTTTTTTATCAGAGTTATGCTGATGGTTGGACTAGATGGTCTTAAATGTCCTTTCCAACCTGGGCAATTCTATGACTTATCTTATTCTTTCTTCAGCTTTGTGTTTTCATTGCTTCATGGCATCTTTTATGAACGTTGGCAATAGCAATCAGAGCACAATGGTAGTTGAGGTAACGAGCAATTACTTTTGAATATTAGGAACCGTTGATAAAGTCAACAGTTATCGTAACTACAGCTACAGATTCTGTCATTTTCAAGGGGTTAATTCTAAGGCATTGATCTCAAACTTGTTCATGACAACATGAGGAATCCTGTCAACAAAAAATGGCCTTGAAATTGTGCTCCAAATGCATTAACGACTTCTGCCATGGCTTGGCTACCAGCTCCATTTAAAATATCTGTTTTCATTGCATATTACAGTTTGCTTAGCTGAAACAGTCATTGCTTTTTTTTTTTTTTTGCTGACATGCTGTGAACAGTTGTGGGTTTTTTTAAGTATCATCCAGATCTTGTGAAGATTCTGCTTCTTTTAAAGCCAACAGATGATTAGTTGTATTTCAGGGCTTTGTTTTTAAAGAGTAAGGAGAGAGGAGACATCATACTTCCTTTTATTCTGGTGATTTTCTCTCCTCATAGGAGATATATCACAACTTTAGCTGTAATTGTCAGATTATGATTCTTTGCCCTCAGTTCCCAGTTTTGACTGTCCAGCCCTAGGTTTCCCTGCATGCAGAATGCTGTATAAAGTAACGTGCATTTATTAAAAGATTGAATAAGTAACACTAAAATGAAAGTATAATAAATGATTTTCAAAAGTTATGCAGGTAGCTGCTGAAACGTAGCATGCATGTGGCTATCACAGAAATTCATAATATTTTGGCTAAAACAAGTGCAGCATTTAGAGATGTGCTGTCCACAGGTGTCACCTGATGTGTGTTTTTCAAGTATCCTTGTCTTGTTGGAGAAATAATTTCATGTCTACTGATAACATCTGATGAGAAATTCTGTGAAATTCCAGTTGAAGGAGTATTTGTCCTATCAGCACTCTTTGATCTATTCCATTGCCTGCTACATTTTCTTTTATTGATAAAGTCCCACTTGCCATCTTTTCATCATGGATTTGCTGTCCTCATCCTCTTTGTCCAACTTTACAGACAGCATAATCACTTTCAGCCCTAAAAAATAGAGTTGGCATCTGTTAAGTCTTGTTATATTACAGTTTGATGGGTCCGTGATTACTTCCATCTTCTTTTTCCCTCTTAGGGCAGTAAAGAGCCCCCAGTACTGAGGATGTTGTTGCTCAAAGAAAATATCAGCCTTTCATACAGTGTGTGCTAGGGGTTAAAGTGACTGGAAAACCAAATCTCATTGGGGAAAACAAGTGTAGTTACTGACCCAGATACATGTAAGAAAACTCTGCCTCTTTCCCTAAAACATCAGAGACCCAGACAACAAGGGAATATCTCTTCAGCAAGATATAGAGACAGCTTTCTTCATGTAAAACTAGCCTAGAATAGCCTCAAGATATTCCTATTGCTGCATACCTTTTGAGGAATTCGAGTTCATCGCAATTAAGTGTATCAGTAACAAGGCTGAGCAAGAAGACACTCATGACCTGCAGGAATACAAACGTCACTGAACACTCATATCACATGGGTCACATCTTTCTACAAAAAAAATCTAATTGCTGCTGAACAAGTCAAGGGCTTCAGGGGTAGAATCACTCCTCTCATAGCTTTAAAGGGAATGCACTGTGACCTGAGAAGGTTGGCTTTTTTGAAAGTATTCATTTCTCAATGTTACTGAACCATAAAATTTAAGAAAGCAGGCAGGGTAAATAACCTAGAATTTTTTCTTTGACACTTTTTCAAATGTCTGTGTAGACTTCTAAAGCAGACATGTGTTTTCTGCTACTAGGCTGTACAAGGGAATCAAGAGTATTGAAAGATAACTGTTTCAAATAGCATCTTTGGTGAGATTAATAGTCTGACTAAACCCCGCATACACAACTCACGTGCTGCTCCCCACTGTTTGGTGGGAGTCTGCCTTGGGAAGAAAAGTAGAAGTTTTGCCCATGCAGAGTAAATGCTGGGAGGAAACATTAAAAGTGAGGAGGAAAGCTTGGGAAATCAAGAATCTAAAATCTTGAAAAGGAGAGAGAAAGGAATAAATAGTGAATCTTTACTGGATTCAGAAGTGACTTCTAAAAAACTTGCCTGAGAGCAGAAGTTGGAACATCTGAAATGCAAGTGGAGAACATAACAAAGAAATCCAGCCAGTCATTTCAGTTTTATGGAGGAGAAATTTAGGGCAGCAAAAAACCTTAATAATAGCTTTGGCTTCATTAAAAAGGTTATGGTTTTAAAGTCAGGAGTGCTTTCTTTATTTTGTATAAGTTAGTAGAATAGTAGACAATATACAATGTTTCAACAAAAAGAATAATTGGAAAACTAAGGAGACATCATAAAATACATCAGCTATTGTTAACAATCATTAAAAAGGAATTATTAAAAAATATGGATATATGTAAATTGTGTAATTTGGATTATGTGATTTGAAGTCTATTAGGGGAATTAGCAAATGAATGTACCACACCATTGAAAGTTTGTATTTAAAAGGTCATCAGAAATTAAGAAGGTATCAGAAATATAAATGTGATACTGGTTTTCACACACACATAGAATTCCAGTTCTCATCCCTGCTCTGACTGGCAGCAAATGTTGGTACGTTCATCAATAACACAATTTATCTTTAGTGAAACAGCACTTACACAGAGTTGTTTAGTCTTCTACAAGGAATCAAAACTTAGGAGTTCTGGGACGGCCCTCAAGTAATGACCTGAGATCTGGGAAAACAAATAATAGTTTTAAAAAGTGAAGTGTATTAAAATAGCAATCAACAGGTTGAAGATAATCATAGTCTAATGTAATCTATATAGAAAGAAAATTCTTGTTTTTAAATTGAGCAAACAGAATTTCAGTAGTTAGAAAGTAAAGTTAGATGACTGCAGGCTAAGATATACATTTTCTGAGTGTAGTCAGTCATAGAGATAATTTACTAAAACTACTTGCAATTTCTCCTCTCTGTCACTTAGATTTTGAATCCAGACTGCTCATCTACTTTAAAAAGTCTCTTTTAAACGTGTACTATGGATCTGATTACAAAGTATCTATTCAAACCTTACAGTATATGTGCAAGCTGAAAAGAGTATTATTGTCATAAAAACTCTAAAACCTATGCAATTCTGGAAATCTTGAAGGGACTCCATTCTTCCTCTGTTGAAATCTCTATGCGCTGCTGTAGCGGTGCCATCTACCTGCCTTCTCAGAAAAAGGAGAAAAGTTCTTGAGGGGTTGAGAGCATAGAGAATCTGTTCTCTTAAGGGAAATGTGCTGTTGCTTATTTTCATATAAAATAAAAAGTACCAACTTTTTTTAAAAAAAGACTTGCATGACTGCATATGTAAGCAGTACAAGTCCTGATTTTAAGCATACTTTTTTTTTTCTTTTCGTGGCCAACCTGATTTTTTTCAGCTTCCTTTCACATCTTTTCTCTGTAGGAACAGAGCAGGAAAGGACCTCCATCCTACCTTCAGTCCAGGTCTTAACTTCAGGCAAAGCTTGTATCCCTGCCACTTTCCATAATCAAAACTATTGACAGGCTGAAATCCCAGTCTTTCTGATATGTGCAATCTTTTCTCAACAAATCACTGAAAGTTTTTTATTACAAAATTAAACGTACAAATGAAAAAGGCAGAGGACTTCTAATAAATGTTTCATTGGCATACCTCCAGCTTTAACCAGTGGTAAGACCAAGTAGAGTATGTGCATATTGACACTGTTTCAAGGAAAAAGGTCATAAAGTTTTAAAAAATACCTTTCAAGTCTCTCAAATTATTATTCAAAACGTGATAACCCATTAAAGGGATATTTACTGGTTGTGAAGCATCAGCCAAGATCTAAATGCTACATAAAGTCCAGCATTTTTTCAGCAGTTTTGTCTTTGAGGTTCTTCAACGGTAAAATCTGGAAATATTTCTGGATGGTACTTCAGAAACTTTCCTCCTCCTCCCTCTGTACGCAGCCCAGAAGGGACAGTGACGTCAGGTACATCAGAGTGTCATTGCAATGAAGACTGTGAACACATACTACAATATTTAGACCCCAGCTCCTGTCTATGGAGCGTTCAGCGTCACATTGTTAGTTTTGAAGAGCTCGTACTTTTGGACTTAAATTTCTGTTTGCCTCTGTTCCACCTCATTTCCTCCTTTTTTTTTTTAGTTATTAGTGTGGTAAAGATTCTGAAAAATAGGGTTCGTAGTAAGTTTATATTGTGTATTATGTCTATAGATTTTCCTACCCCTGCTTAAATCTAAGGTGGCATCTCTTCCTCATTGTCTTTTGCAGAGGCCTGTAGGGATATCTACAAACTATTCTTTGTTTTTTCTTGAACTTTCTACAAGATAAAGTCTGCCTAGGTCTGCTTTTCACCATAAATAAATAAATATTGAATACACATTGTATTGTAAGTCTTCTTTTGACCCTGGTGAGTTCAAAATTGCCTTAGAAAATCATCCAACTATAATTCTTTAGAACACTCATTGTTCTCCAAGTTGCTGGTATCTGTCTTATTAATAGTTTCCAAAAGCAATTCTGTTGCTGATTTTGGTTCACCTCCAGGTCTGTCATAAAACTGGGTCTAGGTATGAGCTTCTTGCCTGATTTTACTGCTTGTGTTCAGATATTATTTCCTTAGGACTCAGTGCAGGTTTGCACAGCTATTTGCAACATTTTGTATTTGCTATATTTTTATTGTGTTACTGTAGGGCTACACGTGCAATCAGCACAGAACGGAAACCTAATGCCAGAGAGCCTCAACACTCAGCAGACTTGTTTATTATTCTGAAAATGGTCTTTCCATTTTATGAGCTATCTTTATTGAAAGGAAGATTATTATTTTTTTAGTTTATCATTAAAAAAAAAAAAAAAAATTCAGGGAGAGAGTGGTAGGGCAAGAGAGGTACCTTTCTGCTTGCCCTCAGGGCTGAACTAGAAGCCAAAGAAAATCTCAGTGATTTAGTACTGGTCACTTGTGAAATGGGATGCTTGTCCTGAGAAACAGAAACATACATTATGATGCCATTTCTGAGGCACTAAGTACTGATTTTATTAGCCTTCCCACTGGGTATAATTTTATATCTTCCACTTAACATATATGATCAGGATTAAGTCTTATAAAGGTAGACTCATTCCAGTACAGATGTAGCTCTTGCACTTTTTTCCTTACTCTGATATTCCTTAGAATTAAAATACTTTTCAAGCATTAAGATATGTTTGTCTATATGTTTTATATGTTATGTGTATTATTGTATATGTTACAGGTATTTTGAGTTAATTTTTAGTAAATCTTGATTTTGACAATCTGTTATAAACACTCATGTTCAAAATGAGCCTACTTGGGTTCTTTTTGATCTCTGTCAAAAAGAAAATATTTTCCTGCTATTCACACACATTTTGCTTATACTTGACCAACAAATGTACGGACAATAAATAATTTCTAGTCTACAGAGATAAGAATATTAATATATGTGCTTTTATGAAGTATCTCCTGTATGTGAGAATAATCCCTTCAGTGATTAATTGAAAAATCTTTTTTCCAAATTAACATTGTGATAGGAATGCTAACAAGATTTTGAAAAGTAACCACAAAATCTTTTATATTCCCTTCTTATAATAAGTTGGATTTATGCTTTCTCTTGGATGGACCTGCCCATGAATGCTACGTGAATTTCCATACTGAAAATCGTGTGGTTACCATGAAATCTGAAATTTTTCCTTTTCATAAAAATATATTAGCATGCATATCTACATCTTTTTTTTTACATTTGCCCAAATATATGTGCAGATTTTTACATTATCTCAAAATGCTTAGTACAATTCAGTTTTGAAAATATCTTATTGGCCAAAAATGCTATTGATAATGTTTGAGAACATGTTTATATTTTAATTTAAAACCTACTTCCACAGAATGCACTGTACATATTCAAACAAAAGAGGTGTGCTATCAAATTATCTGTATTTTACAGAATCACAGAATCACAGAATCTTCTAGGTTGGAAGGGACCTTAAAGACCATCTTGTCCAACCGTCAACCTAACTGACAAAAATAGACACCCACACAACAAACAGGGACCATCATCACTACACCAT
>JAOXNO010000013.1:131186744-131236457 GCA_028565335.1 Limnodromus scolopaceus
ATGTTCAGCCGACTGTCGACCAACACCCCCAGGTCCTTTTCTGCCAGGCAGCTCTCCAGCCACTCTGCCCCCAGCCTATATGGTCAGCTACTGTCCACAGATCCTGTTAGCTCGAATAGGCAACTTGAAGCACATAAACTGTCTACAGAAAGTTTTACTTTCAAAAGAAGTTGGAGGCATATAAACAGAAATACAGATAATACAGATAAATGGAGAAAAAAAAGAAAAATCACGCATAGAACTGGATTACAATTTTTGCAAGGTTTACATTTCCCTTATGTAACATTCTTCCTGCCAGGAATTTGTAACCCAGGAATATGATGAACAAGTGCTATATGTTGAGGATTTAAAATTAAAGGGAAGTGGCTGATATCTATCATTCCCCATTATAACTTATTTCTGACTTATTTAATGGACTTTAAAATATATATATATATTCTGTGCATAGTTAGGCTATGCCTAAGTGATTTACACTATCCATGGCTGCCCGCAGAATTTAGGACATGCATCAGAGAGTAGAAGGGAAAAATGTCCAGTGACAATTTGCCAGCTAATCTCTGATGAAAGTCAGTTCCAGCAAGCAGGATTTTAGCAGCACTTTGTGCCTTTAACGTCTCCTCCAGGTGTTCTTTTTTTTATTGATTACTTTTACATGAATCTAAAGTTTTGGTTGTGCAATACAGAAATCAATGGCAAAATTCACATTGACTGAAACAGTGTTGAATCAAGGCTTTATTGCTTAGAAAAGAGTGATTGTTGTTATGTTGTCCTAGACATTGCGTTCACAGAAAACAGCCATGTAACGTGCCCCAGGAGCCCTTAATTTAGGATTTAAGTTAGATTTGAAAGGAATGTCTACAAGTGAATGCCCATTTATTCTGTTTCTTCAGCTGCTTGGTTGGAGCATCTGCTGAAGCTGCCATAAAGTGTCCAATTTACTACCATTTGCTGTAGCAGTTTGCTGAGAAAAATTAATACAAAGAGCTGCTATTGTTACACACAAGCTACCACACTGCCATTAAGCATTAATGTTTTGGAGTTGTTAAAGACTTAGATGTTGCATCCTCAAAATGTACTTTAGTCTCCCATGTAATCTCATTTTCCTACCTGTGACTTTTTAAAAAGTCCAGGATCTACTTTGTGTGTAAACAGTCTTCCAGGTTATTATTGTTCATATATGTTGATATAAATACACACTAAGCCAGCATTTGAACTGATTTCTGAAGTCATTTCTCCCCACTATTTAGGTTAGGTAAGTACATGATGGTCCCATCCAACTCCTTACTCAGGTTTTCCTCGGCGGAGAGCAGAATCTAGGAATGGGCAAAAGTGAGTACGTCGCTAGAGCTCTCCCCATGTTGGCAGGAAAGGAACTGCGTCTTGTGTCAAATGCACACCTGGATCCATTAATTTAGGCCACATAAGTATCTTGACATGGACAACAGCAGAAGCCAAGTTTCATTTACATAGTTGGCAGAAAACTTGTTTCCTTGCAAAAAAGAATTACTGAAATAGTGCATAATGAGATGTTACTATATGTTAGACAATCCTTCTTGGGAAATTATGCAGTCAGGGCTTAAGAATGCCCCATACAAAAGATTGATGTTTTTTAAGAAGCGTGGGTTGTTGTTGGGAATTAACTGAGTCTTCAAAAGGTCTGTCCCCCAGCTTGGTCTCTCTTCATCTAATAAAGGTAAAAGAAACTTGCCAAGTTAGTTTTGTATGCCTTTTATCAGATGGGCATTGAAAAACGGTAGAAAAGCATGCATATAGATTTTCATTCTCTCAGTTCTGAAATCCTCCAGCCAAATCAGTTTAAAACACATTTAGTAAAGGGAAAAGAAAAGCTTTTTTTTTTTTTTTTTTTTAATAACCACATATTTGGCTGTGCTTTAAGCAAATGCAAATTAAACAGCCAATTTATAACCCCTGCCATAAGTGTTTTTTTAAAGGAAGCTATAACCCATTTGGAATACACTCATACTGCTCACTGTTTTATTATAAATTTTCTAAACATGAATTATTCAGAAACATTAGGACATTAATGTCATTTAACACTTCATGTGACAGTGCAGGAACACGGTACTGTGGGCTCAAGAAAATAAGAGGTAAGAACAAAATGTTTTATGACAGAGTTCATGTAGGTATTGAAGTTTAAAGGATTTAATACCTTCCTATCAAGGTGAAGATTTTTAAAAAGAATATTTAGTGGTCTTTTGATGGAGATGCCGGAGTCAATTGGCGCTAGTGATGTTTCTTTCCATTTAATGCTGTCATGACAAAGTCAGTGTGATATACTGAAGGATCTGTCAAATGATGAATGAAAGCTCCAGAAATTAGAGAAATTATTTTGCTGTTCTTACTAACTTTTTAAATACAACCCCAGTAATAATAATAAAGCTTATTGAAATGTTCTAGAGAGCAATTGTAGACTATATAAATAGAACATTGTCTGAGGCTGTGATCTCTGGGCTTGAACTTAAACTCTTAATGATCAAAGGTAATGGTAGAGCAAGATAATTTTAAAAATCAGCCTCAGAACCAGAAGAAGCTTCGTCCTAGATCCCTCCCATTGAATCGCATCATTCACAACTTTTCTCCAACTCCCGTAAGATATAGGGCGCATACCTCAAAGGCACTTTTATTTTGCTCTGAGTAACAATCTGTTTCTATTTATACTACTTTAACAAAGCAACTGTTTGTCACTTATTTCTTCAAAACTATTCTGTATAATTAAATGCTGTTTGATCTTTTATGCATTAATTTGCATTTCTAGTTATATATCTCACAATAAGTAAGTCAGGTGTGGGGAAAAAGAGAGAATGGTGGAGAAGAGAGGAAACAGAGCTCAGTTCTATTCTATACTGAAAGCATTACGCTATTGCGGCCAGAAACTTGCATTTTGGAGAAGTAACAGCTCCCTTCTTGACTCTGAAAACAAAGTTGAATCCGGTCTTGGAAAAGGAAAGAGCATCCCTGTTTTTCCTTGGAAGTAGTTCACATACTTGCAGCTATAACAATGTCCTCCCTGAGAGGATTTGGGGGTAATCTGCAGTGTCCTCTTTTTTTTCTCTTTATGTAGCAAAAAAGTTCACAAAATTGCAACAGCATGAGCTTACTTGATGAAAGATTATAAATCTACATTACTTCTGCTATATTGCTCTTCAGCTTGCAGCTCTACATACAAGGACCAGGGATTCTCTATCCGAAATATAGCTCAAACAGCTGGAATCTCAGCACATTGCATAGAGCCTAGAAATACTAAAGATAGCTATGTCTCCTATATGTCTTTCATCAATTTTAATTTCCCCAGTGAAACAGTTTCAAAGCTACTTCAGTGATTCAGGTGATATTTATAAGGCCTACAAAAGTTATACTCTGAAGGGATTCATTAATTATGGAGCATAACTTCATCAGTTTTTTCCTGATGTGCAATCAACCTGCTATTTATCATGTCCTTAATTTTATGGCATGTTAGGCTGCTACATGGTCTTAAATAGTGTGTGTCTAATTAACGCTCCCTGATTTCATCAACATGCATGAGTTACTCCTGGCACCTTTCTTTCATTATCAGTGTAATGATATTGTTCAGATGTGGTACATAACAAGCATTATTTTTTTCCTTGACACACAAATCATAGCCTTATCTTTTGATGTATAACTACTGGCGAGGTCCTTAAATAAAAGATGAGATTGCAGTCCCATGACAAAAGACCAACGAAGAACACATTCAGGTCACACCTGTTTCATTTCCACATCTGTATCAGCTTGATTTGCCACAAAGCTGGTTAACTACTTTGATCGTTGAATCAGCCTAGTCAGGAAAGTAGAGAGTATTAAACCAGAACATTGATAACGCTTGGGATGTGCCTGTGTGAAAGAGTAATTAGCTTGACGCGTGTTTTAATCAAAACCGAATGCATATGGCCTTTGCCAGATACTGCTTCTGCTCATGCACAGAAGAAAAAGCAACCGGTGGTAACAGTAGGCAACTCTCTTCTGAAAGGTACGAAGGCACCCACTTGCCCACCTGACACACTCTCCAGAGAGGTGTGCCACTTACTGGGGGCTCATATCAGGGATGTCACCAAGAGACTCTAAAGCCTTGTACAGTCCACTGACGCTATTATCCACAGCTGTTGTTTCATGTGGGCACCTGTGATACCTCCAGGAGCGGTCTGAGGAGGGTCAAGAAGGATTACAGAGCCCTGGGAGCAGCTCTCAGGGACTCTAGAGTGCAGGTAGTTTTTTCATCAATCATCCTGGTTAAAGAGAAGGGGTTTGAAAGGGCCAGTTGAATTTGGCAAGTCAACAAATGGTTACAGGATTGTACCCACAGCCAGGGGTTTGGCTGCTTAGACCATGCTTCTATTCAACTGGACATAGCGTGGGGAATAAACATGAGTTTATTGCCCATGCATACTCCGTAGGGCTATGATCTTACTGGTATCATGGAGACATGGTGGGATGGATTCTATGACAGGAGTGTTGGAATGGAAGGACACAGGCTTGTCAGGAAGGACAGGTGGGTGAGATAAGGAGAGGGTGTCACCCTCTATGTCAATGACCAGCTGGAGTGCATGGAGCTCCACCTGGGGATGGATCTGGAGCTGACCAAGAGTTTATGGTTCAGGATTAAAAGGAACGCAGAGGCAGGTGACATTACAGTGGGGATCTGCTACAGGCCACCTAACCAGGAAAACTGAGCAGATGAGACCCTCTATAGACAAGCAGGAGGAGCCTCACATTCATAAGCCCTGGTCCTCATGGGAGACTTCAAACACCCCCATATCTGTCAGAAGGAAAACACAGCAGGGCATAAGCAATCCAAGAGGTTCCGGGAACGCATTGATGATAGCTTCCAAGTAATAGAAGAGCCAATGAGGAGAGATGTTGTGCTGGACCTTGTTTCCACCAATAAGGAGGGGCTGGTGGGGAATATGAAGCTCAAAGGCAGCCTTGGGTATAGTGACCATGAAATTGTGGAATGTTAGAACAGTGAGGAGGGCACACAGCAAGCTCACTACCCTGGAGAGAAGACTTTGGCTTCTTCAAGGATCTGCTCAGCAGAGTATCATGGGATAAATCCCTGGAGAGGAGACCAAGAAAACAGGTCCCCTCAGAAGTCTCCTCTGCTATGAAGGCAAGCTGAGAGAGTTGAGATTGTTCATCCCGGAGAAGAGAAGGCTCTGGGGAGACCTTATAGCAGCCTTCCAGTACTCAAAGGGGCCTAAGGAGAGATGGGGAGGGACTCTTTACCAGGGAGTGTAGTGATAGGATGAGGGGTAGTAGATTGTAACTGAAAGAGGGTAGATTTAGATTAGATATTAGGAAGGAAGTTTTGACTCTGAAGGTGTTGAAGTGCTGGAACAGGTTGCCCAGAGAAGTTGTGGATGCCCAATCCCTTAGAGTGTTCAGGATCAGGATGGGGCTCTGAGTAACTTGCTCTAGTGGGAGGTGTCCGTGGCCATGGCAGGGGGGTTGGAACTAGATAATCTTTAAGGTACCTTCCAACTCAAAGCATTCTATAATTCTATGATGAAATAAGATCAGAAATATTCTTTTTGTTGAATACATCTTTAAATGAATGAAGCTATATATAGATATATAATTATCCATATTTTGAGGCTGATTTACTATCCAGTTTGTGCCATTTCTAGTTATAGTGGCCGGTACAAAATCCTGTGAATATATCAATCCCTCTGTATCAGAACTAAGCTGATTGCTAGCTGGGGTTTAGGAAGCTATTCCCCATGTAGCAGATATGTGCTGACAGTATTTATCATCTGAATCCCTGTACAAAGTGTTTATCGTGGGCCATGTGCTTCCAGGGTAATGCATTTTTTCCTGTTTGAACACAGCCACCTAAGATAAACATGCCCTCTGTAGGAGACAAAATCCCCTTTCAGATCTTCAAGCAGATACACTCAGATGCTCTTTCTGAACAAATAGTCCCCCACTCCAGAGTTCCACTGAAGTTCTGAGGACAGAAGTTTTTCTGAGGCATGCCAAGAGTTTGCTTGGGAAGTCCATTTGAGGTAAAGGAGTCTCCATTTCAGAAGTAAAGTGTCTACCACCTCACCAGTGTTTAAAGACGGATGCTATGGGTCAGCTATGAATTTAATTAGAGGTACTATAACAGTAGGTACAATTAATTTGCTGTGCATTGTCCTTGGGTTTGGAGAATCATTTGATTCGTCCTTTGAGAACCTCATTACACTATTGGGAAGTATTAGAGATGTGGAAGAAGAAGGAGAAGTGACGATGCATCACTTCATAACTCAAGTGGGAGAGGGGGAAGTGGTGTTCTCAGTGCACAGGTGGGAGACGACAGTGGACCCCCTGTATCCTGTAGATCGCAGCTCTTCTTTTCCTCTGAGCTTTGCCTTTAATCAGTGTTGTTGATGGTCTCGGAAGCTCCTTCTGGCTTGCTCAGTCCTACCAGTAGAGATCCAAATTGCTTAGAAATAACACGGTCATTACATTAGTCATACGATTTGACAACAGCATGGGAGTCAGACTATATAAAAGCTTTTGCCTGTCTGTACCATACAATTGTTATTTCTGCGATCAGAAGGCAGATATTGCATTTAGCATAGCAACTTGTGTTGACAGATAAAAGTGCAACGTTTTTAATTAATTACCATGCTAGAAATTTGAAATTGTATATAACTGGGTTTGACTAAGTAATTAACTCTGATGTGGCTTTCTTCAGGTTATTTATGTTAGAAGGGTAGATTGCTGCTATGTTACGAATTGTCTGCCATCCTTTTCACTTACAGTGAATTTACAAAATCAAGTTTTCCTGAGGGCAGAATCTATCAATAGAATATTTTCACATGGTTTCAAATTTCTCTCAGCCAGCACTTTATACAGTCAGTTGGTTCTGGCTTTTTCTCAGGATTGTGATTTTGCAGCTATGATGAATTCTTACTACTTCTTTAATTTGTTTTTCTTGTCCTAAAAATGTATTAGAAAAAGTTCAGGAAAAAAATTACAGATATTTGTTTTTATGATACTTTTTGCAAATGGCAGTAGTGAAGAATGGTACTGGATTGCTAATACTCTAAGTGACTTTTATGAGTTTTTAAAACACGGTATATTTTTAATATGTAAACATAACAAGCTTACATTATTCATAACAAATTTCTTTCAGTGTTTGACTTTTGTAAACTAAAACAACTCAATTAGTAGTAGCAATGGCAAGAGTTTTGTGTAATAAAATGTTTAAAAGGCTAATTTCTGCCCCCATCACAATTTCTCCAATTGTTACAGCTAGTTTTGAATTAACCTGAGTATACAGCCATTTTGTGTTTTAAAGCTATAGCAATAAATGACAGTTCAGATCCGTCAAACTTGATATTTACACTCTGCCATTAATCGCTCCTGTTAATGTGGAGCACTCTTTAGTATGCAAGCAATAAATAATACAGAATAGAACATATTAGTCAAAGCCTTTTATATGGACAATATGACAGTCCAAGTCTGTTGGCTCCTTCTTTCCTGAGAGGTATGGTTTCTGGCAATATCCACACAATTACCTAATTCCATAGCTATGGGCAGGAATTCAGGGATGTAGAAATTAAAAACCAGGTTAAGATAAAACGAGTGCTTAAGTTAAAACAAGATATCTCTTTTAAAATGATGCTGCTAAGGTCAGTTGATCCCATAACTAATCCAAAGCAAATAATCTCTTTATCAAGCAGGATCGCATCCTCTCTCCCTCTTTTACAGGCGGCTTGTCAAGGCCACAATCTATGAGTTTGCACGTGCTATCCCCTCTTTCTGGCTTAATTTTTCTCCTTCCAATTTCCTTTTCACTCAGCATCGCTTTGTATGGTAAAGAGACAAAAGACTTATCATCCTCTCAGTCACATTACTACCATGTTACAGTTGATCGAAGGTAGCTGAAGAGTATCTGAGTATTCTCTGTCCTCTATAGGAGACCAGTTGCCCTCTCTTGCATTAAATATCCCTGTGAAGACTGAGTAGCTCAGGCCTTCCCTTGTTTCCCCACTCAAAACCTCATATTTTAGGTTCTGTGATCTTGTATGTTAAATCTTTTAGAAGTAATAGTTTCCTGCAAAAACAGTCAGAACACTCATTTATGCCAAATTTACATACATTGTTGGTGGTCTTATTGATGATGGCAAAGGTAAGCATTCACTCTGATGAACATACTTTTAGAGAGACAAGAGACATGATTTTCCTACATCATCTTAACCTAATTTTTCTTTATTTTGAATAGGAATCAGAAATGGATATAAATCTGCTACATTCACAGCTAGGGAAATAAGCATAAAAGCAGGTACTAAACATGAGAAAATTAATTAACATATAGAGATCTTTGCAGCAAAATTGAAAAAAAAAATATAAACCAGGTCCAGATAACAGTTTAAATCTTATATTTTGTTCTGTACAAAGGAAAATATGCAATTATTGGATGTATTTATGCAGTTAGTTTGAAATCTTACTGTCTTCAGTAGTAACGTGTTCAAGATTGCAGTAAGTAATTATTCATTTACTGTCAGAAAATGACAGGGCAATATATAATCTGTGACATTTCTCTTATGAGAACATAAGTCATGTTTGGTTTTGGCATGTCAGTGCCTTTATCTGGAAGGATACTAATGGAGATCAGCTAGTAACTGTGCTAAGTCATAGCACAAGGGGTGCAGTCAGGAGGAACATGCCCAGAGCTCAGCCTGAATGTGATGTAAGTGGGACTGACAGGACTGGGTGCAGTGTCGAAAGGCAACACTTAGAAAAAAAAGTGACACTGGTCAAGTACGTTGTATTACTGATCACTAAGCTCAGAGCTGCAAAATCCACACTTTAACACTTGTTGACAAATTAATGCATGTTTTTTGTATTGATGCTGTTGAGGATTTTTTGCAGGGGATTGAAAGGAAATGGCAGTTTATCACAGTATGAGGTTGTATTGGCTATGAATAGCTCCTATACCTGAGCAGCTAGGAATAGCTCAATAATAAAAATGTTTATATTTTATTCCTTTTTTTTTTCATTGTTGTGGTATTCCTCATCCCCTGTCATTGTTTACTGCTCCTTCCTGTTTGCTGTTATGGAGTTTCTAGAGCATATATGATAACTCACTGTATTTTCCTTTCTTCCTGATACACCACTTTCCTCCACTGCTGAGATGGTAGAAAGAGGTGATTATTGTCATGTATATGTATAATTAGTCTTACTTTGTGATTTAACATAGTACTCACAAATTGGTTTATTGAAGTGTTTGATATCAGACCGCATATATGCAAAGCACAGAAAGGCTATTTTTATGTTCAGGAAGGATGATACTTTAGATCATATAAGACTAGTTAAATGTGGACTGTAAGAAAGTTCAGCTTTTATGTAGCTCGCTAAGAGAAAAGACTGATTTTTCAGAAGTGATTGGCATACAAGTCCTGTATGATGGGTGCTGGCTTTTTCAGGTATGTACGCAAGGAAAGAAGGGGAGAAACAGCTACATTTTGAAAGTAAATAGAAGCTGAACTCTCTTCAAAATACAGCTGGTTCTACGGTTCTGTTTTGTTTCATTGTTTGGTGATATTTTTTTTTTTAATACTAGCACATAAATTGATACCTAGATTAATGACTGAAAGAATTCTTTCCAAAATGCAGTCTTATGGCTATGGTTAGCAGTGCTGTCTTCCCTATTCCCTATTTGACAGATGTGTGGATCTATAACTTCCTACCTCCGCTCACAGTGTAGGGATTTAACACTGCAAGTTTCTCGTACAATTCTTATCGCTGGATAAAATAGCAACCATTGAAATATTTTATTGAGTAAATAAACATAAATATACTGGGTAAACAGTAGAATAAAAGATTTTATTATTTTATAAAAAAACCAACACTTTATATTTAACTTAGACAAAGCACCCTAAGTGCCAGGGTGTATTTTCTGGGACACATAAATGTAATTTGTGTTTGACCTTTGGAGATATTCCTTTCATTGCTGGAATGCCAGTGACTGAACTATAGAAGTGTCTATATGAACAAAAGACCTGTGATTCGCTTCACTCCCAACATCATTCTATATCAGAATAGATATTCATACTTAACTTTTAGTAGGACCAGTGAAAGCAAAGATTGGTGAAAAGTCTCATACTATTCTGCAGATATTGCATTCTGTAAAACTGCAAAATTTTTCTAAATACAGATTTAATAGATAAATATTTAAGATATATTGGTATATTAAGTATATTTAGACCTCTAACATTGCAGTTTCTCTAGTGTTTATGGTGTTTGTACACTGATTACGTTTTTGTAATTTTTCCTCTCAATTTAAAAAGAATTAAATAAAATTTAATTCAGCTAAAGAGGAGATACTTAGAACCTTTCCTAGATAGGAAAAATTTGGAACCTGGCAATCTGTGTATGGGGGAAGCTTTTCATATGCAAATGCTCCAATGGTTAGTTCACTTGATAATGCATGAAAAATACATTTAGGCATTTGCAAATGCCGGATTACATGCATGCACCATAAAAGTTCATCATACTCTGTGAAAATCAAGACCCCAGTTTTGCCCTTGGAGTCCTAGGGGATGTCAGTGCCACGCTAGATAATTTCTGCATCTGCAGTGCTGTAATACACTGTCACACAAACCAGAAAATTTTTTCACAGGCAACCCACAGACTCCTGTGTGAGCTGCCTGTGAAGCAATCAGAGGTAAAGAGAAAGGCAGAACTAAAAAAAGGATCTACCCAGTTTATGAACATTATGAGACCTGAGTGGAATATTTATACTCTTAATGGACTGGTTTTAATTCCCTTGCCCTCCTGTTCCCCATCTACCATACAACAGGTTGTATTCCTCTCTGACAGGTGAAGTCTATGTCAATGACAGTACTAATTCCTACTGTGCCTGCCCTTGTTTGTTGTTCCGCCAAGACAGCAACACCATTTCAGTTTTGGCTGGCATTCTAGCAGAAAAAAAAGAAATGTGCTGTGCACCATCCGTGATGACCGCCCTTGTCAGCACGTGTCACCAGGGGTAGTGTATCCTGAACAGTGTGTTCAACCCCAAACTGAGCCACTGTTATCTGCAAGTGGATTTTGTTTTCCTTTGGGGACAGTCCTTCATACTCAACTGTATTACCTGCCTTCCCAAAACTGCAACGTGTATCAGAGAAACAAAACACATATTTTTTAAGGTTTACAAATACTTAAAGGGAGGGTGTCAGGAGGATGGGGCTGGTCTTTTCTCAGTGGTGCCCAGTGACAGGAGAAGAGGAAATGGGCACCAACTTGAGTATAAGAATTTCCACCTAAACATGAGGAGGAACTTCTTTACTGTGAGAGTGGTAGAGCCCTGGAACAGGCTGCCCAGAGAGGTGGTGGAATCTCCTTCTCTGGACACATTCAAACCCACATGGACATGTTCCTGTGCAACCTGCTCTAGGTAGACCAGCTCCAGCCGGGGGGTTGGTCTAGATGATCTCCAGAGGTCCCTTCCAACCCCATATGATTCTATGATTTTTTAAATTTAAAGAGGACAGCCATACATTAATCATTCTATGTAATAATTTGTGGGCGTTTTTATTTTGCACATCTTAGAGAGAGGGATTTATAGATTTTCAATATCTGAGCAGGATTTGGGGAGCTGTGATCTAATAAGTGCAGTAGGCTTGAGCACTGTTCTCGTTTAGAAGAAAATTATTTGAATGTAAGTAAAACAAAGGTCAACCATTCTGGGTTACTTGCCATGAATAGAACTGTTAGAACAGCCCCTATTTCCAGACAAACCTAAATGAATAACTGTGCTGAAAGAAAACATGAATCCACTCCAAATACTGGTGCATCCCTCCCACATCAGAACTTGGGAATATCCTGAAGGGAGCACTGGGTTTCTGATGGGTAACTGATGCTTGATCTTGGCCTGCATCCACTTAATATGAGCTGAAGCACTTTTTGCAATTTTTTTCTATTAATCTCAGCCTTTAAAACTATTTGAAGTGTGAAAAAAAGACTTCTGGGGGGTAACACCAAAAGAAAGAACACACTGTGCACACAAAAAGGGTTAATTGTCACTATGGTGGTGACTCAGTATCCTGGTGAATGGCATAAAATGAAATATTTCCTTCATTTATTACAATTTACTACAATTTATAGCTTCCCAATGTTATTTTCATTTCTTTGTGGATCACCGTATAAAAAGAAAATGAGCTGGGAGTGGTGGGTAGCTGCTGCTGAGACAGCGATGTGGTCCTACGTGCAGCATATTGACTGAATAGTACAGATAACGTAATGCCATACACTCAAGCACACAGCCATTCTCTGAATGGCACTTTTTCCATAAATACAGCTGCAAACACCCCACAATCAGCTGGAATTTCCCATTGTCACTTTTGGAACACTTCCATTACAGGCCGTGACATCCTGAATCCCTGGGAGTCTTTGTTGCTGGATGTACTTTTTCCTTTTCCCTAAAATAAAGCAGCTCAGGTTGACAGTGACCACGTGAACGAGCGAGTGGCAAACATAAAGGCCACAGTGTTCCTTCTTCTTATTGGGATTTACTAGATTCCACTTCAGTAAGGTAGGAAAAAAAAAAAAAAAAAGGAAAAGGCAATTCTTCTGATTATTACACAATGTATGATTGAAGAGCAAAAAGTAACAACACTGACCTAAATCTGGTCTTACCACAGACTTAAATGGAAGGTTACACTGACACCGAGCACTTCCAGACTCTCATCCAAAGTTTTCTCCTTTCTTACACAAGCACTGCTTTTCCACTCTGGCCTAATTGCTTGGAACATAGGTACAAATACTTTTAAGTACAAAATTATAAATGCTTATAAGACTGACAAGGATCAGCATTATGGGAAATTATTGTAAGGTTGAGGCTACAGCAGAGTAAAGCTATGCACAGCTAGCTCCAGGCTGTTGGACCAATGTATATCAAGGCAACAGAAATATTTTTAGGGTTTAGTTTCAAACTGGCTCTCCTTTCAAGCAAAAAGTATGGCATGGTGTTAACAGTAGTGTCTGATAAGGAGCTGAACATTAGGAAGCAAAAGATTAGGAGGCAGCGTGCGGAAGCAGTGTTGTGTTGAATCACATTCATTTCTATTCGGAGGGATCATTCAGCCCAATGTTTTTCTCTGGCCATTTTTGTTTGTTGCAATGTAAGATTTAGAGATCTTCTTTTAGACCCAAAACTAATTAAAATAACAATGCTATGGCTTTAAAAAGTCTGCCTGCATCTTTCTTTGCACTCCCTTCCTCATTTTAAGTGACAGGCGTGAGATTAGTGGTTTATGCAATATGTCCAGAAGATTAATGCTTCCAGGTGAGCTTAGAGAGCTGTTTCATTTGATCAGCCACTGGAATTCCTCATTGCACTGGGAAAAAAAAATAAAATGGAAAAAAAAAAAAACGAATAGAAAGAAAGAAAGAACCTAACAGTTCTAAAAGCTGCAAATCCTGAGGTTTAAGATAGGTCTACAGCACCGGTCTTCCCTCAGCAGTAAAGGTAGATAACAATTTCAGATACAGCATTTCTGAGACTCAGGAATGTTTTGTTTGCTATATTAAAGCAACTGACTCCAGCGTCCACTTCAGCAGCAATACTTTAACTTCAGATTCAAGAATTCAATATCCCTCAGTGTTCTTTTGCAACCTTCTATTTTCAGAAACCGTGTGATAAAGATGAATTGCAAAACTTAACAAAAATAGTTCCAGTTGAAAATAAGGTCTTCTATTGTGAATATTTTCACACATAAGGATACATGCACAAATATATGAAGGAAAAGAAAAATGCAGGAACCTTGGGTGAACCTGGGTGAAAATTATAATTGTGGAGGGAGTTGCATCTGTTTTAACTTCATGGCCAAGTTGCAGAAGAAACACTATTGCTTCCAATGAGACTCAACACAAAAATAAGGATTCTGGATCCTTATAGGATTCTGACATAATCCCAAAAAGCCTTCAAGAAAGAGAATGTCCAATGGGCATTTATTGTCTTGTCTAGCTCTACATATTTCTTATGCCAACTGCAGTAGAGATTTGTTTCTGAAGCCTTTTCACAAATATTTGTGCCATATGTTTATCTGTGGTTTGTCCAAAACAATCACATTCTGAAAAAATAAATTGGAAATCTCATAGTCTCAGATTTCTGAGGAGAAGAATTAACTCAGAATGGATGAGTTCTTGGTTCCTATCATATCTGAGCCAAAATGATGTATTTCTTTTGTGGGTAACAGAGATCTAATGTTTGCATTGCGAAGCTAATGTAGAAAGTCATATGGTATTTTTGGTAGTACCTTTGATATTCAGACTCAATTTAATGAGTTTCAGAATAATTACTTTATTTCCTAGTATGATTTTTAGTAACTTTTTACAACCTTTCCTTTTACTGATTCATGATATATGCAAATTAGTGTCATTAATAATATGTAGTACACCTTAAAGCACTTGCAAGAGAACCTCTGAAGCAGCATACAAAGTATATCCTCATCCAAGACCAAATGTCTGTACTTACAGAAGTAAACAGCAAAAGTCCAATAAATTGCAGAGAAAAGGATGATGCTTTTTGTTTAGAGAAAGTGTTTCTGACATGCCTTCTATGATTTCTGTTATTACCAAAGGGTAAAATGAATAGTGTTTGAAAAAGGGTTTGAGGGGATGAAGGGTGGGGGGGTTATGAGGTCAAAGCCAAGCTTGTTTCTCATTGATAAACTCAGTTTATTGCTAAAAAAATACACCAACGTGATATATTAGTAAGAATAATGGAGTGATTGGACATTTGTGTAGTTAGCAAAGTTATTTGAAGTTGTAGTGATTTCCAGTTCCAGTTAGTACCAGTTAAGTACTAAATAAATCAGTACAGGAGGAAAGATAAAACATCATGCTTTAGGACTTAAAGTATTCCTAAAACACTTAGCATTTTAGGAGGAGAATCATGTTGAGATGATGAGACAATGGAGGGAAAATAATCTTTCTAACTTGTTTGAGGTTCTTTCGTTTCCTTCCAAAGCATCTGGTGCAGCTGGAGGCAGAAACTACAGTATATGAACCATCAGTCTGACAAGATATTGCATTTTCTCTATTCCTATCAGCTGTTTTTTATATTTTCCTTGCAGAAATGCCAGAGACCCGAATAAAATAACACTGCATAGCGCTCATTTTGAAGCTTTTCAGTATTTCCAAGTATTCTACATCCTGCTTTTGCAATAGGCTTCTATGCCATTGTAGTTTGGTTGTCAAATTGACAACCATGGAACTTCATGCCCTAGCAATGAAAGAGAGTTAGTACGTGGCCAGAACATAAGCCTTGCTAATACCAAAATACTGGATTTGGCATATAGTTTGTTTGTAAATCACCTCTACGATAAAGTTTCCTCCCATGTGCCAAATTTCAGTGTAATTGTCTCCACTTCCACTGTCCTTCTATTCAACACAACCCTGACCTGTTAATAAAATGTTAGACTTTAGGCTAGTGAGTGTCACAGGGCAGTTTCCTTGATATTACTGCTATATTATTTTATAATACTAAAACTCTGGTAGCATTAAGGGAATATTTAAAGTTTTTACATGAAAACATATGAGCTAATTCTGTGGCAGTCCATCATATGCTTTACTACGGTTGCGCTGCAAAGACAAAACTTTTCAGAACCCTAATGTGATATACTGGATATGAGGAAAAAAAAATTAACAATGATGGTGGTGAGACAATGGACCAGGCTGCCCAGAGAAGTTGTGGATGCTCCTTTATTGGAAGTGTTCACAGTCAGGTTGAATAAGACTTTAATCAACCTGATCTAGTGAAAGATGCCCCTGCTCGTGGCAGAAGAGTTGGACTGCCTAATGTTTAAAGGCCCCTTCCAGTCCAAACCATTCTATAATTCTATGAGTCTATAATTTGGGACACAAAATTTCATGAAGTTGGCACTGAGAAAGTTCTCTGTATCTCCAGAGAAATGCTATAAGACTTGTGCTATGAAATTCCAGAGTGTATTTGGAGTTTGGAAAGAACATCCACTCTAGATCTCCTAATACAGATAAACCTGGAACATGAAGATCATGGGCAGAAAGAGGGTATATAGAAAGGAGAATTGAACAGCTAGAAGTAGTTGAGAGTAGTTGTTTGGGGAAGGGGTCTTGTTGAAGTGAGGTGGGCCAAGAGGAAAGCTTAGATTACTGCAAAAAGATCAGGAAGAACAGGAGAAGGATTTCAGGACAAAGAATGAGGATAAAATTTGGCGAGTTTTGGAGAGGAATAGTGGTAGAAAATGGTAGAAGTACACGTGGGGTTGCAGAGGTCCATTCTTTTCTCTCCTGTCATCTGTGGTTGTCATTTTTTAAGACTCGGTGAAATCCACAGCATGATTCTTCTTTGATCCATTGTGAGCCTGGATGAAAGTCTCTAGACTGTGGGAATAACCTCAAACTCAGAACTACTTTTGGAGGTTTTGACAGAAAAGTTCAGGGTATCAAAAACGTACCTACCCCTCAGTAATGACTGTTATGCCAAAAAACCCCAGGAGCAGAAATAAGTACAGTAGCCAACCTTTCAGAGAGACACACTTTGCCCTTGGAGGTGCCCATCCACATCCTCTGCCCCACACCATCCCTTGCTGCCTCCGCCTCATGCTCCTGGGGCTTCTGGACCCTCGTGCCCAAACCAGGACAGACCCCAGGGCTGCAGCAAAGTGCAGAATGAGCTGTGTGTTGGAAAACATTTCTGTGGAAGTCATTTCACTTGTGTGACCCAGAAAGCCTCGGGAACATTCACTTTTCAAAATTATGAGGAAATAAAATACACTTCAAATATAAACAAATTTTGTTGGCATGTCCAAGAAATATGGTTAACAAATGCAGACAAAAGAATGTTGGTAATTTTTGGCAAAATACAGTTGTTGTGATGATTATATTAGAGGAAATACTTTTTGCTCGTGTTTGCATTAATAAAGTTGACCATCTGCAGGAAGAATAGTGAGAAAGACAAAAGGACTGGGGCAATGGAGCCAGTGAACCCTTTTGTATGGTACAGAATTTCAATTGTCATGAAAAACTATTGCTTGGAGCATGAAGCTAACATTACTAGGAGAGCTGGATAAAAGGCTGTGGGGCAGAGAAAGTAGCCGGGTATCAGAAGAGAGGGAAATAAATGTATTTTGAGGAAGAGTTGAAAATTACTGAGGTTCAGGGCATGTTCCCTGGAATAAATCATATTAAAAACTGAAAGAGGTAGATGAGGTCTTTCATACTTTATCCCCACTACACTATTTAATGTTGTTGCTTGAGGCTAATTGCAGTGCTGAGAAACTCAGACATCTAGTCAACATTAAGCTTTGCCTGAGTCTCATGGTAATAACTATCTTTTATTACCAAAGAAAAGCAGCAGAGAGTTTGTTGGCTGCTGCCCTGTAATGACTGTGCTTGATCTGAAAGAAGACAGGTGCTCTATTTTCTTTTTGTAAACAGCATCTTTATTGTGATCAAGAGAAGGCAAAAAACCAGAAAGGTGCTCCTTGCACACCTCACTGTCTGAAAAAATCTGTAACTCAAGGACCAGTTCTGTTTCCCATTAATTGCAGCAATGGGAAAGTACAGCACAAGCCGGAATCGGGATCATGTGAGAGTCACTGCTTGACCTTTTTTTGGGCTGGCTAAACTTACGTTAAAACAGTTGTTTTCTTTTTCTGAAGGTAGCAGAAAGTACCTGATGTACTTCCTGAAACCAGGACAGCTTCCTATATCCTGGTGCCACTGTTAATCTTCTGCGTGTTCAGAATTAAAAAGTACTTGTGAGGTAGAAACCTTTTTCTCCGGGTGGGAAACAAAGCAGTTGAAAAATGGATTAAATTAACAGCATTTTCTTATCGGAAGACTACACTTGCCTGCATCTATAGTTTGGCTCTGCTGGGGTAAAGCGCTCATATGACAGTGAGCTGTCATCACACAAACCCAACTAGGGATTTCCACAGATTTTCCACTCCCAAACTCCCGCAGCTGTTACAGATGACCTGCACATAAGTGGCCGTGGCCACACAGTCCCACGTAGCTGAGTATGAATCTTTTGCATCTGCAAAGCTGCAGTATGGGTTTTCCCACAGAGGAACCCACAAGTCCGGTACCGAGGGGGATGAGTGGGGAGGATTGCCACCAACAGGGCTTCTTTCCCATAGACAAGATGTGCCCTTTTCTCCGTAGTACCCACTCCCCTGCAGCCCAGTGATCTAGCCTTGCCCCATTGTCATCTGCAGGGATTCAAGTGCCAGCAGAGCAGCAGTTTGGGAGGTCTCGGCCACAGCCTCTGCAATCTCAGCAAAATCCACGGGCAGTTTTCAAGAGGCCACAAAATGAGGATTTTCCCCTTCCCCAGGCAGGATGGGCAGGGCAAGGACCACTTGCTGGTCACACACCCAAATGGGCCAGAAAGGTTTGCCCAGCGACTGGGCCATTACCTGGGGCAGGAGGTGCAGGGGTGGCAGCAAGCAGACAAAACCCAAGGCAGGCCAATGCTCTGTGCCAACTGTGAAGCACATCGGCATCCTTTCGGAGACGGATGAGGGGAGAGACTGCAGTCTCCAGGACCCTGAAGAAATGGCTTGTGATGGGTGTGTAGACAGGACAGGATTTTCCCTTTTAGCTGTCGCCTATCCTCACACCAACCCAGTTCCCCGGGGAACAGAAAGAGACTTTCCAGCAAGACAACCCCTGACACTTCTGTTACTGAATGGTGTTAAGAATGATAGCTTACATAATCCTATAGCCTCATTTCAGTTTAGCAGTATTTAATGAAAGAAGAGCTGGTTGAACAAAGCAATTTCATATACTATTCAACAAGCGGCTCTTTCTGTGTGAAGCATTAACAATAGCTGTCACCTTTGTACAAAAAAAGGCTTCCAATTACTTCAACGCTGAGAGAAAATCCAAATGCAGCTGAGAGGCCCACAAGCAAATTATTTTTCATAGCATTATGGAAAAGGAAAACGTGTGACCCACACCTTCATTTAATTTTTTACTAGCCTTGAAAATTAATTTGAGTTTGTGTTCAGTTTTCTGGGAAGTTTCTTCTGTACAGCTGTTGAATTTGGGCACAGAATTGAGCAGAACTGAGAGCTGTCCTTTCCTCTCCAATTTTTTTTTCAAATTTCAGTGCTAGAGATGAGGAAAAGGGAGGAGATGACATGTAATTAATGTAACATACAAAAGAAAAAAGGAACTTTATGATGTAAGAAATGTCATATACTTCATTAAAATTCCTTTAGTATGCAGCAGGGAGATTTATAGGACTGGTAGCTGGAAGAGTATAAAAAAAGATTAACATTAGCTTTGCTGGCGTTCATTTATGTTATAAATCACATGACTAGAGGCTTTCACTAAATTGCATCTACCTCTTCTGTCCTATATACTTTGGACCATCTAAAAAAGAAGAAAATGCATCTTGATTTCCTATACCCTCTGTCTGGATTTAAATTATACATTCATTGTGTGAATTCTTTTTCTGTATATTAATTTTAATTACCGTTTCTTCCATTAAAGTTTAGTCTAAAGCAGAGCTGGTCTGGAAGTACACAATAACACCCTTTTTCATCCAAAATTTGGAGTCAAGCAACTGTGAGGTTTTTCAAGGAATGCCTCACTTTCTGCAGCCATTTACAAGAACAGGTGGAAGATCATCGGATGAAAAATGTCTTAGAAAATTAGCTGTTGAGACACAGAGACCCTTAGAGTTTGCTTAGCTCCAAGTCTTGGTTCCCAGCCTTTATGGCATGGAGCCCACACTCAGAGGCCACACCAGTAGTAATTATAGGAACTTGGAACCCTTCTCTTTCACTGGGTCTTACCCTGCAAAGCAGAGCGACCACAACTAAAGTGCCAATTCACAGTGATCCTTAGCTCATGTCATTTCTCTCCCTATATCTAGAAATTTTATGAGAAAGTACTTGTTAAATGGAGCTAAAAGTCATGCCAGGAACCACACTAACATTTAATACAGGAGATAACTGAGTACTAGTGCCTGGGAAAGGCATTATTTAATTTCACAGTATAGATGTAGCCTGAGACATAGGTCCTGGATTTGCAGCAGCAAGCTTCCAAGTCCCAGTTTTCATGGGTGGAGCTAGTGCCTGCTGCAGGTTCCAGTTTATGGCATCTGTGTTTGTGAATCAAAACAATTGATTGGTTTTGTTGTGGGTTTTTTTTCAATAAAACTTTTTGAAGAGTCTGAAGGTTGGGTACACCAAGAAGCCCTGAAATACTTCTAGGGTATGAATACGCTTTAGGTATCATTCCTTGGGCTTACAAAGACTGTTTAAAGGCAACTGTTGTCTTCAGGAAGAGGTTCTCAGATTGTTTTGGCAGTGAAACTATGAGAGAAGCTTGAAGGCTGGCTGATACTGCCTCTCCAAAAATGGGGTTTTCATGCACCAGGGTCTCCTTGGTCATTACTATACAGCCTCGAGCACAGTCAGGCAGTGGTAGGAAACCGTGGTGGAAGAAAGGTAGGTCATGCTGTGTTGAGTTGCTCTTTCAGACAAATTTGTGTTGCCCCTGAATACAATCACTACTCTTTCTGACTGGTTTGCATGGGTTTTTTAAGTCATCTTTTTCTCATTGATTTCTATGCACTTTCCAGTATAATTAGAAATAAAATACTGTGTTTGAAAACAGATATATTCTACTGAGGGCATACAGCCTTGAATGAAAT
This sequence comes from Limnodromus scolopaceus, assembly GCA_028565335.1. Classification (NCBI taxonomy): domain Eukaryota; kingdom Metazoa; phylum Chordata; class Aves; order Charadriiformes; family Scolopacidae; genus Limnodromus; species Limnodromus scolopaceus. The sequence continues at coordinate 131,207,428 of JAOXNO010000013.1, forward strand.
CGAGATCTCATACCTTAACTAATCTCTGCTGTGCTAACAAGAATAGATAAAACTGAAGATTAATTTCTTTTTCTTTAATAAAGTAATCTCATTTGGTTCTGAAAGCACATAAAGAGCAGGCTGCTGCGTTACAATGCGCTGATGCCTGCACAGTCACTTAACTATTCATAGTGATTCCTTAATATTTTGAATTTCAATGTTGAGTTTATGTTAATGTTGATGAACATTTATAGTATATGATCAGAGAAAATACAGAGAAAACGGAGAGTCCCTGGACTGCTCCATTCCCACATAGAAACAACGCGAATATCTGTGTCCTTTGCCAAGTTGCCTGGTTCATATTCGTGTACAAGTGCAGTAGCTAATCTTACAGAATAAGGAGTGATACCTCTCTGCATTCCTTGGGGTGGAATCATGAGTGTAGGCAAATCTCTGTGCTGCAGCCAACAAATTTATTTGACACACAGTTTATGACCTAGTAGATGTAAATGTCTGCTGTGAAACTAATGATGGATGAAGCAAGAGAACAAGTTATCTCACAAGATTTCCAGTTGGGCTAGAAATAATCTATCCTGTGAAATGTTGACAAGTTCACTTCTAATCTTAGTTAGAAAATTGAGGTTGGAGTAGATAGTGCTGAAAAATAATGGGGTGAAAATCTGCTCTAACTTTTCAAGCCATTTCCTACATCCATTCTTAACTTACGACAAGGTGCTTAGGGAGTCACAGAGCTATTCAATCACTTTCATATTAACAGAAAAGCCCCATGTGCATAGCTTTTCTATGAACTATTTCCCGTGTTAAAGAGAAATTCTGGCTATTACTGTCTGTGTAACATAGTTCACTGTTTCCAGCTAGTACACTTAGAGATTTCTTTAAGTGCAACAACTCTTACCTGATTCCGAACAGTTTTACAGCTGTGTTTTCTTACAGCATCACCTTTCTGACAGTATTTGATTAAAATAAAGGGAACACATAACAAACAACCCTTAGTCTTATACACTACTCATCTTTGTTAAAAGTGGCTGTTGTAGAGCTGCAAATACGGAAATATTCTATAATTAGAATAGTCTAATAGTCTACGGAAATAATCATCAAGATAGTCTTGATCTGTCCCAGAAGGAAAAAGTTTTTAAAGTCCTTTGATGGTCATATGCCTAAGAATAGTGACCTGGGCTGTAGCTCTGAAAGGGAAGCAGATGAGACATGAAAAATATGTGAAGATGCATCCCACAGCCTCAGGTATTTTCAAAGAACAGATTATAATTCTATGTTTTTTTTCCTAAAATCTGACCCAGTTGTAGTAGGAGATGGTGAAAGTCAATACAGTCAATGACCTTAAAGCTGGCATATTAAAATAATGTGGAAAGGTCTAATTATCATAAAGGTCACAGAATAAAAATTTGGTTCTGATTCTGTTATTTCCAGGAGCCAATGGAAATGGAGCACAGCTATCAAAATTCCTCAGTGACTTTCAGAAATGCTTCATGTTTGCTTTGTTGGGTCAATATTAGTAGAATTTGCATTTCTTTAAATAAGAGAATCGTAGCTGAATTTTTAATGACCAGGGAAAGAAGTTATTATGTTTAATAAAGCACTTGCTTGAAATTAAGGGCAGTAAAGCATTTCAAGGAGGTATGAAAAGTATTTCAAATAGAGAGTAAGTAAAACAAGAACTTTAATATTTTATAGACAACTATGATTTAAGAGTAATACAGCTCCTACAAAATGAATTACAATCCAATTTAATTTCAAAATGTTTTATATGGAGAAAAAATTACCAAAAACTGTATTTTATAGTAAATAGTTTGACACAAAAGTTTTTCATTGCAGGACATTTTATAATTTTGTTATAATGTTGTTTTAGCTCAAAATAAGAAACTTAAATGGCAAAAAAAGGCTTAGAATTCTTTTAAATGTTTGAGGCACAAAATTTCCAGTGGAAAAATTTTATCTGTCAAGAGATCTGAAGGATACACATTTTTAATATATCTGATTGTTAAATAAAAGTCAGATGGATTATTTTTTCCACTTTGTGTGAAAGAAAAACATCTAGTCTTTTACTGGTATCTCAGGCTTTTACAGCAGCTTTTGAGGTCAAGACTAGCTTAAATAAAATTGTTTGGGCATATTCTTAAATAAAAATCACCGTGCTGGGCAGGGATGCTTCCTCATTCTACACCTCAGCCGTCTACTTCTCTTTTCCCTCCAGAACACTCAGGTTAAACAGACTTTACCGAGAGCATGTTTCCTTGAAAGTCTTGACCTTGGTGGTTCCACAGTAGATGGGATATGTTGTTCTATCACGGCGATTTTACGCTAAAATAACTGGTGATCTGTTGAACATTACTCTTTTGTAAATTAGTGAAACTAAGGAGAGGTTTAGCTCTCCTGAGTGACAGCTATCTGAGAGAAACTGAGGAGAGGTAGCATCACTCAGATGGCCGGGAATTTGTTTCCTAATCAGAAGTTTTACTTTATCCACGTGATTTGTTCTAATATCAATTTTGTAATACCCTGTTGGAGCCGGGGGGGGAGGGTCTTCTAATGTAGGTTTGTGTTTATATAGACAGCTTCCTAAGCTCAAGTAAGGTATTCTCCATAGAAGGTTCTGTCCTTCTTTTTCCATGTGTAACTGTTACAAGCAATCAAAACGGTGGACATATATTTCCTGGTATGTCTTTGACCATGATTCAAAAGGAGAGAGTAATTTGAGAACCAGCATGACAAATGTTTACATAAGCTTCATATATTTTTAAATTTCAAGGATAAACACATAGGCATAATGTAAGAGAACTTTTTAAAAGTGTGCACAGGATGTCTGGTGTTGCTGAGAATTATAAGCACGTGCATAAGACACAGTATGTGCAAAACCAGATTTTAAAGACAGTGTGTTTTATACTTGGGCAAAAAAAAACCAACCAAACAAAAAAGATGTATTTGAGGTAGGAAATAGACACTCTCATTTCCTTTTGAAAACTCTCTTTTTGAGTGGATAGTGAAGTGGAAGTTACAAATCAGCGTGCATTTCTCTAAGATCCTAAATGGGAACTCTTCAGAACCATTATAGCCCTCAACAACAGATTTTGACTTGCGGTCATAGTTTGTCTCTACATCTAAGTTACCATTCAAGTCTCTTTCTCTAACAGATATACATTATTGGCTTCAGCTTCATGAGTGCAAACTCATGTTTAAAAAATGTCAGTTACCAATAACTGATTTTTTTGCCTAGAACCTTCATGCATTACAGTAAGAATTTTTAGGAAAGTTTTATAGCATCAATTCAGAAGTGGTAAAAACTAGGTAGATGTTTTAGGTATGCTGTCCATTTTCACTGTCCAATACTCATTTTCAGTGACTTGAAAGTAAACTCACGCTAACTTCCAGACCTTTAGCTTTCTAATATCAAATACTTGCTTTCAGATATCAACATGGCAGGAGAACCAAAGCCGTACAGACCAAAACCTGGCAACAAGCGGCCGCTTTCAGCACTTTACAGGTAAGTGAGATTTCATCTCAACTTACTGCAATTTAATTTTTATTAGAAAAATGATGATAATCTGAAATGTATCTACCCCTGTCATTGTGTAGGCCATGAACGAGGCAAAGGAATTTTTTCCCATTCACCCTTTGATGTTTGCACGAAATATAATCACACTGAAAGGCTTTGAATGTAAAGAAAAGAGCCAGTATTGTAGTGTCTGACACTACATGTATCTGGTGACTCACTCCCAGAGATAAAGGCTGTCCGTATGATGCCTGTCTTAAAAAACTAGTGTATGCCAACTAGGAGTAAACCCAGCAAACGAAATTCCTGACTAATACTTAGAAGCAGTGATTACAATATGCACATAATACCCCTCTTTTGGTTGGAAAAAACCACCAGAGTTTCCATTTGCTGTAAATAAAATAAACCACTTAGGATATTTAAATATACAGGCATTCAGAGGAATAGATAAAACTGAATCAATCGGACCAGAATTTTATTTCTTAGAGAAAATACCTCATGTTTTACTGAGGCCAAGAAGCTGGTGTCTGCCTTCTCAGTATTTGCGTCATGGATGTTATTTGCCAATGCAAAAACAATGCAAAGGAAAGGAGTGCAGCTTTAAACTGAAAGATGTACTGCATATAGAGTCTCGCTATATTAAAACGTTCTCTGAACAAATGTTTGACAGTGAGACTTTAGGATGAAGTACCAGAACGCAATCACCTTGCATAAGTTTTTTTGCAGGGTTGCAAAAGCCACTGGGGTTGCACTTGGTGAGGGTTAGATTCTGTAAAACCCCACCTAAGTGCTCAGTCTGGGATTCAAGCTTTGAATTTGAATATGTGTTGCATTAAAAAGATAATGTTTATTTGTTTATGCACTGGTAATTTAATTTTCCCTCCACACCTCCTTTTTTGTTTTTCTGAAGTGAAGACGGAAGTGCAGGAGAAGAGAAGCAGACTTTAGGCCCATATAAAAGTATAATGTTTAACAAAATTATAATGAAGTACACAATGAAATACTAAATCTGTCATTTACTAAATCTACTAACAATAGGACTGGTGTGGCGATTTGTGAAGTGTTTATTGTCTTCACTTCTCATACTACAGCCAATTTATTTATTTTTTTTTTAAAGTTGAGTGCTATTTCAATTTTTAATCCTTAAGCTTTATTTCTTGACTATGGCCTCCTTCTTGTGACTATTTTACTTGCAGGGTTCTGTGAAAGAACTAAGAGTTTCAGAGCAACAGAACTGGTTTCTCATTGATTCATATGTCAAGGGTGAGAACTAACTTCTAACAAGACTGCACGTCTTCCTCAGGTCTTCAGGAGGGCATTGATAGTACCTTTCTCATATTTCCCAGTGAATTTTTTCATACAGCTGGTACAAACCTGCAGAAACCCCTATCTTGGTTTTGTTTTTTTTTTTTTCCAAATAAGTCAATCTTAACGAAGCATTCCAGATTGTTAAGGGGATTGACAGACAGACATGCACAGATGCATTTCTGCTCAATAAATCTTAGTTCTCATAAATGTAATACAGAATTTGTGCTCCAGAACCATAAAAGGAGTTAGGACTGATTTCTACTGTGGCTGAAGTGCAGTAACAGCTCAGTCCCGAAATCAGAGACACTTCAGCAGGACTTTTCCAAGCCTGGTCTCGTCTGAAAGCTTCACCTGGAAATTCAAGGGTGGATCTTAGAATGAGACAGGCAGGAGCATTTTCGATCTGAGCTTGCTTTCTACATAATAGTAATGTGAAGTTTTATCATGTATCTGCCCTTAGCTGAAGAGATAGGAATATTACTTTTGGAGAAGACAACCCCTGTTTTATCATTACTCTGAAACACAAGCCGTTAAACTCTAAGTATTACTGGTAGTCATGGTCTACTGTGTCCCCATGTCAGTATTTCAAAAGATTTTTGAAGGTGTTGTGTGGTTTCTGGCATTTATATGCACTTCTACCTCTTAGCTTCTGAATGATTTTTTATAAATACTTGTTCTATACACAAAACAGGGATAAGAGAGAGATCTGTAGAAAGTTCTGAGTGAACTTTAAAGAGAAAAAAATATCCTAGGTTGTGTTCTTTCATGGATCTATTAACGACTAACTCTCTAGAAGATTATGAGAAGTTCTTTCAAGCAACTAGCTGAAGCCTTCATCTGATGGCAATGGAAAACTTTCATTATCTCAGTATCTGTTAGCATATTAATATGTGAGGAGATCAGTGGCTCATAAAGTTCTTGACAATGTTGAGAATATTTACTTATTTCAAAACATGGTACTGGATCTGTCTGGAATAGAGTTAGTTAACTTTCTTCATAGGATTCCATACGGTGCAGTGTTTTGGATTTGTTATTAAAGCACACCAGTTCTGGCAGTTGCTGAACAGTGTTTGCACATCCTCAAGGCTTTCTCTTTTTCTTATCCTGCCTTCCCAATGAACAGGTTGGGCACGAGCAATACCTTGGGAAGGAATACAGCTGAGGCGGCTGACCCAAGCTGGCCAAGCAGATATTCTATATCATATATCATTCTCAAAAATAAAAACTGGGGGGCTTCCCTTTCAAAGTAGCTGTTGGTTGGAGACTGCCTGGGTGCCAGTCTGCTTGTGGGAGATGGAAAGTAATTGTCTTTGCATCTTGGTTTTTTCCCTCTTTCCTTCTCTTATTAAACCACATATATGTCGATCCATGAGGGTTTTTTTCACTTTCGCTTTTCCTATTCTCTCCTCCATCCCAATGGGGGACAATGGTGAGGGGGTGAGATAGTGACTGTGTGGGTGCTCAGCTGCTGGCCAGAGTGCTTAGTTGCTTGACCCACAACGTGGGGAAACTTAAGGGGGAAGCGGTTACTTTAGATTTGATTTTGACTAAGAGAAGGAGTGGTTAAAAATGTAGTTATCTCAAAATATTCACCGTGAAAAGGGAGGACTGAGAGCAGCAGAAATAGGATAATGGATTTCAGAAAGGACGGACATCAATGAGCTCAGAGAACGGGTAAGTAGGATCTCTTGGAAAGAAATTTTAGGGACAAAAGGAGCGCGGAAAATCTTGCATTGACTGAGCTTAAGGTGGAACAGAAAATTGTCCTGAAGCAGAAGCAGCAGAATAAAGGAATAATATGGCAGGATCAAGTTCCGTTCACACCCTGAAAAATGAAAAGGAATACTACAAAACGTGGAATCAAAACCCTATAACTGGAAGAGAGTAGAAAAGAACAGCAGTCATCTAACAGGATGCCAGAAAGGCTAAGGCACATAACAGTATAAAATGCAACAAAAAGATTGTCATTAGAGTAACTTCCTCTGCTTTTTTGTACTGCTGTTACTTAGCAGGAAAGGAGAGCAGGTAGTAGATGATACAGAAAAGCCTTCTTTTGCTTTAGCAAAGGGACAGTTGAACGCTATTCAAGAAAATAAATTTAAGCCAGAGGGTATGGAATAAAAGAATCGACTAACCAGCATTTGAATAAATGCATTCAGTGGAAATGGTATGATGAGATTCACCCTGGAGTGTTTAAAGGACTGGCTGAATCTATGTGTGGACTAATAATGACAGTTTTCAAAAATTTATGGAGGTCACATAAGGTAGAAAACCAGTAGGTATGGGCAGGCATTAGGCCTATTTTTGAGAAGAAGAGAACCCAGAAAGTTATCAGGTCAACCCAGCTTTGATTCCAAGAAATGTATTAGAAAAAATTAAGTAATTTATCAACACCTAGAGGATAATAAGATGGTAAAAAAATCATAGGATTATCAGGAGTAATTATGTTGAAGCAATATAAATTCCTTCTCTGTCAGGATAGCCAATTTAGTGGATAAAAAGGAAACAGTAAATGTGGTATATGTTCATTTAAACAAGCTTTGACGCTTGCCACATACGGTATTTTCATAAACGTGTTCAAGAAACTTGGCTAGAAGAAGCTGTCTCAAGGTAGACATCCAATGGGTTGGAAAAACAGTGACAGCGTCTAACATAGTACTAAGGATAACAACTATTGTCAGCCTCCTTTGCTACAGATTTTTAAAGTGTTTTTTGATATCTGAGACACATTTAAGAACAGACTTAAGGTAAGCAAGTAGGAGTGTTGCACAGGTTTGCATTATTTTATTTATTGTGAAGTACTTGAGGCTTCTAATTTGTTCAAAGTACTCTGCAATTCTGAAGAGAAACCTGCCCCACATTTACAGCTGGACGTGCCCATGACCAATTAATACAGAGCAACCAATGTCCTATGATGTTTTATATCCATGTAATTTGTTTATGAGTCCAGGTAATTAGATCCACTTCTGCCTGGAATGGTGTGAGAATACTTTGCCATGCCTCAGCTCAGGTTCTGCTTTCTTTTTTTTCACTTACAGTTTTATAATCTGTGTGGAAATAACATAATTTAATCTCACCTATGTGAAATTTAGCATGAGCCTAAATGTGAGACACATCTTTTTTTTTTCAGCTATAGGAATAACTAAATGCAAGATGCATAAGTGCACATAATTTCTTCTTCAACTTATACATGCAGTTATCCACATATCCAGACTCCCCTTTGTTCTCGAGTTTATTATTCCACTTATACTTCTTCTTTTCACATCTTTTTGATGCTAGCGTTGCTGGCACAGTTCATCAAAAAAAAAGGCCACAATTAAAAGCAATACAGAGAATTTAAAAGGCATGATGGACCTAATGAAGTCAGCAAAAAGTTTTGCCATTTGACTTGAATTTACCTCCACTACTTCTTCTTCTTTCTTAAATGCCATTTAATAGTCTAATTCTGACTAGCTGAAGATCCCATTGACCACAGCCCTTGACTACTGGAAAGCAGACTTGCACTCTTTGTAATAATCTCATGATACACTGTCCCACAGAGAAGAGGGGGCCAGGAGAACTCTCTGGTTTCCAAGGATCACCTCCCTCAAGTTCAAGAACCGTTCATCCTGATGAACGAGAAATCAAGCAAAGGTAGCAGGTGGCCTGCACAGATGAACGAGGAGCTCCTAGGGGGAAAGAAAAAAAAAAAAAAAGGAGGAAAAAAAACCCAACAGAAAAAAGAGACATAGAAAAGTAGAAAAGTGGAAGTAGCAACAGGTGACCTGGGAGGTGTATAGAGACACTGTCTAGGCGTGCAGGGATGGAGTTAGAGTGCTGTGGAAGAGGGTCAATGTCGTTGCAAGGCCACTCAATCCATAATAATACAACTTCAGTTTCGGATTAGGCCATAAAAAGAAGTGGAGAACAGAAAGATTTAGGCTTTGCTTCAGAAAGGTGGTAAACACATTATTGACTGTAAGCATATTCATTGAACAAATACAGATACGCTGAGGGTAGCGCTCAGGAATCGGCTTATATCTACCATAGCTGTTTGCTCCAGCAGCACTCCTCCTGATTTGCATTGCTCTTCAGTGTGTGAGGGGGGACCTAAATCCCAGCAGGTTCAAAATTGTTGTGAATTTCCTTTTTTAGCACAGCACTTCTGCAGAGAACCAAATGCCTGACAGATCTGCACCTTACAACTATTTTACGTCTTGTTATTTGGATCTAGCGGCGAGCAGAAGTTCGTTTTACCGGTTAATCGTCATATCTTTGAAACACAAGGTGAAGATTAAAGGTGCTGACACAAATGTGTTAACGCAGTCTTTGGGAGCATTGTTGTGGTAAAATAAAGGATCACACTTTGTCTTTTTAATTTAGTGGTGTTTTGATCAGTATTTCACTGAAGCAGTTCTCTGTCAGCATATGAAAGGCCATCTACTGTTTTTTTTTCCTCTGGGTTTATGTCCCAACATACCAAAGTAGAATCAGCTGCAAATACTCTGCTGAAGTGGCATTCTTTTTTTCTACATCATAACAGAATATTTTAACTATTTTTTGTTCATTTCAGTCCACCACCGTGCTACTTGAGGTGTTAACATACATGGTTTGAAAGCTTTTTCTCTGTTTCGGAGGTCTTTGCTGGGGTTATTAAAACTGGACGAGGCTCTTCTAGTTCTTAACTCTGGAGGTTGCTAATGGCTCCATCCCCAGTTGCTCCAGGAGTGAGCCTGAGACCCAGGCCAGGAGAAGCAGGGCAGTTGTGCACACACTGCCTGTGTCTTGCCTTCCCTCAGGACAGACTCACCATATCCCCTCTGTGCAGCTGTCAGCATGGGGGGTCAGCTCACAGTCTTCTCTGGCACCCGCCTAGCAGTAAAAAAGATGGGGGAATTTGAGGAGACCGGAGGGAGCCCCAATTTTTGAGTCTCTTGAAGTAATGAGAAGACTGTGTTGCAGGCTCACGGAATGGTGAGATCTTTATTGTCATGAAAATGAGGGCAGCTACTGCAGATCCCACTGCGTGAGGTGCTGGGGGCACCTGCTGGAGACCACACAGGGCATGGGGAGACAAAACCAGCACAGGGATACCAGTACAACTGGGAGGGAGTTGGGAGCAAACTGTCCCAGATCACATCCAAGTCTGCTTTCCGAGAAAACTAGTTTTTTTGGCAAAGACCAACTTCCCCCAGGAGTGAACTAATATTTGTGTAACACGGGAAAGCAGGGGACTAGAGTTTGGAAGAAAACTGGGAAGGCAAGTTACTTGGCAGTGTCAACACATCCAGTCACTCGCTGCTCTACATAACTTAATATTGTAGTTGACCTGTAAACATTTCCAAGACCAACTTAGCTAAGACTAACCCTCTCCATGTCAGTTATTTTCACCCTTTTGAAACTCCAAGCTTCCTCATAAGGCCACAATAAGCAAAACTGGTCTTGGCCCAGAGGCAAATCTTGAAGGCCCAGCGAGGAGTTATCCCAGTCCCATTCCTCCCAGTATTCCCATTGCTGGCTGGGCATGAAGTCACCTAGCCAAGTATGCATCCAGTTGAGACAATTAACAGGATGGATTTAGTGGACAGATTAACAAGACCAGGAAATACTGAGTGAAACCATCTCTCACCGTGTTGCCTTGGCTGGCCCAATGCCCACCTGGTGGCGGCCAAGATCCCACAGCACTACCAATCTAGAGCACATGGTGACCCTGGAAAAGGTGTCCCTTGAGGGCAAGCTCTTTCCAAGCTGGTCTCTGAAGTTCCAGGCTTACAGTTCAGCGCCCCCTGCGTGGTATTAGGTACCACAGTCATTTCCCATTCCCAACCACTTCTCCACGTAATGCAACTGAAATGTATATTCAGCATGCTTGATTTAACATGTTACTAATTAGCTATATGAAACAGCCTTTACTTTACAATTTCGTAATCCCCATGGCCTCTGGAGGAAATTATTTTTTATAAATGTCTAATATCAATATATTGGAAAGAGGTGCTCTTTTATTTGCAAGGTATATCAAAGTTTTCTTTGACAAAAATACTTTATTAGTTTCCTCAGTACGTTTTACTTTTATAATCTCCATCACAAAAAGGATTGGATTATGTTACACATCTTGCATTTCCTTTGGTTTTGCAGTTTTATGTTACAGCAGAAGCTTAAAGAATTGCTTACAGTCTTTCTCCACTTGCTCTCTCTTCTCAGATTTATTTTAAGATATCGTTTATAGAGTTTGGTATGGTTTCATTTGCCTCTCAGTCCTCAGAGCCCTCCATTATTTTGAGTTGTTATTCTGAGCACTTCTGGGCACCCTTCATTTCAGGAGAAAGTGTGAAAGGCACAGTGATGGGCAAAGTGATTGCTTCTTCCAGGGTAGGAGGCTTCTCGGGATCATTCCTCATTGAAAGCTTAACATAAACTCAACAAATTCTGTGCCAAACTAGCATTACTATTCTATTTGAATACTGCAGTATTTTGCATAATTGCTGCTGTAGTGTGCCACTGGCAGTGTATTAGCAATATGCTTTAACCCACTGGCATATAATAAAAATAACTGCAGGTATAAGGATCTTTCTTGATTGAATATTGTCCTCGCTTTCCAACAACTTGCTTCTTTATTTCTTCTTCTTCTTAATGCATTTGTGTGTCCATTTTTATTGCTGGCCTACAAGACCCCAAAGACACAGTCCACACAACAGAAAATAAACCTTATCAATTATTTTCTTATACTTTGTATTTGCATTGAATTGTGATTATGCCTCCTACTTTTTTCTACAGACTGAATGAAAAAAAAAATCACTTATGCTTATGGAACTTAATCTTTTGATGAATACATCGTATTACGATTGCATAGTGTGATATTTCTTTTGAATCAAAGTGCTTCTTTTTTACAGAACTGTATCTTCTTGAATCCTTTGATTACCTTCCTTCATGAAATAAGCTATTTTATTTCAGTGGAATGAAATGAATCTGAGATGAGTGTTGCTCTACAGCTCTTCTCCTGGCAAAAGATCTAGTTTCCAGAAAGCATTTCTAGGCATGTTTAAATGGAGATAATTTTAAGTCCAGTAGGATATTATTTACATTCATTTCATCAAAGAATGTTCTCAATGATTGCATTTGAATCAGTCATTACTGTACAGAAAAATTGATCATTTAGTCTGAAAGTCTTACTTAAAATTCACAACAAACTGTAAATTTTGCTTGTGACGAGAACTTAAGTAGAATTGTCAATTATATTAAAAATGTTAAAAGGCACAAATACAAAGCTGCAGCAGACGCAGTGATTCAGTTTGGTCTGAATTTTTGTTTAATTTTTTTAAAGGAAAAAGCCCTGTGTCAAATAGGAAAAAAATATCTGCTGGTGGAAGGCAACATGTGCAGCTCTGCACTTCTCAATTATCTGTGTAACTACAATCAGCTTGGTCCCGGAGATACTTAACGAACAAATTCATGCGCTCAGAGGGGTTGGAAGAAGGACTCAGGGCTATAAATCTGCAGTTTCACATGATCTTGAGCATGAGTGTGTAGCACCTGATAAGTTTAGAGGGGGGAAAATGAGAGGGATCTCAGGTCCTTAGCAACACCCAGGACAACCTTTGCTGCTGGGGACAAATTACAGGTAGAGGAAAAATACTGAAATATATCAAATACACTTGTCATCCTGATTTGTTCATTCAGTCATATTATTCCTAATCTGTGTGATAACTCCAGTAACAACCAGGACAACAAAACTTTCTTATATTTTTTTTAAAAAATCTTCCCCTTCACTATTTTAAAAATACTGTTAACTCCCTTTCAGAATCTATCTCTAGTGACTAGGGCAGATATTCATTCTCAGGTTATCAGTATATCCTACATTTTACATTTTCCTCATGTTGTTCACCTTCACCAGAGTTTTTAAACTATGGGCTTGACCTAGATCCATTTTGAAGTGTGGTCTGCATAGACTGAAAGAGTAGCACTTGCCTTTCTTCTCATCCCCCCTCAAGTTATTCTTTAGACTTACAGAGTCTTTTAGCAGTTTATTTCTTTTCTTTGTTGAGAAGAAGCCAGTGACATCAATTTACACATCTGCAGAGGAGCTGCACCCCTTTTCCTAGCTCGTTACCTTTCCTCTTGCAAAAGAAGATATATGGTATCACATGACTGATGCTGTTTTCTTCCACAAAAGCCTGGACACCATAATCACACTCATGCTCAGAGATTAGCAAGTTTGGAGAAGAATAGCCTGTTCTCTTACTATTGCTTTTTTTTTCCTCCCCCCTAGCGTTTAATCTTTTTTCTTGCTTTTTTCATCTCCTATGAAACCTGAAGCAGTATACTATAGCTAAAGTTACTAACTGTAAAACCATCTTATTTTTGCCATGGTTTTTAATCAGTTTATATCACAGTGGAACAGAAAATATATTCACAATCTCCTTATGGCATTTCGATTATTACGACTCCTGTCTTATACAAGAATTTGTGCTGGTAATACAAATGAAAACCTTTGGTTTATAATTCAAAAGCAAATTCCTAAAAGATCCAGAGAACTGATGGCTTTGCCTGAAGGCAAACAGAAATAGTACTTCTAGTCATTCATTCAGTTTAAATCTTGACAGTCTAAGCCTTGTTCCTATCAGCTATTACATGTGAGATTTCCACCCTTTATTACTGCATGGCTGCTTACATTTGATTTAAGAAATAATCAGAATTTGGATTCAGTGTGTTCTAGCAGAAAGACGATGTGCTTCTGTTAGCTTAAAAAGAAAAAGGATAGTACTTACAACATATTTTTAAAAGTCAGAAACAAATGCTGTGATCATTTTTCCACGTTTGAGTTTTAGTGAAACAGGCTTCATAGAAACAGTATCTGGTTTTGTTGTTTGGTGACTGTCTTATTAACTTTATGGACGTCTTAAACGTAAGAACATAGGGTTCATGACACAGAACAGAGAAGGAATTGTCCTAACATGGCAAATGAACAGCAGGATTCTTCTTTTCCAGGAATTTAGTAAACCCTTAATTGCAGCAGTAATCAGAGGTGCAGGGGAAGGCTGTGCTTCAGAGCACCACTTTCTGGGCTAGTAATTAGGCGTTGGGTCTCACATAATGTAACGCCTCTAATTGTACAGAAGGCTGTAATTCAGTCTGGGAGCTGCTAATGTACTGCAAGGGCACAATTCAGGTGGCTTACAAACCACAACAGAAATATGATGCTGGGTTATAGATTTAGTATTCTGTGAATAAATAAGGAAGGCTGTGTAAACGAGAGGCTGTAACTTATGTATTTTTCAGTCTTATGAATAATATCAGGAGAAGAGATTTGAAGTGTATTTAGTTTAAGAGAAAATAGATTGCCAAGTAAGATTACAAATGGCACATTACAAAGGGCTATGCTGTGTGCAGCACAGGGGCACAATAGCAACATACTGCTACGCAGTGAGTTATCAACAACAGAATTACCCCACAAGTTTATTTCTTGGTGAATCCTTCTAGTCTTGGAATATACTGTCTGAAAATATGTTATCCAGCCTGCCAGGACTGATACTTAGATAGATCTGTTGGTGCGTAATGTGGAACATAATTTTATTTTTTAAAGAATAGGTTACAAATTGTATGCCTTTTTGGTAGATTAGGTTGCTGGTATTCCCAGAACTTCTGGCAAAAGCACTGGCTATTTTACTGACAAGTAACAAATGTATTCATAAACGTGTGTGAATTTATTATGAGCCCTAGGAAATGAGCAATTCATAATATCTATTGGCATAAAAATGTGCGTTGCATTTTTCAGTCTTGCAAGACTGAGATTATTCTAGGAAATGGCATGACAAACATGAATCATACGTTGTCAGAGCAGTGCCCCTCCTGTAACTACTTTTAAGTGTTAGCAGTGTCATTGAGGGAACAGGAGATTAAGCCTCTACCCTTGGGATCCTCAAAGGCAATGCCTGCATTAACCTTCATCTCTTTTTGACTACAAATAGCCATGCAGTAAAGTAGTATTGATCGCGTGCATTAGATCAGTCAACACTGTTTTGTTCAGCCCACCCCGATGAACTCATTCCAGACGTTTTTAGACCAGTACATATTGACCTGAATGTTCTTATTCTGATTTAGAGCAGAAGAGGGTCAGGTGACACCAGCTTCATGCAAAGGATGATTAAAGCTGTCAGAGAGGGGACTTGGAGCTAGACAGCTAAGCACACCACTGTGTTTCTTTTTTCAAAATTCTTTCTTTTGTTGGGAACATAGATTTCTGCAAAATTTAGCAACTATTAGCATATCACAGGAAAGCACAAATTAAAAATGACAGTGGTGGCATGGAGTTACCTTCGTTCTCCAGAGTTTGTTTCTTCTGCTCACTTGGACAAAGGTACCAAATTGAGCATGTCTGCAGTTTGGGAAGGGGATCAGAGTCAGGAGCATTCTTACCTGAAGGAAAACCAGTTCCTATTCTTGATTCTTGCAAGAATCTCACTTTGAAACTGAGCATTCATTTCTTCATGACTGGAATCATCATACAGATGTGGTGTAAAACTTAAATTCAGTTTAGCTTCCTTATTACTCTGTGGGCTTCAGGAGACTTCTCTTGGATGGTGTAGGAAGAAACTGTAGTCTATAGCTATCTAAGAATGTGTTCATATGTAGAGTCTGAATCAATTTATCTCCAAGTCATGACTTAGTTTTTCTCAGACACACTTACCAAGATTTATCTCAGCTATGAGAATCCATCCCAATGTTTCTGTTGTCTTTGCAATTTATGGACTCATAGAGGAAAATACAGTAGTCAGGTACACACTATAATCAGCTACTGAAACCCTATTAGATGGATATGACACTATTTTTTAGCTCTAGCTCTCAAAAGAGATTATATTATTATAAAACCTTCAAATGACTTAGAGTTTTTGTGTTTTCCTCTCGTCTTGCTGCCTAAAATTTAGGCCACGCATTAATGAGGATTATTGGGAACTATTTCCTTTATTGTTCTTCCCCATGCCTCCCTTTCCTACCACAACCCCAAAACCCTTCCATCCCATGTGTTATAACAGCAGTGCACTCAGTATCCAACATGAGATTGTACATTTTCACTGGTATATCAAAAACAACCTTTGTATATGCTGATTTATGTTTCGTCTTAGCCTCTTGCTGATGTGAAAATTAGCATAGGGAAAAGGCAGCCTCTTTAAAGCACTTCTTCCTTGTATTGGAAGCTACCTTTTATTCAGTTTTTCAACTGTCAGATTTTACAGATAATTCTGGCCAGATTATTCAGTCACACTGCTAACTGATGGCTAAAGATTATCTGTCCTATGAATTCATGCAGAAGTAAATCCTAGGAGCCCCTGAAGCTTGTGCTTATGACAAGATTTTGATGTTTACAAATTATGCAACAAGATTCAGGTTTTGCTAGGGAACTAGCTAAATTTGGTCATATGTTACGTACATCTGCAACAAAACTATTTTATAGAGGAAGACAGAAGAAATTAAAAGGGTCAAACCTTGCTTCATCTTGGGCTGATCTTGAAAACTCCCACAATATTTCCTCTGGTTTTGGGTGCACAGTGCCAGCGTGCCAGGTTAGACAGCTTGACATCAGGTACTGCAGGCAGTATCCTACGCTAAGTGTTCCCTGAAAACCTTTTCCTACACAGAGTTCCCTAGCAGTACCCTATCATGGGCTTAGGCACTAAGTAGAACTGGCTAAATAAAATGCACTGCATCAATAGTCAGTGACTTCTGGAGGGTTTTTTTTTAAATAAATAAAAAAAAAATTAAAAAAAATACAACAACTTGATAATTTTGCACATGCTTTTTCTTGTCCAGACTCATAAAATGCTTAAAAATTGTATTATATATATGCTGAGCCAAATACCCCACTCCTTTAACTTCAAAACTCTGAAAAGGATAAAGGCAGCTCCATCTTGCAGCATATTAAATGCAGGGTAAGTGCGTTAGGGCAAGCCAAACCCTGGTGTAAGCACAAGCACTCACAGACAGAAAATGCTCCAACCATCCTGTCTCATTGGGGACCAACCATCATTTCAGCTTTCACTACCACAAGACAATAGATAGTGTAAGATCCACATCAGCTATAGATGTATTGGAAACTTAACTTCTTCCAGGTGCAAATTTTTCCTCATGGGCTGGGGAAAACCTGATGCTTCAAGAAGTGATCTAAGTTATTTTCAATGTTAAAGAATCAACCTTCTCATAAATCATAAGATATTAGAAAAAAATCAGTCTTTTTGTCAGTCAGAATGCATAATGTGTTGCAATATTTTCATAAGGGACTAAATACATATATATATATATATTAAGAATATATATATATATAAAGAATTATGTATAGGTCTGAATATAGACTCTGGTAGCCAAAGGGATAACTTTATTTAAGTAAACCTCTGTTTATCCCTAGAGTGCTTACTAGCCTAGTAGCTTACTTATGGAATAAATTTCTCAGTAAATTAGTAAAATTTTGTTTTAGTAAATTTAAATATTACAGTTGTGACCTTTAATCAGATTTGGATTAACTATGACCTGACAGTAGAAGAGATGAAGCACGTGCCGATTGAAGGACGCTGCTCATTGCCACTGCAATGATCCAGAGGAGCTAAAGAACAAAAGTGCAGAACAAAGGAAAAACTAAGGCACTTCTGTGTGAGTGACAACATCAATTTTTACTGTAGCATACAACTTAGCTGTGCCTCAAGTGGGATATGGGGACATGTCACTAGTTAATACTGGCTGAAATGGAAGTTAGCCTGAAACACCTAGGACCTGCTTGGCAGACAGGGATTAGCTCCTGAATGCTAAAGACCTCTTGCAAAATGGGAATTCGATGGAACCAGCAAGGAATTACGTGGCAAAAATTATTTCTCAGGAGTGAAGCACCAATAACGTACAATAGATGCTTATTTAGAAAGGTAGCTTTTGTACTTTGTTCCTCCCGTGTCATCTGGTATTTGTCCCAGACTTTCATACCCTGTGACTCCACTGAGCTGTTGCAGACAGATAGCCCTAAGGTCTACATATGGAGAAATTTTAGGCTTCGTGTCATAGAGCAAAAAAGATCTAAATGACAAAAACTCTGGCTCCTAGATCACTAGTAGGAATCCCCAGAGTTGGAAGCATCAGATCCAGCTGATATATTCAAGGTAGAAGTTCCAGTTTCACAGAGAACATGTGGAGGACCTAATAACCTCTGCTTTATATATGGCATTTCCACCACTCTAAAGCTCCTTCTCATCTTTTAAACTTTTAATTGCGCTCCTTTTGATTGTCTCCATCTACCCTAATCCTGGTATAAAATGCTGTGCCCAGAGCTGTCACATTGCAGCACCTGAGGGATTCATCAGCTGTGATGAAAGACATTTTAGTATGTCCCCACACTGAACAGTATCTCAGGTCTTGCACTCTTGAAACTTTTTTTGTTTTTTGCAACACCTAGAGAGTTATCCTCCAAACGATACACGTATAAAGTAGTTCTTGTTCTGAAATTCTCACTGGCCTTATCTTTTCTTTTTTTAAAAAAATTGTTTACTCTGATATCAGATTATTTCTCCAATTTGTCAAAAAATGTTCCGATTTTAATTATGTTCACTGTTTAAAAAACAGCTTTTTGTCATCTATTTGACACACATATTCTCTATTTGGTTGTTCAAACCTTTTATTTGAAAACTGAATGAAACATAGCCCTGAGTGTTCCTAGTATTTAATGTGCCTCTCTTTCCTATTGGCATAGTTCTTCGTGTATGGACATGTCGGGGTTTTTTGGCGTAACATACATTTACATTAAGGTAATAAGATTATATTTTCCCAGCTTGAATATGAGACTATCATATAAGGCAATATCAAAAGCTTTAAAAATCAGGCTAAATCTTACCTGTCTCTTCTTCTACCCACCAAGTAAGTTATCATATCAAAGGAGTAAATTTGTACTGAGATATGAAATTTTGAGCTTGCAGTTCTTTAGTCTGCATCCATGGTTTGAGGGATGTATTTTATTTTGTACTAGAATTTTTATGTTTCAACAAATAACAGAAGCATGTAGCTCAGTGGAATAGGACTTCCCAGGGCACCCTTATATTTTCATATTAATACAGAATTTGGTATTACACAATAGCCATGAAAAAATACAGTTTGTGTTGTTTTTCTAACCAGAGTCATCAATTGCAATGTCAACCACCAGATGGAAGTGGAACGTATTAAATTTATTAAGAACAATTGGAAAAGTTGACACAAAGCTGTAAATTATCACTCCATACCCTCTGCCTCTGAAACAGTACTGACAAATTAGATCTTCTGTACAGCCGGTCTAACATTTATTTATTCCAGAATATGACAGTGCTTCTTAATAAAACTTACCAATGTTTATAATGATATTTATGGAAGTTTCAGAAGACAGAATAAGCTTCTTCCCTAATTCTATCTGACAACAGGTACTGATGTCCAGAAAAATTATCTTTGGTTAAAACTACTTTAAGTCACAGAATCTATTATAGGACAGGAAGGAAGGAAGGAAGGAAAGAAGGAAGGAAGGAAGGAAGGATGGATTACATAGTGTACATAAGCAATGGCTATTTCAGTCTCAATAGATAGTGGAAGTTACATGAAATAGTAGTTCTTCTGCAAATTAAGATGTATTTATTAAGCCTGTTTGTATTTTATACAAATATTGGGAGCTACCAGAAGTTATAATGCACATGCTTTAAAAGGGAAAGGAATTAGAGGACAAAAATGTGAGGAATACTGCCTAAAAATTTCTGAAGAAGGACGTTTTCTGATCACTAACGACTATCGACTTCAAACTACAAAGTCAACATGCAGAGAAAAATGCAACTATACAGCTAATTCAAGAAGTGAATGAAGTCCAAACCGCTTTTTAGTTGGCTTGACTTTCCTACATGGCTTGAATCCTCTGGATTCCTGACAGAAGTATTAACTCTTCCAATCCCCCCAAATGCTGCAGTCTTTATTCATGCATTTACAGTCAAACAGAAAATGTGTGACATCAGCAACACGTTCAGGTTATCCTTCTTGGGAATTCTGATTTCAAGATTCTAACTCAAAATGGTGACTCATCTAAAAAAATTTGATTCCTGACCATCAGTTTCCCTGATTCAAGGAGGGAGAATTCAGGGACCAGTTTTACTATATTAAAAAATCAGAATAAGAACCCTAACAAATGCCTTAAATTCCACATTTTTTTTACTAATTCCGTAAAGATTAAATTATATGATGACCACAAGGAAGAATATATTGTTCATAATGAGTTACCTCAGAGAATGCTTGGCTAAAATTCATTTGCTTGTGTAAAGCACAGATATTGTTAGGAATGTTATCCACTTTTTCCTGTCAACAGGTTTTAGGAAGGAGAGGGGAGGATTCTTTAACAAGAAATGACTGTGATTAGGCCTTAGAAATAAAAAGCCTGTAATCTCAATAGGACAATTATGCAAAGCAAGTGGAGTTTACTTTGGGATCTTCCTGTCCTTAAATGATTTTTTTTACAAGTCAAAGAGGAATTCACATGCCTTTAGTCTAATCATGTTTCCTTGTATGTTTTTCTGCAAACCTTGAAAAATTTGTCCATCTACATGTTCAGTCCATGTCAAAGGTAGGATTCAGATAACTGGCAAACTTTAGATACACGCAAACTTAGCAGCAAAGAAAATATTGAAATATATTAATGAGAACTTGTAAAAAGTCTCTCCAAAACAGTTTGCAAGGGGTAAAATACTAAATGGGAAATTTCTAGGGTCCCTATTTTAAACACAGAGTGTGACAGCACTGTAGCATATCGATGGGTATAAATTGATTGCCTATGCCTGTTTGGTTTGCAGTGACTGATTTTAATTGAACAATTTGCATAGTATAGAAACCCTTTGTCCTCCTGCCAAAACTTAAACATTATGTGTAGATAAAAAAGTGAGACCTTTCAGAAAATCAAAGGGAACACAACATCAGTCTGCCATGTCCCGGTCATGCTACAGATTAGCCTGCCTCTCTCCTATTCAAACTGATATATTCACTTGACGTTTTGACAAACTGAAATTTTCTGATGGGAAAATAATTTCAGGCAAGAAAGAAAAATCCTGCTCACTTCAGCTTCAATACCCTTCCTATATAATTAAAATATTATTCCTTTTGTTTACTGTAGGAGTTACCTAGTATTTCTTGTATGCTCGATGCATTTTTGCAAGAAAGAAAATTTCAGTTTTAACATTTTTCCTGAAGGTGTATGACAGCCCTTCTCACAGTTTAGCAGGATTATGGGTTTTGAGATATCATATTTAATTACGCAAAACTTCCTCAAATCTCTGGACAATTTGGTGTACTGCAGGCTAGAAAGAAAAAGGTAAAAAATCTATAAGATATATTGATAGATGTCACTAGTAAAGATGATATAGGATGTTTTTTCATATGGTGTTGAAGATTTAAAATCTTTATATTAATTTGCCATATACTGAATTACCATTTTAAATAAAAGGCCAACAGATAATTGCATTCCTTTACTATGAGGAACGCTTGAATTAATTTAAAGTAATGCAGCAAATTATCTAAAACCATTTAGTTAAATATACTAGAGAGAGGTCAAACCTAGGGCAGCACTATTTAAATCAAATTGAATTCCATCTTGAGAATAGATTTCAAATAGATTTTTAATTGCGGCATTTTCTCCACAGGGCATTCTACCACACACTTTTCTTTTGCAAGTAAAACCCAGGAGAATGTCCTCCCTCAGGATAGTGCTAGGTCTCTCTTCATTGCAAAAGTTCTGTATTATGAAGTGTGTCAATATGTTATGAGGCTTTCATCTACTGCTCGTTTTTCTCACAGTTAATCTCTCGAGCCAAACACTGGGTACTTCCCACGTCCAGTTCATTTCATTAGGCAGAAAAACAGGAAACGAAGCCACACCACTAGCTGGGCTTTTCCTTATAGACCAGTTGCAAAGATGGTGCAGATGTTTTGCTGCAATGGTGTGATCCACAGCAGGAAAAGCTGGTCCATGAAGTCGGCATGGTGGCTGCACAGGGCCTCCAGGAGAAGGATGCAACCTGCGCACGAAGGGCCCATCACTTTATTGCTCTCTGGCAGTACTGCCCAAGCACAGAGAATGCCAAGCTAAGCACTTTCTTGGTGCTATGAGGGTTTTTGTGTGCAGCATGGCAACCTGGGTGGGACAGAATTTGTGACAGCACTGGGATTGTCCTGGAGAAGTGTCCCCTGAGCGCAGGGACACCGAGGTCTCAGCTTCCATTGTGCTTCCAGGGACACGCAAGTCCATCAGTGGTCCCCTCTTCTATTGTTTTACTTCCACGTAGAAGTAAAGAAAATGGAAACTCCAGAAAGAAACGGAAAGGTCGGGTATAGCCATGAGCACAACAGAAGAGTTACTATGGCTTGGATACATTTTGGCCTTTCCTCAAGCCTTATGCAAGTGTTCCTTACCACGGCTGGAAACCTAACCCCGGGAGATGAAGTTTGAAGTATATCAGAAGACAACACTGTACATGAAGACAGGCTCCTAAGTCATTTCTGCTAGTGATTCTGGAAAAGAAGATGTAAATGCTTTGCAAAAAGATGACATGCAGTATTTCTCAGTTAAAGACAAAACCAAATAATTGCTTCAAAAGCTTAGTGACAAGTTCACCTTTTGTAAATACCTTTCTGGATAGATGACAATAACTAAACCAGCCTATCAGTTTGTGAGTTTTTTGGACAAAACCTTTGCTAAACGCATAATAGCTGCAAATGTACTAGCTTTTTCTACAAAGAGTACTTGCAGGAAAGTTTCATTCTTAAAACATTGACAAATGATTTACACTATTTTTGTTATAATGAGTCCTGTTTAGAGGATTTCAGATATTTTGTTATGGGACTGAATTTGTTTCAGATGGGAGGGGCCACCACAAATGAAATGTTCAGTTCCAGAAAAATCATACTTTGCTTTGTTAGAAACATAGTTTTCTTAAAGGCCATGAAGAGGCATTAAGTCCTTGGCATTTTTATCTGCAGTTCTTCCTAGCACAGTGCTCTCAGTGAAAATTAAGACAGTAGAGAGCTGTTGCACCATTTGTATGTCATGCAACCTCTCAAAATGATTGAGTTGTAAATTTGCTTTAATTGTTTTCATAAAGGACCCTAAAGTCACATGCTAATGGCCCTAACAAGCAGTTGATATTAGTAAACTCATTGCAGCCAGGACACGCTACAAAATTGAGGGCAGCCAGTTGCAATTACTGGAGCAGAAATACAGTAAAATAACATAGACAAGGTTTTTAAAATCTTTTTTTTAAAAAAAAAATCTTTTTTTTTAAAAAAGGTTGGGTTGAAACTAGTAGTAGAAGAGGCTCCTGCCAGTGTGCAAGGTGCAGCTCCTCACAGAGACAGCAGCAACAGCAGGGAGTTGGAGAACAACACTTTTAACAGCTCTTTTCAGAACTGGGCGTGATTCTGGGTCTAGCAAACCAGTGGCATCCCGTGATGAAGAAGTGACCGTGTCATATGAAAAGACAATGCTAGAAAGCACATAAAATTGATGTGGAAGGCCTCAAATCAGGAAAGTTCTCACACCTATACTAAATTTTATGTTTAAAGTTTAAAAAAAAATCAAATCAATATCTTCCTTAAATCATGGCCATCAAGCAAAAAAGATTTTACGTGAAAAATGTGAAAAAGGACAAAGAATTGTTTGTTGACTATAGCTTTCCCTGTAAATGTCTACAGAAATCACCTGAATCTCTGAAATTTAAAGGGCTTAGATCTGCTATTTTGTAAATATTTACTTTCTAAACCAAGTTCTGTTAGGTAAATGGGACTTTTTTAAAATTAAGCTTCTAGCATAATGGATCAGGCCCTTCTCTTGCTGTTAAATTGTGTATTGGTCACCAAGTAAATTTGATACTGAGAGTAGCTGTTTTAAATTCATCATATAAATGCTCCGAAATACAATGAATATATACATATACTTACAACTTCTATTATTTACTTGACAGACTTGAATCAAAGGAGCCCTTCCTGTCCGTTGGGTAAGTAGGAATATATATATTTCTATGTATACTTATATATTCAACTATCATACAATATAATCCATGAGATTATGTTGAGCATAAACATTCTGTTTCAACATTATATATGCCTAAAATTAGAAAAAGTACTTATTAATCTCCCTTCTTAAAAAACGTGAAGTATGTTTTGCTTCTATTGACTAACCAAAATTTATACTAAAAGACATAGGCATTAAATATCACAGTTTTAGCCTAATTATAGATCAGTGCACTGATTCACGTATTACAGCTGTTGTCTTCATAGTCTTATAGCCACTTAAACAGTTATATGATCTATAAATTGATTAACTCATCTTTCTAAAAATTTATTTTAAAATGTGACATATTCTGAAAAAAAGTACCATTCTTTATAAAATGTAGACCATTATGTATATAATAAATGTAAGTATCTGTATTTTATTTTTGAGTCTGAAGTTCACTTTTCATGCGTTGTTTCCCTTTTAACTTCTTTCTGTAAGATTTTCCTAAGTTTCCTAACATTCTCACTCCCTGTTTTCATTCAGAACCGTGTATTCTTTATGTCTCTTCGTTCTCATTTTAATTTGTTCACAGTACCGTACTTCATTCCACCAAGATGATAAACTGCAGACAAGAGATCCCATATGAAAAAGCCACTTAAGGGTTAATTTTACCATGTAATTATCAGTAGCTTCCAAATTTTTGTATTAACTGCAGATCAAAGAACTACTTCAAGTTCTGAAGTGCGAATTAAAGTTAGCAAAAAAAGGAAGTGTGTCAGTTATGAACAGGGAAACTCAACAAATCAGCATAAGCAGGATGGAGCTACATCTCCATTTCTATACCATAAAGTAACTTTGGTTTGTTTGAATATATTTTTGAATTAATTGCTTGCCATTTCTACTTTCTACCAACTCACAATTATTCAAAAATAAATTAATTGTTCATCAAATTGCGGGCGGCTCTTGGTTTTCAAGCTTTGAAATGTCCAAATTCATTATCAAATTCAATCACTTCTACTATTGCCTTTCATTATTCCACTTGTAACTTGTTCTGTTGACTTGTTTGTTGAAGTTTCCACTCTCATAAGGAAGTGATTACCTGAAAATCTCAACTTTAAGATTAAAGAAGAAGTTGCGTGGCATTGTGGCTGAGGAACAAACTTGAAATCATAAATATCAAGGAAACAAATAAAAGACAATGATAGCAGTTATGTTAATAGTAGTTGTCACACACACAAAAAAAAGATCCTACTTTTGTAGTTCTTGTCATGATCTTCAGAACTTTGCTGTGAATTTTAGGATATTTGGGGATGTCTACCTAGGAGAAAGAATTATGTCTATGGTTTGGGCTTTTTTCCAGATGAGCATGTTGGTGGCCACTGTGTAAATGAACATTACCTCCGCATAGCCATTGTATGTGACTTTGTTGCTGAACTGAATTCTTCTTGGGAAGTCTAAGCAGAGCAAGTAGACTTAGCCTCTTCTCAGAACTATCCAGAAATTCACCTGTAATGTACTTGAATTATTTTTTGCAAGTTTACAATAATAATAAAAAGGATAGAAAATATGAAAATTAGTTCCCACCTCTCTCCTACTTTAACTTCTTTATTTCATCCACCTCAAAGGAGGGCTGTGCTCTGGGGAGAGCCCAAGCCAACACCCACCTCCTTGGTACTAAGTCAGAGAGATGCTCCTCCCGGTCCCACAGTAATTGGGGGTTCATTTGTTCACAGAATGAGCTCCTGAACCAAGCCCTGTATCTGAGGTTTTAACCCAGACTGACAACCGCAACCAGAAGGCTATTAAATTATAGTAAATATTTGCAGAGGAAATGCTGACTCAGCCTCAGTTAGACCAACACATGGGTGCCCCTAATGCATCTTGCAGCCAGAGTTGGTGAAAATACCAATCTAAATTACTTCAGGCTGCCTGCTGATGATTTGGTTCTGTACAACAGCCTTTCATTCATCTCCCTTTTTGTGACAGAGATTTGTTTCCACATTTTCATTACACTGCCTGTAGGGGCTAATTATGCTTTTTCATTCTGCCATGCCCGAGCTAATGACTTCTTGGTGTTTCTTCATTGTTATATCTTTTGGTGGGGGAAGGGAACATGAAGTGTGACAATGTAAGAGCTCAAGACTGCCACAGTTTGTTGAGTTCTGTGTATACGAGCAGGGCTACTGCCTTCCCAGGAGAGATCCCACAAAGGAAAAATGGTTCTTAAAATGATGCATCGTTTCCCCTCTCTCAGAAAGCAGCCAGCTACAGAAAGAAGCAGACCACACCACTAGTTTGTATCTCAAATGCAGGGAGAGAACAGCACCTGTACTCCCTTGGTAAAGGAAATTCCATTTATCCTTCTTTCTGTGCAAAGTGCATAGCGAAGCAGAAAAATCCATGCTCCTTTAGCCCCAGTGCAAGACAGGGGCATAGTTTGGCACTATAGTAACAGTCACCTCTTTAACACAACGCTCTAAGGGTAGCAATCAGGAGCAAAACTTCATCTGGTATGTAATCTATTCAGATAAAAGTATCTGAATTCAGTGTTATGATTTTGGGCTAGAATAGAGAGCTGCATTTGAGATGATACATGTTGTCTTCCTTTGTCTCTTAGAGGTGAAAATAAAAACCTTGGGGCACGCTGAACCATCTCCTAACAGTGCTGAACACTAAGTGTTCACAGGATGCTCCTCCCCACAGGTGTCAGTTCCACACTTCTGGGGTTTTGTGTCCATATTCAACCTGAGCAAGACAGAGAGATGTCTGGACATTCTTCCCTCTCCATGTTATGTAGCACTCATGCTCATGTAGGGTTAAAGTAAAAAAAGAAGTTGTGCAAATAGCCAGAATGCCTGGAAGACTTTATTATCAGAGACAAGTTCTGGTAAAACTCTACCAGACTGAAGACTACTGACAATGCACCAAATTAACTTCATGCAGAAGCCTTTGGAAGATTCAGACCTAGAAAGACCAGTCAGACCAAGAGGTACCAAAAACTGGGTACTGCAGAAGAGACAGCCTAAGAGCCAGCTCATATTAAGTTCATCCCACTTTGTGTCAAAGGATGTATAATACTTTAAAAAATACATTTAAAATGCAAAAAACTTTTAATTATCCATTTTGGTTCTCCATATTTGGCATTTTGTTCCTAATAATGATGCACAATTATCCCTCAACACAACTGTCATCACTCTCTCTCCATGATTAGATGATAACCCAGTTACTAACCATTCACCCAGCTATTTCTTGGCAGCTGATTCATGGCAACTCTCTGAATGTAAAAGTTTAGCTGTTGATAAATTCCAGATAATACGGCGTGCAGATTTGTAATTGGTCTTCTATCTGAACCCTAGAATTCAAAACTCATTTTGTAAGACACAGCCATTGTAGTATCTTTTGAGACCTGGAATAGTATTATATGGCCAAGAGAGATCATAATTATTCTGTTACTTTTACACAGTAGGAATTTTTTGAATTAATTCCTGTTTGTATCTAACAGTACCTGTATGTAACTTTCATAATATCTGATCTTTTAACACATGCAGTGGTAGAAAATCCATCAGAGCAACTAACAAGTTTGTCAAACTTTTAAAAATCTCTGCTTTCTTTGTTAGGTGTCATTTAATAACGTGTCCCGTACTGTTGAATTCAGAAGAGACAGGGAGAGAGAAAGTAAGAAACATGGCTTATTTTTTCTGAGGCTAGTGAGAACTCAGATTCATCTCCTGTCAGCTGCAGAGAATGGGATTACTTCCGGATAAGCAAGCAATAGCTCTTCAGTGAGATGGTCTTTGAAAATGCATGTGTTTTATACATCTGGTTGTCAGCTGAGATTCGATCTATTTCTTTTCTTTTGTGTAGATGTTTAAAAAAATACAGTACAAACTGATGACATTTTCACTCTTTTTTTCTCTTTTTCAAGATTGGTTGTTTGCTACATGCAGTATAAATTTAGGTGGAAAGCCCAGAGAAAGACATAAGCGAAATGAATGCATTGTATGCATTTATTACATGATGGATAGTTGTCTGTTGTGGGAGAAAGAAGAGAGATACAAGTAAAATTGGTACTAATTGCTGAATTCTTTTTTCATTCTCAGTAAAAAGACTAGAGATGTATGTGAACTACTCTTTTCCTCGCTGAAGTCTTGTTTCTAGAAAGTATATGACAATAGAAAGTACTGAAAAGCCATGTTTTTCCAAATTACAACTTAATCACAGTACCTTTTGAATCACAATTACTCACTTCTAGAAGAGATGGAGGAATTTTGGTGTGCTTAGCTTTAGAAAATGCTTCCAAAATACAAAAAGTAAGATTCCTTAATTTTGTGCTGGCAGAATTGTTCTGAGAAACTTGGAACAACTGGAATTTGTTGCCCACATGTCTTTCTTTCACTTGGTAGTGCTTTCTTTCCCAAAGGCCATTTTGCAGAAGAACTACAGGAAATACTGCACTCAAACACCAGTTTGAGGGATCCAATTCTAAAGATAGCTTAAAAAAACCAAAACAAACAAACAAAAAGAAACCCTAGTCCTGGCAGCCTCTGCTAGGACAATATTCAGTCCACTTCCACAATATGCAGGTTATTCCAATTCACAATCTGTTTTCGTGGGGGTTTGTTGTGGATTTTTACACACAATAGGTTATAAGGCACAAAACAGAATATAGCCACATATCATCTTATGTAGGACAAACACCATCCTGACTATCACATAGCACCAGTGGAAGGAGCAGACATTATTCCTACTGTTCCCATCCAGCTTTTGAAGAGAGATAGCTAAGAAAATTATTTTTTCTTCAACAGAGGAAAAACATAAAAAGAAGAGGAGATACTGGATGCATTTTGCACTGTTAATATGAAATGAATATGTTAATATGAAACCTGGGCATAATTTTTATCAACGATATAGACAGAGGGATGGAGTGCACCATCAGCAAGTTTGCAGATGACACCAAGCTGTGTGATGTTGTCGATACACCTGAGGGATGGGATGACATCCAGAGGGACCTGGACAGGCTGGAGAGGTGGGCTCAAGTAAACCTCATGAGGTTCAACAAGAGCAAGCGCAGGGTTCTGCACCTGGGCCGGAACAATCCTTGGTATCAATACAGACTGGGGGATGAGGTATTAGAAAGCAGCCCTCAGGAAAGGGACTTGGGGGTGCTGGTGGACGAGAAGCTGGACATGAGCAGGCAGTGGGCACTTGCAGCCCAGAAGG
>JAOXNO010000013.1:131236557-131248203 GCA_028565335.1 Limnodromus scolopaceus
TGGGCAACCTGGTCTAGTTGGGGGTGTCCCTGCTGACTGCGGGGGGGTCGGACTAGATGGCCTTTGGAGGTCCCTTCTGGCCCAGATGATTCTATGATTCTATGACTCTATGATAATCTTGTGACTGTCATTCGCATTCAGGCCAGGTATTTAGGAGCTCTGTTTTCATGAAAATTATGGGAGGACTGAGCACACTTGACAATTATTTAAACTTATTGTTTAGAGACAGTCAGTAATTCCTTATGCTTAAGACCAGTCAGGCTTTCTGACTTGATAGGCAGCAGCAGGTCTTCTGCATTTGCAGAGAATACTCTCTAAAACTGCTAACCCTTCAATTATGTGTGAGGTTTAGCCTGGAGGCCAGATGCAGAAGTCAGGCTCTATGCATGGTGAGGCTGCCAGGGCAGTCCCCAGAGAGACAGGAGGGATTTGGGGGATGATAGCACATATGGAAAGATGAGGATCTTCATGTGGAAGATGCTGAGAATATGTATGGTTCAATTTCAAGCAGTATTACTGATGTACATCTCTTTCAACAATTTAGCAAAACCCACAAGGATTAAGCTTTTCTATAATTGCATGCTTTCTATTATTATAAGACTCTGAAATAGTGTATGAACATCACTGTTTTATAAATTTATAAAAAATATTTTTGATTGAAGATATCTCTGAAGAAGAGATTACAAAACCATAGTAATAATAATGTTGGTTCATTATTGTTACTGCATTTGTCAGTATTTTTGTGTCGTTACTCCATGTTTAAAGGTCTCAGATTATGTATTTTTCTACTCATCCGCAATCTAAATGACTATTTTATGGTTCCTCTATTTTCCTGATATTTTCATTCTACATGACATCCACATTCACACACACAGAAAAATATATATTGCATGAAGAACAGAGTAATGAATTTGGCCAAAAAATAAAAGTATTTTCCTAATTCCATTAACTTTTTAGCAACAAACTCAACAAATTTGCACCTTAATAAATCCTTTTTCCCCTCTCTGACCTTAATGACATCAGTAACAATGTGCTTCATAATTGAGAAAGGCAACAGAGCATGAGATCACTTTTTTCTCTTCTGGTTATTCTATTTGCCTTTCCCTTTTATTTACTCTGTTATTTCTCTCATCCAAGACTACTCTTTCATCAGTAATTCTAGGAAAACTATCCATTTGCAAGTCATTTATGTTCAGGGTTAACGATGAACAATCCCTCAGTACCGAATATGTGTAGTTTAACCTGTGTACGAGACAAAATGTTCTCTAGAGGAGGGAAAATGATGTGCCAGAGAATGTTTCTGAACAAAGTCGGGAGGCTGAAACTTTCTAGAGGAAGGTAAAAATGAAAGGAAATAAATAGGAATACAGGAACGTAAGAACAGAAATGAAAGTCCAGGAAAAAGAACTGCACAAAGAAGCAAAAAGGGAGGTATTTTCTTACAGTGGAGGGGGAGAAGGAAGGACAATATTTGCTGGGTACGTAACTTCACTGTAGAACAACACTATTTTCTTCAAACTCACTGGGGTTTTCCCATACAGTAGTCACCGATCCAAGAGTTATAGAAAACAGTGTTTGGAGAGGTCTGTTTTAGGACAGTATTCCTCTTTCATATTTCTGAGCTATCAACATCATAGCGTCTTGGCCCATCAGTCTCTATGGGCTTCTGTGAATACACACACCTTACTGTGGCAGACTAACAGGCACTTGAAACAATTTCATATATGAGACCTAGCTCCCTGCTCACACCACCTCTGAAAATTAAGACATTTTTTCATCCTTTGTATGGCTATTGTCATACAAAAGACTTTCTTTATTTTCACGGTTTTCCAGATCATTACAAAGAAGTTTTAATTCAACATATTCCCCTTGCTAATTATATTGAAAGACATAAT
This sequence comes from Limnodromus scolopaceus, assembly GCA_028565335.1. NCBI lineage: Eukaryota > Metazoa > Chordata > Aves > Charadriiformes > Scolopacidae > Limnodromus > Limnodromus scolopaceus. The sequence goes on from JAOXNO010000013.1 coordinate 131,238,453, forward strand.
AATTTTGAATTTTGATATTTTGAATTTCAAATTCCCTATATTCCCTGTTCAAATCAGTCAGTTTGTATTTTCACTTTGCTTTTCCACTTGTGTTGCTTTTATTACTTTTGTATGACAGTAACAATTGAAACTCTTCTTAATAATAAGTTCCTAGCATGCTAGAGCTTGTTCAAATATTTAGAAAGGATCTGATGACAAATCCCTCTGATTCCACGTTTCAAATCAGCTCAATCTTTTTCACTAGCAAGTGAAATCTGAGATTTGTCCATCAACTTAACATGCTTCTTGCACTTGTGCTAGAAGAGAATGGTGGGACAACAAAGATAAATGTATGCTTAGAAGATCAAACCACAGAAAGACCCCTAGTACTGCTGTGTTACCTTTTACTTGAAAGTCCACCTCACATCCTTCTGCAGTAATATAATTTACAGTTCCTTGATAAGAAGATTTCTTCTTTGGAGATTGACTACCCGCGATAATGATAGCAATCAGCAACTGGCCTTCTTTCCAAAATTGTTGCTCTACACCAGTCTATATACACGTTGGCTTTCTGAAATGGCCGGATGTTTTAAACTTTGACATTCTCATTACAAGCCACATCAAGAGCACTGCCACTCATCCTTATTTAGGTTTTTCCTTTTCTTATCTTTCTGTTTTTTTAAAGTTAAGGGAATATGTCAAAGAAGTCAGCACATGTAAAGCAGTGATAACCATGCTGGCCAACTGGCTAGGCTGAGTAAGGATTAAGAGAATTAGGGAGGCAGAAGAAAGAAGGTAGTGTTACCTAGATGTTTATTTAGTACATAGTTTTCACTGCAGTGTAAAAGTATGAAATGTATAAAAAGGGGCATGTTTTTCCTTCTATTCATGTATTCTCACCACAGTATGTAAGTTTAAAGTCTCTTCCCTGTTCTAGGCTTTGCACTGAGGGGCAATGTAAAACCCTAAGGATGAAGGATCCTATCATGAATAATGATGGGAAGAAGGGTGGAATTTTTTCTTGATTCTCTACCATTTAAAATGTTGATAATTTCACTGAAGTGGTGTGTCCCACAGAGCTGCACCACCAGAGCTGGGATCATGGAAGAAATAGATGTCTTCCAAGGAGGTTGTTGAGTCTCCATCTGCTGAGGTTTCCAAGTCTCAGCTAGGTAAAGCCATGGCTGACATGGTCTAGCCCTAGTTATAGTTGCCTGTTGGGCAGGAGGCTGGACCAGATGCCTTCTAGAAGTGCCTTCCAGCTCTATGAATAGGCAAGGAGGCTACTTTAGCTGTTGGACGCCTGGCACGTACAGTGACAATTTCAGCCTCTGACTTCCCTCTGTGAAAACATGAGAATGTCCTGTCCCAGGGTGTGAGGCTTGCAAAGATCGGAGGCAGTACAGAAAGAGGCACGTGAGAGAGATGTGTTGCTGCCACAGAGCATACTGGATCTCTTACTTCTCTCTCACGTTTGTTAAAGGTTTTTTAAAAGATATTAAGCTTCAGGCTAGGAAACATTGTCTTTAGTGTTGCTCTGTTGATAGCCTTGTGTATGATACTAGGGAATGACAACTCACATCTTGCCTTATTGGATCCTTCAGCTGTGCATTAGCATGCAGTAGTTTACCCCTCATTTGAAAATAAAACAAAATCATGACATGTCCTGACACCAGGCAAATTTTTGATTAGTAAAATGAATCTTATCATAGGTTGTTTTCTACAAATTTAGCTTAATCTGAGATCTGACCTTATTTACAGATCACTTTTCAACTGCATTAGTATAATGCCTTTACACACCTTAATTTGAAAAGAAGCAGGACTGTGTTTAGGGTATTTAGGGTCATATTCAAGAGCTTCTGTTTGGTCCAAACTGCTGTCGATTTCAAGGAGTAACAATTTTGCACTAGTTTTGGTTTTGGCTTGGTTGGAAATTTTTTTGCCTTGGTTCCAATTATGAACTGCAATTCAAAAGCAATCTGCCGTTATCAGCTGAGTTTGGGGATTTTTTTTCATCTTAGGGTAAGGCTGAGTTCTTATCATTCTGCCCATTTTGCAGGCCAAAGTGCAGCAAAACTTCACGACGGCTTTGTCGACATCGGCCGTATGCACCCCCGTGAGGTTGCATGCACAGGTGTAACAGGTTGCAGCAATTTTGCTGATGATGCACACCAAAAAAAATGAGAATTAGGTCACATTCTGTCTTACTACTGGTATGCGAAGAGTTTTATTTGTAGCCATTTAATTACTGTGTTTCAATTACTTTTATTTGTAAAGTCTTCAGCTTTGGTTCTCACTTCATGTTAGGATCAGTTTTGTTCAATAAAAAGAATTTCTTCACAACCATGTATTAGAGTAGAAATAGAAGTTGGAGTGTATGCCTTAAATGTGAAGTAGAAATATCAGAGTGGATCTGCCATGCGTGACCAGCAACTGACAGTTTATATTGCTATGATAGTGAGTCTGTAGCTAATGCTAAAGCGTTCATTTAATTTTAAAAGTATAAACCCTTTTCCAACAAATATAGAGTCACTGATTATTTTTTTCTTTTCAGTTGCCTCTAATGCTTTACACAAAAACAACCTTTCTGAACTCTCTCACGCTTGGGTTCTGTAGCCCTTACACTCAGGGGTAAGGACGGGAGGGTGAATCGGCTATTGTCCCATAGATAATTTTGCCAGACATTTTCATAACTACCAGAAAGCACCTATAAGTCCCAGCAAATTAAGAATTTTACCAAAAGCAATTATTTGCCAGTAACTACCTGCTAGGTATGGCTTTGTTTATTCTCTTGCCATCTAAATCAAGGTGCAGAAACTTCAGGTGGCTTTACAGTCACACTATGAACAACAAATAGTCAAAATGAAAGATTACCAACTTTCAGACAGCATTTTTCCTATGAACTATTTGTTTGCTACCTGAAAATAGGGAACACCTTCACAGAAATTAGGATCGATGGACAAAGGAGGAAAGCTGAAGCATTTCGCAAGCAATGTAATTCTTCCTGCAGATCTATCCTTTTTTTGGTGTACAAGAGGATATGGGAAAGAAATGGAAGCTACATCTTCTGAGACAGAGAAGTTAGTGAAGCAAAACTGGAGGTCATTAGTATGGCTTATATAGCAGTATTAGGCTGAAGTCTTCACATTTCTTTAGTAGAGATGGAAGAAACTGAGAGGTATTGAATGAGGCTTTGTTTCCTCGCAAAACTAATCCTTTTATTCACACACACACATATTAATCATGATTACACTTTAAATCTGGAATCAAATACAATTTGGTTTCAAGCAGACCTTGTCTAGGTGTCAGTAGTTAAGCGTATTTCACATTCTGGCTGATACTTTATAGGCTATAAAACTGTCTTGCTGTGTAGAGCATTCATTGAAAAATAACATTCCAGTCGTGTAAGTTGTATAAGGGTGAGTAATGGTAATGTGGTTTTACTGGGAGAAGGCAAAAATTGTGTGCAGGGAGTTCAGCAAGAAGGTAAGGGAGGGGGAAGAAGAAGAGAGAGAGACCTTAACAGCTTTAATCCCTTCACAGAGTCTTGCGGTTTGGGAAGAGGTGCTGGAGGCAATTCTCAGCACTGAATTGTTATGGTAGCTTAATTCAATAGACTATATAAAACCAAATTTAGTCTAAGATGTGTCTGTATTGTTAACTTCTAATGTGCATTTCCCACAGTGATAAAACATTTGAAATGAAACTTTCTATAAATGTTTACTAGCCCTGATGCATAACAGTGCAAGTAAAGCCCTAATCTGACAGGGACTATGACCACATGATACAGGGACACATGCTAGAGAAAATGGCAATAATAGAAGCATAGTGCTCCCTGGGCCCACTTTTGTGCAGTCATTTCCTTAATATCTAAAATGTTATGAAATTAATCTGTACAGAAGAGAAAAGATGGATACACAGAGCATTGCCTAAGAACTGTAGTGGTTACTATATCTTAGTTCAGAGTGACGAATGTCTTTCTAAATGGGAGTCTGAAGGCATTAATATTTAATTTTCATATACATAAAATCATTTTTGCTAGAGTTGATAAGACTAAAGAAGCATTTGTAAATATTCTCTCAAGGCAGGATAAAGGATATTCTCAATTCTAGTGTTATAGCCACTGAATGTGGTATCTTATGCACAAATCTCAGTATTATGATCTTAACAGACAAAAACTGTAAGCTAATGAAACTTGCCCAGCTGCCGCAAGGAAATTGCCAATATGTGAATCTGCAGCTATTTCCTTGGAGTTTAACACAGTGATATGAAGGAGTCTCCAGAAGAGGTCCTGTGTCATCCAAAGAGCACAAGGGAGAAAATCAGGAGATCACGTAAAATACATGCTGAACTCCCCAAACGTATTGCGGTTGTTTGACTGGCATTTTTTTTTAAGCACAACAGTCAGACTGTGCACCATTAAGTTAAAATCAGTTATACTACCAAACTGTTTGACAGAGATTTACAACATGTGATTTACAGAATGTGACTAGTGCATTTTAGGGAGCTCAGACTTGGGAAGAACAGGTTAAACCTGACGGCAAAAATGCAACCGGATCAAACTCTACATTGGATATGCCCATCAAAAAGTCTCGAATGAGGAAGAGAGGAAACTATTAATATCCCATCTCGTCGGGTGCCCTGACAGTGAACCAGGAACTGGAGTAAGCCTTTACAGTGCGGAGGTAACCAGAAAGAAATGCAACAGGCAGAGCCAAGCAGGAGTAAAGCACCCAGACTGCACTGTCTTCCCTGCATACCCAAGAAGGCAGGAACGCAACTCTACGAGGAAACTTGAGAAAGATCCCTCCCTAAACAAAAAAGACAGGCACAGAATCACAGTTCTTGCCCATTGCAGATAGGAAAATGCGTCTAAGCTCCCTCCAAAGCACGACATAACTAAAGCAAGTCATAGAGGCCGAGGGCCCAGCTTTGCAAGTTGGCCAAGACACTGCAGCAGGGAGAATAAACCCACAAGGGTGTTCCCTAAGGGGAAGAATGTCTTCTGGTGCCAAATAATACTTCTTTGCAAATTAGAAAAGACATGTAGAAAGTTTTTAGCTGATGATTCATACTCCTCACATCTGTGTGACAAGAAATCAGTAGCTCTACCATATGTCCAAAACGATAAACTGCAATATGAATACCATGACAGGCCACCAGGCTGTTTTGCCACATACTACACTCAGGTGAGTCACCTAGGACCAAAATCCACTTCCCCTTATGAGAACGGATATGATGAAAAAATCCAGACATATGTTTAAGATTAATAATTATATCTGATCCCTTGATTTCGACAGCTTTATTCTGGATTTACAGTGATGTAGTTCAGAGTGGTGACATTTGAACTCCATGCTGTAAATCAAAAGGCCTTTCTATTTAATTTTAGGAATTCCTTTGGTCTGTGACTTTTTATTCCCTTACAGAAAATAAATATTTTTTTCATCACTATGTATACAGAAAGCGAATGAACACAGGCCCTTCCAGAACACTAAAGTATTAGGAGGCACAGATTTTTCAGAAACCAAATTAGCTGGCGTAGTTAGCACTTGCCTAGATGATACACTGCTGGTTGTGTGATTTACAGCTACCCTTTCCACTCGTCTCTGACCAGACTGGAATTGTGTCGAGTCCTGGGCTCAGTTATGGAAGAATCTCCCTTGTATAAGATGTACTTCCCATACCTGTTTATCATGGAAATTATTGCACAATGGGTCAGGAATACAAGAATGCTTTCTAAAATTCACAATATCTGGTATTTCCATTTATATTGCAACCTCATCTGCAAAGCACACTTTTGGAAAAACAAGCAGGATAGTTTGTCTTCACAAGCTGTACTCAGGACACTGACAGTTATGGTCTCTTTCATATCTCCATTTCACTGGTTTAAACCTTCAGTTGCTCCGTCCAAAATAATTAACTTCCACCAGTAAACTTAGTGTAAATGAGAACAGAATTAAATTTAATTTAAGCCTTCTGACTGTTTGAAAAGGGGAAAGCATGTGTTGCAACTTGATAGGCTTTTTTTTCTTTACATAAACTCTGACATTGTCACATTGCAATTAATAAATCTTTTGTGAAGTGTGCTTTTCTGTTCCATTCAGTGCTTCTAAGACTGGTTCTCTGAAGAGTACATAAAGTTTTCAGAGATCTGGTTTTGTAATCTTAAATTGTCAGTCTTTCAGCTCCAGCGCTACCACTGTGATCTTAATTTATCAATCTGCTGTTCAGTGAAATGCTGTAGAAACACTTTAAGGCCTAAACTCATCACTTATTCCTACAGCTGTCAATGACAGTCTTCTGTACTTGTCAAACCAAGCTAAATGACACTCCTGCAATGTATACAATATTACTAATAAATTGGATAATCAATCAAAAGTGTATGGTTTGACAGTAGTATCTTGAATACACTGAATTTAAAACACATTTTTAAGAGGCAGGACTCATTACTCTTGTGCTAAGAAAAAAAATACTGTATAGACACCAAGAACTTTCCAGTCACTCTATACAAATAAAGGACACCTTGGGAAATGGTTAGGTCACTGGTTAGGACACTGGAAAGCTTTTTCATTATCTTACTACAAAATGTTCCTATGGGAAACATAAGTAATTGGAGATTACTTTAGATGACAGAAAAATAGTTTAACAGCAGGAGAAGAGAGGTCAGGGAGACATTTACTCAGGTTTCTTTACATACAAAAGCTATTTTGTTTCTAAAAAGCATCAGGCTAACAGTGTTAAGAATAGACAGTCCCTGCAGCCACAGTAAGTAGTTTTTATTAAGAGTAGTTCTACTACTTAGCACTTAGCTGTACAGAAAATTGTTTGGGCTACATTTTGCCTTGAAATCCTTGAATCACTTGTGCCTGTCTGGCTGCCACAAACACCTCCTAGACCAGCTGATCCCCAATCTCAGTATTAATCTTGATGTCTTCACTATCCTCTGCCTCACAAGCTTTGCCTAATCCTCTACAGGAAAGTGTCTAAGTGAATTAATCACCTGATCGTGTATATGCAACCTTGAACATTTGCCCAAGTTTTGCCTGAAATTCAGGTTGGCCAGTAAGTTCAACTCTTTTCCCTAAATACATTTCATTGGGAAAATAGTTTTCAAGAGAGAGGATGAGGGTAAAGAAGAGCTGTATCTGAAGATAGAAAAAAAATACAACCTCATCATATTAGAAATAAATTCTGCCTAGTGCCTGCAGAAAGATACTTTAATGGAAAATAGAGCACTGTATATCAGCTATTTTATGTCTACATGTCTTGCTTGGAGAAAATGTACCTCTTCAGATTAAATTTGCCAAAAACTTTTCAGTTTTGCAGAAAAGAAATTCTCCATTTACGGTACTACTTTCCCTGCTGTGCTTTTTAAAATTTGACTCCATACTTCTCCCCCACCTTGGAAAAAAATCTATCTTGCAATTACTAATTGAATGAACATGTAGAACCAGAATAAAACTTTTATTAACCTATGGTTACAAAACTATTATGAAAATTGATCAGTAATTGATATATACAAATAGTAGGTTATGTTCAATCATTTGGCATTTTGGGACAAGTGGTGGGGAACTGATGATTATTTTTTGGGTTTAACTATACCTATTTGCTCTCATAAGTGCATTATGGAAATAAATGTAAAATACTTTTTGGCAATTACTTTTCTTCTTCCAGCTCCATCTTTTTTTGCTGTAAATCTCCAAGAATATATTAGTTGAAAGAATCACTGACAAAATTTGTCTTTTGACAGTAAGTATGTCAGCAAAAATCAAGCTCTGGAGAGTATTCTCTTTCTCTGCAGAATATACAGCCTGAACTGCAAAACAGAAGTGTCCTTCCACTTTTATCAGCATCCTCAGCCTTAAATAAAATCTAATAATCTCTAAATTAAAGGTGGGATTCAGCCCGCCAATTTAATTCACATCTTTGGGGAACGTACGTAACCATCCACTGAAAAGTGGCCTGAAATATCCACCTTTTTTTTTTTTTTTAAATAGGTCATGAAAGTCATTGTCATCTGATTGATTTTCTAACAGGGAATGTGTTCCACCTCCTGATGCTCATTCTCTAAATCATCCAGTTACCCTCACCCACTCCCTTTTTTTTTTTAACATTACGTCAATTTAGACTGATTCTCTTTTGCACTCAACAGGAAGAATTTCTAGCACGCTTTTTACATGACAAGAGAAATTATTTTACAAGTGACTGGAATACTGGTTTCAACCATTAGGTTTATACATACCTCCTAAAAAGAGTTTGATTGAAGGAATATTGCTTTTGTATTTAATATTTTTATCCAACTCTGACAACAGAGAAGCAATTGATAGTATAAATGGTGATAGCACTGTCAACTGAATTAAGATAAATTATGCCTGGTTTGTCAACATTTATGATTTACAAATACATTTTTGTACCTGCGGAAAGAAAAAGAGACATCAACTAAGGGTGACTCACATGCAAGACAGAAATTCTTATTGCCATGTAAATAACAAAAGCTGTTTCTTCTTTGTTCTGCATTAACTATTTTAAAGTCAGAATTACTCCACTGAAGTCAGTTCCACTCACTAGCGTTTGGAGTAAATGTAAATTAAACCAGGATGTGATCGTTAGTTTACAAAAAACGTTTGTGGGCATGGAACACAGAACACAAGAAAGATTACACTGTAATAATATATTTTCAATAAATTATATCATCACATAAATAAAGACATAATAGCATCCATGTTTATTTCAAAGGTGCAGAAGCAGAATTGTGCATTTGCCTGATTGACACGCATGCAACAGCTGATGTGCTCAGGAAATTTGAATACGTGCAACATTACAAGTCTGAAAATACAGGGGAATCCTTTATTCTTTGGCCATGCCCAATTTAAAGCAGCTTAGTGTTAAGTGAAGTGAAGCTAAAAGAGACAGCTCATACAAGATTGTCTTGCTGGTACTAGGTCAGAAAAAGGAACCATGACTTTTGCTTAACAGAAACACACTTTATTGGTGAATTTTTTTTTGCCTCAGTGTGAGCGTTAGAGTGTCTTTTACTGTCTTCTGTTTTAATAGCAACACCACGCACACAGTTCTGTTGTTAATATTGCAGAGATGGCATATGTAGTGGGTAAGTAATCTGCCTGTTTACAATGCCATTAGGAAACCGCTGACTCCACCAGTTCACGGGTTCCTTTAAACATTTTCCTGCCTCCAACTTGCTGAGTATTTGGTATTCAACACCCTGCGAGTGATTTCCTGCAGCCTCCGCCACACAGGTTGGTGGGTTGCTAAGGAATAACTCTCAAGAGGTTAAGAGCCCTGCAGTCACCTTGATGACAGCGCCAGTGATTATGTGTGCAAATTTTTTGCTTCGTGTTTTATACCACGGCACTGACTAAAGCTTATGTCTGTCCTTTGGCATGCATAAGTGTGAACAATTACGGCTGCAGTTGGAGAGATGTGCTGGTCGCTTTCTCAGTATAATCTCTCTAACATATTATTACAATTGAAACATCATCATTCAATTAAAAAAAGAAAAAAGCCAAATGAGAACAACTGGAGATCTGGAGAAACAGAAAATAATTTTTTTTCTCCTAGGTCATCCATTTTGGGTTCTTTGCATTGTCATTGTTTCGTAGGTTTTTCAGTACACATGCAGGACAACTGCTTCATCGCCAAGAGTACTTGGAACTGCCTTTCATAGAATCATAGACTCATTCAGGTTGGAAAAGACCCTTGGGATCATCGAGTCCAACCATCAACCCTACTCTACAAAGTTCTCCCCTACACC
>JAOXNO010000013.1:131248303-131272060 GCA_028565335.1 Limnodromus scolopaceus
AGGTGTTAGATGAGACAAGAAAATATTTAAGGTCACTGTGTGTTTCTACTGCTTTTGAAAACATTAGAGGGAAAAAACTTCCTCGTATATCTAAAATTATTCCTGCTTAGGCTATGAAACCAAACTTTGTACAACCCCAGACATCTAAGGGTCTCACATGATGTCTTGCACCTGTGAGGTGTTAACTCAGCAGTCACAGTGAAGGACACAACCCCAGGAGCTATAACATGTTGCCTCTGTGTTGCCTGTGCTGCCACAGCTGCAAACAGAATTTCAGAGAGGGAAAAAAAGACCCAGGTCATAGATATAAAGAAGGATCCACATTAAGATTTCCCAGAGCTTTAAACCCACCATCCTTTTCCTGTCTTATACCATAAGGGTCAACATCTACAGATAAGGTCCTACAGTGCTATTGCCCTTCGCCTATTTATAAAGATATAATGGAAGGATAAAAGTCTTTCATGGATTCACAGATTTGACAGAGTTGGAAGGGACCTCTAGAGATCATCAAGTCCAACTCCCCTGTTAAAGCAGGATTGCCTAGAGCACATCACTCATGACCAACACCTGAATTCAGTCAGCTTTCCAAAAGGAAAGTAAGTAATGGGAAAGGGAAAAAAAATTGAGCCCCTTGCTCTGATGGAACTTACAGAATTTTATCCACCTCTAGCACCTGTGGGCGCGATTCCCACCTTGAGGGAGGCTGTTGCCACATCTTTGCCAGTGGTCCCAGGCAAGGAGCCCCTGTATGTGAAGAACTGGTTCTTTCCTACTCCATATGAATGGTAGTTCCACACTGAAATGCCTTTGCCAGTGCAGAGAGATCCCAAATGGTGTCTGGGGAAAGAAGAGATTCCCTCCCCAGCTCATACTGGAGTCCCCAGCACCCATATGGTGGGATATGGGACTTAATTAGCAGCGATGCTCTTGAATCATGAAGAAGACTTCACTTACCATAAACTCGGACTAGAAATGTAAGCAAATCGACTCCTGCCAGCTTGTCAGTTGTGCTAGCAGGTTGCACGGTGAGAAGCCACAATCTGTTCGCATCTCACATCCCAGACATGGGGTCAGTAACCTTTCGGTAGAGAGGTGGGTAAGAGGCACAAATTGGGTAAAGTTTGCTGCAGCTAAAGCCATGTATATGCCCGTTTCAGAGGCTGAATGCCATACAGAATACCTGCAGTTACATCTTACCTCAGCAGCAGCAGATGTTACTGAACTAAACCATGCAAAAGTGCAAAACATCTTAACTTTAAGATTAGAGGTAACATCTGTACCAGAGCTGTTTTATAGTTTCAACTGTAAAAGACCATATGAAAACTGATGAGGTTTCTCTGGGTTAAAATTAAAGACATGATAACAGTATCAGATGCTTCTGAGGTACTGAAATGTTTTTAGAAAGTAGGATAAGCACCCCATAAGAGTTTACAAGAATTCATAGATTACAATGCCATGTGATAACCAGACACCAAAATGCACTTCTACTTTTTCCTGCTCTGGTCACACAGATTAGACCATGCAGCCTGAAACTGTCATGTGCAAAGCTGAAGGAACATAAAGAACTTGAGTTCAGTTTCAAGACAGAAGTTTCCTCAATAGGAACAGAGCAAAGAATTAAATTCCTAGGGGCTGACAGATGTGCAAAACTCTTCCTCTCAAAAGGGAAGTATTAACCCAGATGGCACACTAAATTAAAATAATAATAATAATTTAAAAAAAAAGATAAACCACACTTTTCAACAATATAAAAATATTCTGCATGAAGAATGTTATGTGACAGGATCTCCTCAGTGGTACAGTGACAGTGTGAGAGCAGAAGGTAGGAAAGGAGAGAAACAATTAGTTGCCACACCAGAAACCCTTTCCTGCCTTTTCCCTACCCAAAACCTCCACTGCCAACAACTACCCTCATCTGAGCAACCTGTGAGCCTTTCTCAACCACTCAACCCTCTCTCAAGCCTACTGACATTTTTCCCCAGTGCACTCAGAGGTCTGCCTGAGACCTCTCTCCCTCCTGTGCCCCATCAGTGCCCCCATTCCCAGGGATGGCTTTAAGCAATCTCTGTCATGGTATTTGTAACAGGAAAAGTTCCACGCTCTGAAAGCTCAGGGAAGGGCCAGCATCCTTATTGCGTCCTGTGGACCAGGGTTGAGTTGCCACAGAAAGATAGAGCTGCCCTTCAGCCTTACTCTGGCTGGTGTAAAATGAATTATTTTTCATCAGCGTCATGATCTTTGACCTTCAAAAACAATTTATCTGGTCTTTATGCAAATTAAATTAATATCACTCCAGGTGAAAGGTTTTATGTAACAGGCTTTTTAATTTTAATATTTTTTCTTCAAATTGTCTGTTATCTTCTACTTAAAAACGCAAACTGAATATTGTGTGGGCTTATTGCTGCTGTTAATCACTCAACTAAACAAAACCACTAGCAAACTGTGAATAGTTGTAAATAAAATGGTAGGTTTGTTACCTGGTACCTCTCAGTTCCATGTAGACTGCCTACAGAATGAAAGACAAAATAAGTTCAGGGAAAATTTTATTAGTTTTGTGTTAAGGTAAGATACAGAAACATGATCACTATACAAATTCTAACTATTATTACTTAATGTTATTTTGCTTCCTCTACCACACACGGCTTACCTACTTCTGCGTTCCAACCTCTCAGGGCTGTTTTATTTAATGTGCTCCACATAAAATGCACATAGGGCTTGCTTTCCTCAAATAAATTACCAACAGGACTACAGTTGGTACGATCTCCACTGCTGATCCAGTATTATGTGGGTAGACAGTGCTATTTATACTATCACTTGCATTTGGGCACTTGCATCAAGGTAGATGTGGCAGAGGTGGAAATTTTCCCCTGACCTCCTACTCCTTTGATGGGTGTTTTTGCCAGTTGCAGACAGGGGAAATTGCAAGCCTTCAAAATTAAAACACAGGGATGAAATTATTATGAGGTAATTTAAGCCTGCCAACTTTATTTTTTCCCATTTTAAGTGGTCAATCTTTGAAACATAGCAAAGGGAAGATAAAGGGAAACAGGCATTATGTGATGAGGAAAAAGAAACCCAAAGAACTCCAGAATTCTTGACCCATTCTTCAAATTAACCACTACAAAAAACTGAAGACATTTTTCTCAATGTTCAAGAGCAGAAATTATCCACAAGTCCATTCCCTTTGAAGACAAACCTCATTAATATGTAGCTACCATCATTCATCTTCTATTATTTTCAGTGAATGTTCTCTTCTGTGCTTTGTCCTTTCTACCTCTCTCCTTTCTACCTTTCTCCTTTCTTATTTAAATCTTCTCCTTTTCTCCTTTTCTGTGATACTTTCTTCAAGTCTCTCATCCTTTACTGTTCACAATTGTCCTTCTCAGGCAAGTGGAAAACTTAGAGTGTGTGTTACTAGTCTTTCATCAGGCAGATTACAAATCCTTTGTGACCTTTCCATGCAGACCATTTATTAGCTCTGTTTTTTTTTCAGATCTGTGAGACAGATAGACTTCACTGCTATTGCTTCACCATAAAGGTAGAAAGTTGCTAAAGGAATGCAAAGCTAGGAAGATCAATCTAAGACTGACTTTGCAATTGATAGCTCAAAAACCGTTTTCCTTTGGACCTTTGCAATTTCCTACCTGTATTTGTTTCCCTTAATGGTGCCCGTCTTTTCCCAGATTGGTATGTACGTTCCCTTCTGAACTTGAGAGGAAAGGTGTCTCCATAAAACTATCGCTTGCATCACTCATTTTCCTAACTTTTTTCCTTTTCGCTTTATGATGAAAGAAGATTTGGCAAACTCAAGGACCTACACTCCAATGCTTTTCATGTTTCTCATAAATCAAATTCATTGTCTTATGACAATGAACTCTGCTCACCTACTCACTCACTCGCCAATCTTTCATGTATTTAACAGCCTTCCTAGCCCACTGATTATGCTGTTAGCCCAGCAAAGAAGAGGGCTTCAGTTCATTTGATCACTCAAAGAATTACATTATAATGATGTTCTAATTACAGAACTGTCGTGCCATGTTAAATCGTTTCTATATGTGCTGTCAACTGTTTACACTGTTCTGTGTGCCCCAGACTCCACATTTCCAAATATACTGCAGTGATAGCTGACAACAGCATTGACAAACATAATGTGCAGTGTGTGGTTGTGGAAAAAGAAGGGGAAGGAGTTTGAAGCAGGTCTTGGAATGTGAGAGTAAGCCAATATTACCACAAAAAGTTTTAACCAATGTGTATCTTTCTATAAGCAAGTTCATTCTTTTTTTTCTGTGTTGTTTTTTTTTTTTCCACAGTGGTTATGTCTTTGATTATGATTACTACAGAGATGATTTCTACAACCGGTATGTGTGGTTATATTTTTGTACATCCTACACTATTTCTACTGTTTGTTTATAATCTAATCATAACATTTGGTCAGACAGGTCCAGCTCTGATTTTACATATTATTCATTTCATTATTTCTATTGTGTATCAGAAGAAGACTATTTGAATATATCACAAGCAGAGAAGATTACCACCACCATAGCTTTGCTCATCGAACAGCTCTTTTGATCTGATCCTTCTCTAAGATCTTTTGGGGCATTTTCTGTGCTGAACAGTTTCCTGTAGTTTAATTGCTCAGTGTTTCTTCCAACAGAGTTAATCCAGGTTTACTTTCACTGGAACATGCAGCAGCTGTAAAATTCTTCAGCATGACGCTCATGTCTTCATGCCTTTGTCTTTTCATCCACGTGTATGAAAAGATATAGAATGTCTCTTGGAAAATGTGTCTTCCAAGAACATATAGAAGCCTAGAAGGACCTTGAGGGAAGCAAAACCACAAGTTGAACAGCACATGTGTTTCTATAGGAGGAAAAGAAGCATGGACACCTGAGCAATGGGAGACTTGTCCCTTCAGTACGCACGCACAGCCTCGCTCAACGCTGTGGGAATTTATTCATTCAGATGGAGCAGAATCACCACAACACAGGGTTGTCATGGATGACCATTGGTAACTAACTCCAACAGTGATCCTGCAGTGCTGTGGCTCCGCATCAAAGCAGCCTGGTTTAACATAGGCCGAGTGAGTCAGAGGGGAGCAAAGCATTGCTCCATCAACCTCTTATAATCTGAGATTTCTTTTAGTTAAAGCAATGGACAATAGCAGGGGAGGGGTTTACACCCTGAAGTTAAGTTGTCGTGTGCTATGTACCTTTCTGCTACACGGCAGGAGAAATGCAGAAACAATGTTGATTCAGCTGATTCAGTTCAAGACACCAGTTCTAGTTTTGCATGAAAATGACAATTGTTCACTTTGGACAGAGCTAAAAATACTGAGCTATACAAATATGGAATAAAAGCCATCAATGCAGTTTAATCCTGCTCACTCCAGCCTTGACTCCAGCTCATGTCCTGGTAAAAGTTAACTTTCACAGGCTTTACTTTCCTCAAGGTTTAGTGCTCCAAATTTCACCAGTGGATTTGTATGTTTTTAAACAGAGTACTGTTTCTGGTCTATGCCACATGAATATTAAAGTTACATGTCTTTAATTTTTCCCCTAATTCTGTATATTATGGGTGACACAAATGAACAACTATAATGGTTGCATTTCCACAGTACCTTTGGGATGTTAAAAGTTGTTTCTGTGGAACTTGGTGTCTATCCTGGTCATCGTCTTATTTCAGAAAACCGCTGAGAGTGAAATGTGTCCATAAATCTATTCAATAGCATAATCTTCTTAATTAGAGATCTTTCAGGATTAAGACAGCAGATTTTTTGTGGTAGAAAAAACAAATATGAGGTTGGCTTCCCAAGGCTGGAAATGTTGATCTGTTGACAATAAAAACCTTAAAAGGTTATGGGTCTGTGTCAGATCAAAGTTAATGGAAGTGGAAGATGAAAAGCTCTATATAGTAAGCATGAAAAAGAAAATCCCATGGAGAGTTTGATGCACTATCAACATGCCTATAGGAAATACAAATTAAAAAATATAGCCATAATTCTTTGAATTTCTGATCTTCTGAACTTTCTGAATTTTTGTGATAAGTCCCAAACCATAAGTCCTGTTTTCTAATATCCATTAATCTTCCAATTTAGAAGGGTGAGTGAAAGAAAAGGTACTGATATATGCAGGAGTAATTATTTGGACACAGAATTGCTTTAGAAGTGAGCATTTCTGTCTATAATTTCTCATATTACAAGCACAAGGAAAGCAGGCAGGGTATTACAAAGCTGATAAAAGGAAGCATTTTTTTAAAGAAAGCATATCATTGAAGTATGTAGAACGTGGTGTAACGAAATAATACCCACAAGCCCACAAGCTTTGCATAATTTCAAACATAAAAGTAAGAATAGTAATATTAGATAACAGTCCTTTTATATATTTCAAAAAAGGAAGTGTAGTTTTGGATTTCACTGTGTTATCTAAACATGAACTATGGGAAGCTAGAAAAATATCACCTTTGGAGGAATAATTGCATAATGACCTTTTGGATTATAGCTTACAGTTCTTCTGAAACACTTTTTCCTAGTAACATCAAATGGGAGACTGTGACCAACCTGTAGATTATCCAATATGATAAACGAGTGACAACAAACAATAATATTTCTGTTAAAAGTTCCAAAAATTTTCCAGTGTTCATCTTCATACACAATTGTTCAGTTATGCTCACAATGGCTAGAAACTGCTAATTCAGTAAGAATATCTGAGGCCATGGGGTTCAGGTTCAGTGGGGGTCTCTGTGACATATTCTGTAGGCAGCTATGGAAGAGGAGGGAGCTGCTTATACTGTCTATAGGACTATGGTACAGACAACAGTAAGGATCCTGGAATTTAAGCATTAGGTGTTTACTTGCCAGAAAATTGGTTAGAAGTCTGATTGTGCTTTCTGTTCAGCATGCTGTTAAGCATTGTGGTGAGTGAATTACTGTTTTTTGTGTGTCTGTTTTTAAATGTGTGTCTGTCTGCCCAGATGGGTGACTGCAGTCAGAATTGTGAAGATTAAACATGCAGTTATAAATTTCCATAATTACTAGGTGCAAGTATCATTTGAAAGAAACTTGAGAGTAATTTATGAGAATATTGCTTGTCCCTCTGCTTCGGTTTCTGAACTGGTAATATTCATTTTTTGAACTTTATTCTCTTGACCTGTCGTTTTCAGAACCCATAGCTTTTATATTCTAAATATGTCTGTAGCTTTGATTGCCTTTTCTACTGCCTTCATTTTCTTCTATGGGGATTAGTTAGCTGCTGTTGACAACTGTGGTTTTATGTTTGTGATATTCTATTTGGGAACACTAGTTCATTTCAGTTGTAGAGCATATTTTATTGACTGTAGTGGTAATTCTCTGAATATCTACTTGCTACTGTGGTTTTGGTTTGAACAACACTTTTTTTTTTTTTTTATTGAGCACGCTTAAGTGTTTTAGTGATTCTACATCAATTGATTCTTCAATAAAGAGAACATATGTCAGCATCTCTTTTCTATGTATTCAGAACGACTTATAGGTCCCTCACTATAAGGACTCTTTTGCTATTTTACAAACTGCAGGATATTGCTTTATGGTGATGGTTGGCTTCAGAACAGTTCATTTCTTTTTCTGTCTTTAAGGACAGCAGACAGAAAACTAGAATTTAAGCCATGCATGTAATAAAGGAGCTGAAATGTCACCACAACAAAATGTACTGCTGTTAGTTGTGTGCAATGGAATGGTGAGGACCTGTGGAAGGCAGGTTATGGATTTTCCATACTGCGAATAATAGAGTCCCATAACGCATCCCTCATTTAAATTACGCAAAAAATCTGAGCTATGCAGTGGTCTGTGACTGAAATCTCAATATGGCACTTAATGTGCATAGGTCCTTGAAATCTAATTTGACTGTGATATAAAGTGATTATGGTTTCAAAGGGTAATTTTCTCAAAGATAACATGAAAATTTAGTTGACAGGGCTTGCATGACACGAAATCACAGAAGGTTTTATGGAGTCCAGCTGACAATCTTTTCCAGGTTGTTTGATTACCATGGCCGTGTCCCCCCACCACCCCGTGCAGTGATTCCTCTGAAGCGTCCTCGTGTGGCTGTGACAACAACTCGCAGAGGCAAAGGGGTGTTCTCCATGAAAGGAGCATCACGATCCACCTCAAGTGGGGCTTCTTCCTCAGGATCCAAATGTGAGTTGCTCATAACAGTTGGATATTATTAAAACAATGATCCTAGTAATTTCTGCAAGCAGACAGCTTCCACTATATAGGTCTGTTGCAGTCATTTCCTACCCTCAGCCTTTAGCTTGAAAAACTGGTTTGATTACCAAACCTGCCATGCCTTTCCTGCAAGTCAAAGAGCACATTGGTGCAATTTTTGAAGGAAATCCCTTCAACAACATTTGACCTGCTCCCTTAGCCTCAGAAGAAGTCTATTTTAAATCACCTATCATCTTGACTGCTTATGCACCATGAGGTCTTGAGAAGAGCTGATGGTAAAGCAAAGCTAATAATCTTGTTATAGACAGAGTCACACTGATTTCTGTAGAGACTTGAGGGTTGTATGTGAGCTGGGGAGGAGGGAGAGTGTGGGCTGTAGGGGGCTGAGGGAGGTCGGGTTGTGTGGGGGTTTTTTTGCCAGACCCCTCTGAAGGTAGAAAGAGGAAAGCTGTCCTTGCCTGTTCTAAAGGGAGTCCAAAACAGGATTGGCAACTTGGGGCTATTCAACCCTTCTTTAGGGAGTTGACCTTAGAAGAACTGATGAACAGTAAGCATTCTTTCCTCCATGTTCACCAAGCTCCCCACCCCATAATATGTCCTGAGAACTTCATCTTCCTCTTCGTGCATCTTTCAGCACCCACCTGTCTTCCCCTGCCCCTTATGTGGAGCGATACTGTCCTTGGAAGCGTCACTGGAAGAGGAAGAGAAAGATCAGGTAGGGATCAGACATTAGAAAGAATAAAGGGACTTCAATAAGACATTTGCAGTACCAGACTGGCCAACCAAGCATCATGCTGTCCTACACACAACCATGAAATAAGTGAATCCACCAACAGTATATTTTACTGCAAGAGGGCTAAATTATGGCATCAACATGAACCAATTATATAGTCTTCTTGAATAGCATATCCAAATCTCACACACTAGAATCTAACAAAGACGGACCTCTAGGGAGCTGACTAGGATCCTACTGTATGAACTGATGGTATCAGAGACCTTGAAAGAAAACATGTAATAAACATGCATGTGAATGAAAGAATGGAAATGTGATAAACAGAGCTAAAGATAATTTTGTACACTGAGGAACAAGGAGCTCAAGCCATTCCTTGGAAAGGATGACATTCTGAGAAAGGCAGGCTCTGTTGGCTGTACAGCTCAAGATCTTCACTTCAGTAGACCTAGATTTTAAATTATTTTTTTAGTCTTTTCCAGCCCTTGAGTCTTTGGGTTTTTACACAGTGAATCAAAGCTTTAGTAAATACATACTTTTACAGATTCATTCATTAGATCTCCTTTGTTCCTCCTTTACTGTTGTCTTATCCATATGAAAATTTAGCAGTATCTGTGCATTCAATTCATTAATTGTCCTAAAGCGTGATATAATAAGAATGTACCTCTTGGACTCATTTTGCCTTTGAGAAGATGGATTATTTGCAGATAGATTTATATATTTCTTGTTGTCCAGAACAAAAATAACTCCAAAATTCTTCTAGAGACCTGAGGACCTTAGTATATCCCAATAGATGTCAAGGAATTGTCTCACCCAGAAATATGTGTTTTCATTGTAGTAAATGGGACAGAGCATATTACATTAACATATAGATATCTGTTCCTCAGAATAATGACAATTTTTTTTTTATTATTCATTCTGCATTTCAGAAAATGTTTTGTAATATCGTGTCAGGACTTAAGGAATGCATGATGTATGACCTGGACAATGTGTACCCTCAGCAAGTTTGCTCATGACACAAAACTGGGAGGAGAGGCTGACACACCAGAAGGCTGTGCCACCGTACAGTGAGACCTGGACAGGCTGGAGAGTTGGGCAGAGAGGAATCTAATGAAGTTCAACAAGGGCAAGTGTAGGGTCCCGCACCTGGGGAGGAGTAATCCCATGCACCAGTACAGATTAGGGGTTGGCCTGCTGGAAAGCAGAGAAGGACTTGGGAATCCTCTTGGACAACAAGTTGACCATGAGCCAGCAACGTGCCTTTGTGGTCAAGAAGGCCAATGGTCTTCTGGGGCGAGTGTGGTAAGCAGGTTGAGGGAGGTCATCCTCCCCCTCTACTCTGCCCTGGTGAGGCCCTGGTGAGTACTGTGTCCAGTTCTGCGCCCCACCCCACCCCACCCCAAGTTCAAGAAAGGTAAGGAAATACTACTACTACAGTCCAACAGAGGGTTAGTAAGATTATCAGGAGACTGGAGAACCTCTTGTATGAGGAAAGGCTGAAAGACCTGGGTCTGTTTAGCCTGGAGAAGAGACAACTGAAAGGGGATCTTATTAATGCTCAGAAATATCTGAAGGGCGGGTATCAAGAGGATGGGGTCAGGCTCTTCTCAGTGGCGCCTGGTGACAGGACAAAGGGCTACAAACACAAGCTGGAACACAGAAAGTGCCGTCCCAACATGAGGAAAAACTTCTTTGCTTTGAGGGTGGCAGAGCCCTGGAGCAGGCTGCCCAGAGAGGTTGTGGATTCTCCTTCTCTGGAGATACTCAAAACCCACCTGGATGCCGTCCTGTGCAACCTGCTCTAGGTGAACCTGCTTTAGCAGAGGGGTTGGACTAGACAATCTGTAGACATCCCTTCCAACCCCTACCATTCTGTGCTTCTGTGATTCTGTGTAGATTATAGGATTCAACCGTAGTCCAAGTACCCATAGCCACTTGCTCTAAGACCTCCAAAATACTGTCTGCATAACATGGTAAATGTTGCAGAACCTATACATTATTTAATGGAAGTACAATCAGGAGCGTAGAGATCCTAACAGACAGTGTTGTGCCCCGGTGAAAGTATCCTTCAATATACTTAGGTGTAATGTGAAAAAACATTTGTAATGTAAAAAAATGTTAGACTTAGAGCTCCAGGTGACAAGATCATTTTTGTATCCAACCCTTTAACACTGAAGGGACAGCTGCAAGATGCAACACTAAAATGTGGGCTGATGTTTTGACCCCTTTTGGGTTTCCACACTTAGTTCTTTACAATGGCAATTGGAGCACAGCTGCAGAGACTATTTATCATGCCAGAATAAATTGCAGAAAATATTCTTTCTGCATGCAGCACACCCTTAAAAGGAGTCAGACACACAGTATACAGACTTTCATGTTTGATTTCCCCATAGAATTACTTCCCTTTTTGTCAAGTCCAACCAACCCATCATAGAGGTAGAAACATGATTTTGTTGACTTGGACAGGAATGTAATCAGCTTATTGTAAGACGTTTATCAGAGAAATAACCAAGCCATTCCCTTAGGGCCTTCAGGTTGGAAAGCAGAGAATGTGGGGGTTTTAGCTTCTTTTGCCATTTTCTTGGAAAAGTTGGTTATATTGAATTGTGGGATGGAGTAATTTAGTATTTTGTTGCCCTGTACTCTACACTGCTAATCTGAACCCCTTGAACTAATGCACTGTTAATTCTAATTCTAAATTATTGCTAGTTAAATAAAGGATCTCTTTAAGTAGAAGCATAGTTTGTGGGAAGGAAGATATTTTGTATTTTAATGAAATTCAAGGCTTTAAAACAGCTTTACCGCAGGTTCAGAATTAACTATGTCAAAATGGTATTGCCTATGCTTGAAAGATTTCATCCCCAAATAGAGAAACTCTCATGAGATCACATCCCCTAATAGACTTTTCAGATTTAAGTAGAAATCTCATAGCCATAACTGTTCTCATAGCTGTTCTCCACACTCAGACTGGATCCAGAAAATGAACCCATACATGTAGTATTAAAGATCAGAACACAGGAGACCCCTCAGTGAAATTACCAGGATTAGAGTGAGTCACTTCTGAAAACCAGCAATCCAAAGACAGAAGTTTGTTGTCACACACAGCAAAGATGTTATAAAAACGTAATACCAAGAATGCCTTGCTCGTTGATAAGTACATCTGCAAAAATAATGTCTGCCAGGGCAGTAAATTCTTGTTTTACCAAAAAAAGTGGCAATATGTGTTCCAAGTTTGCTTCCAAAACACAAAATAAGTTGGGAGGATTTGATTTCTTTCCTGGATCTATAATTTTTCAAGGATCAGTTGGAAATATTTTATTTTCTTTCTAACTCAAAAGACTAGGAAAAAAAAAATCAATATTTCCACATTATCAGAAGTAACTCGTAAAATGAAACATGTTGGTATGGAAACTGCACATAGCAGTTCTTTATGTTAATGATATGAAGCAGCAGATGCAGATTGTGATTTAGAACTTGGAAAAACTCACTTTTTCTGACAATATAGAGACTGAAGCCTTTGGAGTATGCACTTTTATTTTACATCCCTGAAAACAGGAAGAAAACATTAATCAAAATTTTTTATACCTTGTGTGCTTGAGATTAAGGAGTAGACACTTAAGATGTCACAATATGTACTGGATTATGCCTTTAAATTAATTCATTTTGACTCATATAGTTTATATTTAGCTTCCTCAGTTAACCTATTTTTCAGTGAAATGTAAAGTAATATAACATGATAAAATATTTTATATTAAACATGAAGGTCTTAGGTAAAAATACATGGCATTTCTTTACGAAGAAATCTGAATCACACTCTGTGGATGAATCAATTTGTAGTTATGTCAAAAAATGTTTCACAAATACAGCTGTGATTCAACTGTAGCACGTTCATTTCCGAAAATGTGATGGACTTCAATTTTAAATCTCTTGTTTTGAGCTGGATTCAGTTTATCTGTTTTGGTGCTAGATGCTTCAATGAAAGGTATATTCTGAAAGGCCCTTGTATTCCTGGGGGCTGGAAAGGGTCATTGAATCTAATTCCTTATTGTTACAAGTAGCCCCACCATCTAATCCTTTAAGCTCTATCTCAAAGCTAGTTAAGATTTGGGGTTTGTCTCTCTGTTTCTTCTATTTTCTATCTTAAATTTGTTTTTTATTTGTTCATATCCATTTGTTGCGCCAACACTGTCTTACCTTAAAAGCTTTATTTTCTTTTGCCTTCTTTTGTCCCAGGCAAACAAGCAAAACTCTTGTCCCATTAGGGATTTTCCATTCCTATGGTCATCCTCATGGCCCTTCTCCCTCCGTACCAGCTAGAATTCAGTGATTCAAGCTGCAGACATTATTCCAGGTGAACTCTCACCAGTACAATGGCATTGTACTTCCCCATGTTTGGCAATACATCGTTTGACACATCCTGGCACTGCGTTTTCTTTCTCGTGGCTGCAATGTAGCGGTAGCCTATTGTCAACCTGAGATTACAACGACAACCAGGGATAATTCTGTTACTTTCTTTTTCTTCTGATGAGCTTCCATGTTAAGAATAGAAGCTCCGCTGCTAGTCAATCAAGCGTAGGACTTTTTTTTTTTGTTCAGTGCAATTACATTTCATCTTTTTTCTAATGTGGCTTTCCTTAAAATCACCCGACTGCTCCCTCCATTCCAATTCACTCTGAATAGATGATACCTTCTGATTTCATGACAACAGCAAATTTTACCTGTTTATTTACTTATTTTGCATGAAAATTGTTGAAGATATTTAGCCATTTTGCTACCAGTGATTGAGGAATTTAATGAGTAATTTCTTTCCCTTTCAATACATGCATTTTTGTCACTGTATGGCCTTTGCTTATCTGCTAAAAGGAAAAAATAAAAGCAGTAAGCTACTTTATTTTCCTATTCTACTACACAAAAGCAGAGGAACACATATTTTGGACAGACGTAGCTCTGTTTTCATGTTTATTAACTGCTTTATTTCTTGCATAAGAACAAATTTAAAATTAAAAAAAAAATCCATGAAATTTTAAAGGAGAATTTATATACTTAAAGCAGGACACCTGAAGTACAGTATTTACAGTCTCTACATTTTGTCTTTGTCATAACACTGTGCTTAAAAAGCCTGAAGTTATTCCCAAGCTCTACACCACAGAATCACAGAATCACCAAATGGCTGATGTTGAAAGGGACCTCTGGAGCTCATCTGGTCCAACTGCCCTGCACAAGCAGGGTTACCTACCTCAGGCTTCCCAGGACTGTGTCCAGATGGCTTTTGAATATCTCCAAGGATGGAGACTCCACAGCCTCTCTGGGCTGCCAGTGCAAGTGTTTGATCGCCCCCCTCCAAAAAAAAATAAAATATCTTTTTTTTATGTTTAGATGAAATTTCATGTGCTTTAATTGATGCCAAGGGTCTTTGATATGTTAGTGGGCACTACTGAGAAGAGTCTGGCTCTGTCTTCTTCATTCCCTCTTGTACCAGGGAGCCCAGAACTGGACATAGTATTCCAAATGTGACCCCACAAGTACCGAGGAGAGGGGAAAGATCACCTGCCTCAAATTGCTGGCAAAACTCCTCCTAATGCAGCCCAGGATATTGATGAGCTTCTTTATCACAAGGGTGCATTGCTGGAACATATTCTGCTTGTTGTTCACCAGATCCCTTCATAATTTGTCTTTAGTAGCCACTGCTCCCTATGGAAATACCCTGTACAGTATAATTGAGAGTGTAATTTCTCTAGGAGAATGATTTTGAAGATTTGTACAATTCCCTGCAAATTAAGACAACAAGAAACTCAAATAAATACACCATTGCAATGTTGGCAGCAAGGTGAAAATTTGGAATTTGTTGTGCAGATTTGTTGAAAAGTTTTCCCCTTTTCTCTTTCAGTCCTTTTTAGTGCTAATTTGAAGTGATTGGCTGTATGATGGAATCATCTCATTAAATGTGAATGATAAATTGCAGATTAAGTGACCAAAGCTTAAGCAAATAGTTTTGGCAGAGGGGAATTTCGCAAGGTAGCAGTTGTTTCTAACATTTTTTTATGGCGTTGAATTTTCACTGTTGTGTCTGTGTTCCCTCTGGTGCAGCCTTCTTCCCAAACTGTTTTCTCACTGAGACACCACAGGGAAGGCCCTGTGAAGAAGAAGGTTTGACCTGAGTTGAGCAGTAGCCCCATGTATGTGCCTCTTTCCTCACCGAATTCAGAAGTGCAAATGTTTTCTACTTTGCTTTTTAGGCTGGTAACAAATATCATTAGATCCTTGCGGTGTCACTTCTGACTTCTGACCTTTTAGCCCTGGCAAGCCTCCTGTCTGCCAGCCGAGGCAGCACCTCTAACCCACCAGCTTGGCTGCACGAGATCTGGTGCCTGGTGGCTTCGTAGCGGGTTGCTGTAGACACTTAGCACTTCCCGTTGGACAGATTCACACCATTTCATCCTGGAATCTGCGCTGCCTTGCTACTCCAGCCCAGACCAACCACTGCCCCCAAGGAAGCAGTAACCTTCTAAATATACAGTTGTCAGAATCTTAACATTTTGTTACAGATCTGGAGGATTGGACAGTGACCCATTATTTCTCTAAGGATATTTTAAGGCCTTGCTCTATAAATATGCAGAATAATTCCATCAAATACCACATAGCATTTAAGAGTCTAGCACAAAGATGCTTTAAGCTTTGTTCTCTGGGTCCTACCATTCATTCAAGATGAGTTCAGAGCTTTCAGCCACCTGTGATAGTGTGAGATGTGCAATTACTCAATATGAGCACATGATTAAACAAGTTCATTACTGCATATAGCAACCTACTGCCTTTCTGACTTCTTATAACTACAATGCACATGGCCCAAACTGTAAGATAAAAAGCCTTGGTTTCAACCTCAGTGAATATGCTTCAAGTTTGCAATAAGGCTGATTTTGAAGCAAAACCATGCTCATTTACTGCCACTGAAGCAGGCAGCACCTTGACTGCACTCTTCATCCTCAGATTTTGACTGTCTAATAAAAAGTTCCTATGAGACACCATGATGAGACACGTGCCCAGGAGTCAGTGAATGGGAGTGATACGCCAAGATTCAGGCAAGAGGCCCTTTTTCCAGGCTCACTAAGGGCCCTCCCATTGCTCTGGATACGCACACCAGAGTCAGTGCACATCCTCCTTCAGCAACGATAAGGATGGAGGAGTAATACTGCTCAGTGCTCTTCCATTGCCAGTCCCTCACAGCTTAAGGTGATGGATCATTTCTTCCTACAAGAGTTGTAAGAGACAGCTGTGTTACCTACTCTTGTCCTTTATTTTATTCTCCAGTGATAGCACAAGGTTCCCATTTTCTCCTCAAGGCCTCTTCAACGTGATATCCTAGCACAAACAGGGCAAGTGGATTTGTTTGGACTATCTTCTGAGCATTAAAACATGTCCTGATAATGCCATAATAATGAGGTTATTCATGAGTGTCGCAGTGCTGTTTCTTCTGAAGCTAAAACACCTCCAAAGCAGCTACTCCTTCTTACATTAGACTATGTTAGTGCAATAAAGAACATAAAAGAAGAATAATGCAATGCAACAAAGATTTGGAAACTTCAGTTCTTAATTTATAGGTGTTGCCTCTATGTCCCTGGATGTGATCATAAAAAGAAATATTTTCATATGTTAACCATAGCTGAAATAAGTTCAAGAAATTACCAGAACTGAAAGCTTTTTAAGCAATAATACTTAACACCTATTGCAATGAAGTTGTTGACTGGAACCTAACATTGCGTTCCTGGCAGCCCTAGCATTTATGTTTCCATTCATTGTTGTTGAAAAATACCTCCTACTACCACGAGGGATGGTTTCATTATTGTCACAATTATTACGGAATGGTCCAGGAAATTAGCATTGCAAGACTGTGAACTGTCAGTCATATTTGAATCATTCTTTCACTATAGGCTGTTTTTCAGTAAAAGTTACTTGGATTTACTAAGAATGCCCTTGAGATGTTTTGCCTAAGATGCTTATTACAGAGCAATACACTTCACATAACCTCTTGCCGTTATGGCTGAGAATCCTGTGATTTCCTAGCATGGATTCAGCATTTTTAAATAGCAATGTTCTTTTTAAAAGTTAAATCTCTAAAAATACTGACAGAAATGAGATAGTAGACTTTGTACTACAGAGGAAAGAAAATAGAGCATGTTTTGTTCATGGGGGGCTGCAAATATAGTTTATTTCATGTTCTGCATCTTTGCTCTCTTTCCACAGTGAAATCAGATGAGTTGCAAACAATCAAGAAGGAATTAACCCAAATCAAAACAAAAATTGACTCCTTGCTAGGGAGACTGGAAAAGATTGAAAAGCAGCAAAAAGCTGAAGCAGGTAGGTAAAAGCAATTTGTAGTCAAATGAATTAAATTAGAACCCAGTTATCAGTCAAGCAGACAGACTAGAGAGAACTGAAGCTTTCCAGAAATTTTGCTACATAATGGAGGCCTGAACAAGGTAAATTAGCTCTCAGGTAGAGCTATTGGGAGGATAAATTAATATTCTTCTCAGAGCATGCAACATCCTTTCAAGAATTGTTCAAGAAAATAAAAGATTCTTAGTAGAAGTTCTGGAGACAAAACGTCACTAAAAAATTGACTGAGGAGAACTAAGTTAGAGTTGGGTGACCTTGGGCATGCTTGTGCTATCCACATTAAGAATTATTAGATGCTCTACATCAGGAATTATTACCTGGGCAATGGACAACAGTCACAAGTTGCAGCAACAGAAATTCCTGTTTGATATAAGGAAAAGAGATGCAACAAATTTGTATAGCAGGTTGCCCAGAGAGAGTGTAGTAGCTCCATCCTTGGAGACATTCAAAACTCATTGTGCCAAGGTCCCATGGGCCTGGACCAAACTTTGAGTTTGGCTCTGCTTTGAAGAGGGGTTGGACTCGGAGAGTCCAGAGATCCCTTCCCACCTCAGCTGTTGTGTGAAGCTGTGGCATCTTTGTAAAACTGGCCGCACCTCTAGTGCAGCTTTTCTCTGGCTTGAAATGTTTTGTTTTGAGGCAATCTTTGGGAATGACAAAATCCAACACTACTTTTTAATTTAGCCAAGATCTTTGTTTCTATCATTGCAGTGATCATTTTGTCAGCTAAATGATCTCACCTGGCAGCACTTTAAAGCCGTGCTGAGCAGTTTTAAGGGATTTATAAAGTTGTATTTTCCCCACAGTATAGACAGAAAACAATCTCAGTTCTTACCACTGTTTATGGTATTTCCTTGGGTATTTCCTTATAAATCACATGGTATATCTCTGTACAGGGGCTGTGTACTAGCGAGCTGATGTTGATGACAGCCAGCAGGGAAATGGAAGCCTTATCTCCTGCAAAATCTCAGTGTTCCTTCCCCTCCCTCCCCTGTCCCCGCCTCCCCCCTTCAGTCTCTGATGAAAACTTCAAATGTATTTTGTGTGAAATGTGTGAAAGAAATTCTGTCTTGGAACCCACAGCTGCCTGGGTATCTGAGCGCTCAGATTTGTGTCCCTTGCCTAACTCAAATCAGTGAAGCCAAAAAGACCCAACAGGACACGTAACCAGAGCTCCATCAAGATTATCTGAAACATTGGTGGGAATTAGCAGTTGAGGTTCATGAACCTAACACAGGCAAAAAAGATATTTAGATCTGGATGTCTCCTGTTCCCAAGTGCCTGCTCTATTTGCTGGTCTGTTGAGGGGGTATCTCTCTGAACCCAGAAGTTTCATGCTGGCATTCAGAAATAACTCTAACAAAAGTCTCCCTAGGGCAGAACACTACAGAAAAATATTTTGTGGATAACAATTTAAAAAAAAAAAAAAAAAGCAACAGCAAAAAACCAACACCAGCTCTTTAAAAAACCCTACCTTTTATTTACAATCATTTTCTAAGTTAACAGACAAGGACCTATCCCTCAGCTGTTATACTTTACACCACAAAATGAGTGGTTTTTTCAATGCCTAAGGTAAACCATTAGTACAAAGTATGATTATCTCTTTCAGGAGAACTGTACATGATATGTATTCATTAGATTCTATTTTGTATTTTATGCAAGTTAGACAAAAGTTGGTAAAATCGGTGAAGGTGCAATTGCAAGGCTTTCCGTTGAACCACTTGTGTACTGAAATGCTCTGAGATGGCGAATCACTACTTCAGGGAGCTTTTATATAAAATACATTGCTATGCAAAACAACCTGCATGTCATTGTACTTTGATATCCAACTTTCACTCCTGCTAAAGGACTGTGGTGAACTCATTTAAATAAAAAAATCAGCTTAAAGAGGAAAACATTGATCTGTATTGAATCATACTGTTATGCCTTTTGAAGACAAGCAACGAATAATATCCTCAGAGGTGAAAAACTGGTTTCAAATTGTTGGTGTTTTAAAACACCAGGTGCAAAACCCATCCCCCATATTCCCTGCCTCTCGTCTGTGGGTGTGAGGAGAAAAAACACCTCAGAGATACCAGTAAACCTGGATCCCCATTTAATTCTCCTGAGCTGATGAAGAGGGTCATGCAGCCTGAGTGATTAGTCTGCAGATGATTGCTTCCTCAGCTAAAAGATTTGTGTAAGATAAAGCTACACCAGTAGCTGAATTATTTCATTTGTGGTATCAGATGTGAGATGATTTTGTTCCTTCTCTATGGTTTGGCGATATTATTTCTGACTTTCCTCCGCCAGGACGCGTGGCCTCACTAAAGCTGGGATCAGAGATGATCGATATCTCGTTTACACAAAACAAAAATCAAGCCATCATCTTGCCCTTTTTAAGTTTGCGTCACTCTCACAAAAAAATATCTAATCATTAATCGTAAAGGTTATACACCTGGAGGAACATCATAGGTTAAACGGACCAGCTGGACAAGCTCAGTGCATACATGGGTTACTGCTCTGTAGCTGTGTGAAAACTCCTTGCAGGAACAGCTGATGTTCTGTCTTTTACTGTTCTCAACCCCTGACCACTCCCATGTGGGAAATATAGATATAAGGATTTCCTGTACATGGGGAAAAACTGCTCCTTTGTTTATAAAAATCTGAATCAGGAAGGCAGGGATAAGAAGCTGTTCTGATGTGAAGACACTGTTAGAGGAGAATATTCTCCCTATAATAGGAGAGATGGGTGCTGGAAAGTAGGATCTTAAGTTTAGCTTCTCAGAAGAGCACAAGAGTCAAATGTTGAGCTAGTACTTTAGACTCCCCTGAAGAACCCAGATTACACTCTCATTCAGACAATTAAGCAAGTCACCTAATTTTTCAGCAGCAGTGTCCTAAATTTTCCCATTTCAATGTATTAAGTCCATCATTTCAGGAACCGTTTTTGAAAGCCTTGACCTAAGTTGATTCAGTTTTCACTGCCACAGATGAGTTAATCTCAGAAGTGGCTGGAGGCAGAAGGTGGTGGGGCAGGACATAGTAGGTGTAACTGATTCAGTCCACATTTCCTTGCACAGTAAGGCAAGTAACACAATGAATTATAACTAGAATGGTATTGTGTAGAGCATCTTACTATTTTTTATTTTTTAAGTCCAAGAATGTTTCTGAAGAAATTAAGTGACTAAGGGAGAAAATCTTAATTGTTCTATGTCTCAAGCAAATGAATTTGAAAGTGGGGGAGTAGAGACTAACAAAGACTAAAGAGATTAAAGTAAGTTGCAAAATAAATGTGCAGAGGTAGAAGGAAATACAGATGTCTGGTTTAAGACTATGATACAAAAAAGTGCAAACAGATTTTAAGATTATATGCAGCTGGTAATAATTTATAGTAAAATAATCATATATTCATAGAGCTGAAAAATATTGAGCTTCACAGGCAATCTGCAGATTCATCGGCTGTCCAACAAGACAGGTCATGCACGACTAGTGTTATAGAACAGTCAATCTAACAAAGGAAAAATTGGGTTTGTTCTTGAAATTTGAGCACTGATGGAGATTTCCACCATCAGATTGAAAACACATTGGTATACCAGCTACACGCAACCAATTCTCGGGCCCATATTCACTTTCAGCATGTAAAGCTTTCCATCTAAACTCCTGGTATGCATAGGAATAAGACTCACATCCCTCCAACCACTCGTCTGGCCAGTCTGTCTCTGTCAGTCCTCCCTCAATCCTCCTCTGGATTTCTGCTGGCCTGATGAAATTCCTCAGCATATCCAGGAGTCTCGCGATACATAATCACAACAACTCAGCTATCTGCACTAAGCCAACCAGAACGGATCCTCTGGGCCTCCATGGAAATGGTCTTTCTTTTCACCACTTTGTGGAAATTATAGGAAATACTGTATCTGGCTAACTGGAGGGGAGTATTCTCCAGTTAGTTCAGCACATTATACCAACAGGGAGAAACTGTTACTTTACTCCATAAAAAATACGTTCAGTTGTCTAGAAGGATTTCTTGATTATCTGTATGGTTGTTGAGCTATATTCACAGCAAATTTATGCAAATCCTTGTTCACTTATTGGCAATTAACAGCCTTCCGCTTCTCAGAGTATAGAGATTTAGGTACGTCTCATTGGCTGCAGATAAATATACGGTGACGATGCCAATTGGATTACCAAGGCAAAGCAAAGTTCAGAAAATCAAGAAGTTGGACGTGCTGGTAGATCAAGCCTTCATCCACTGCATGGGATAGATGAGCATGTTGGTACTATGCTTGATTTGTGCATTAATCTTTGAAAACAATATTTGCCTAGTAGGTACTAACACACTGATTTTTACAAAGCTAGCTCATCTGGAGATTGGAAAATTAGGTTTCTTCCTCAGAGCACTTTTCTATGCCACCAATAGGGAAGGCTACTGGATCTCTATAGAGTATGTTTTCCTTACAGAAGCTCAAAAGAAACAAATGGAAGATAATGCTGATTTGATCCAAGAGGAATGCATATCAGAGAATGCAGATAACTCTACAGAAGAGCCAATTGAAGGAGGGCCAGATGCAGATGGGGATGGAGAAGAGATGACTGATGGGATAGAGGAGGATTTTGATGAGGATGGCAGCAATGAGCTGGTAAGGAACAACCATGCCATGTCTCTCTATACAGTTGCTACAAGTAACCACAGAGAACCAACAATCTGGGTTAACAAAAAAAGCTCACAGCAGCACTGTGATGTTCTGTAGCTAGTGCCTAGTCCTACGTGCTTCAGCACACTGTAGTATCAATTAAGCATAAGGCCCTCCGAGGATAAATAAGAAAAATATATTTTACTACACTTGGTGATTTTAGAAAGGAAATGAAATGTTCTTTAAATTGGTTTGCACTTATTATTTTGCATTCATGAAAATGTAGATGGGGGGGGAGGAGGGGACGGAACCACAAGCAACCATGTTTTCCTAGCTGCAGCATTTCAAAATCAAATAAGATTCTAGAATGGAGAACTTTCTCATTAGTAAACATGTGCTCTTCCATAATTCCCAGTCCCTGCCTTCCATGTCTATCTTCTGCAGGGTGTGTTGGCAGCTACAGATATTTTTGATGGAAGGATTTTTCCCCAAGAAATATTCAGCTAAGAGACGTTTGGGTTGTCAGCCTAAATCTGCACCTTTCATGAAATGCCTATCATGTTGTTAAGTTATTAAGTTCTTATAGAGAAACATTACAAAATATCTTGAAAGTCAGATTTACACTTTTTTTTCCATTCCTAATAGGAACGGATCGGTCACATTGTTTTAGACTCTATAATACTCTCCCTCTCTTCCCAGCTTTCATATTCTTTTGCTTTGGGCAGAAATCACTTCTGTTGCTCGGTGTCACTGTCCCTGCTTGCTTTTTAACACACGTTTAATCATGTCTGCACTGTAAAGATAATTAAGTGATGCCAACAGATATCAGTCGGCAATGGGCACAGCTGAACCACCACCAAGTCTGGAGTAATGGGGGCATGTGAACGAACAGTGTTTTGTACCGCTTACGGAAAACACAATGCAAACCTACTGCTAATTTGAGGGTCTGTTTCCCTTTAGTGAGCACAAGGCCCTCTGGAATTTAGAAATCCTGAATAATATTATGCCCAGGAGAAGCTACTACAACCCGAATCCCCTTCTCTTTTAACACGCAATGTAGAATAGATGACATTATCGTTTTTGTCTCAAAGGAACAGGTTCTCCTGTACAGGTATGGGGGACCTTTGTAAGCAGTTGCTACTTTGAATTTCTAGGAAGTTGAAGTTTAGTAATGAATAAATAGTTGTAAATATAATATCTCATCGTGGCTAAAGCCTGATCAGCTGAAGTGATATTAGCAATAGGGGTGACCACAGGCTAGCAAGACTGGTGGGTTTTGCACTAATTAGGTGTCAGACTCCCTGCTGCAGACAATAAATGGGGAAGTCAACATGCGGTATATTAGCCTCTGATTGTTCAGTGCTGTCATTTCACCCAGCGAGTATGACATATTTAGCATATCCCTACACTATATAATGAAGCATGATATGGAAGAATTTTTTCGTCTTGCAAATGTCTAAGCAGGAAAGTTTCTACAAAGCAAGCCGCACAGGAAGACTTCATTAGCGGTGAAAGCCTAGAATCGGCACATTTGCACGCTGCTGCTTCCAAGTTAGAAAGCCTTTCCAAGGTTTATGTTATGGAATTAGTTGAAGTGCAATGTGTTGCAGACACAGCTCCAAAGACAGCTCAGAGTCTGAGCCACACATCTAAGGCCGGGGGGAGAAACAGCTCCAGTTTCTCTGCATTATATTACCAAGCCCCTCGAGTGCCAGGAGGAGGTGGCTCAGTGCACATGGAGAGTGGCACAGAATCATAGAATGGTTTGGGTTGGAAGGGACCTTAAAGATCATCGAGTTCCAACCCCCCTGCCCTGGGCAGGG
>JAOXNO010000013.1:131285852-131296044 GCA_028565335.1 Limnodromus scolopaceus
GAAAGGGGATCTTATTAATGCTTAGAAATATCTAAAGGGCTGGTGTCAAGAGGATGAGGTCAGGCTCTTCTCAGTGGAGCCTGGTGACATATTCAAAAAGAACGGTGCCTGCAGGTCTTTACCCTATATTGAGCTTGCCCTCTCATAAAAAGCTTTTTAGGAGAAATACAGAGTGCAAACTATTCCTACTGCATCGTGCTTGATGACTACGAAGCACAGAGCTTAGAGAAAACCGTCATCTGGCAGGTGATCTGATGGCCAGGCTCTCTCACAAAAACTGTCCTTTACGTGCAGGACATTCTTAAAGATCTACAGATGTAAAGACAGGAATTATCTAGTCTTTAAGGGGAGGTAAGTGATAAAACCATTAAACCTCTAGAAGACAAGATGGAAAACTCTCTAGATTTTTACTGAATTTTATCTGATTTACTCCATCATTTTTAGTGATTATAGTTTGGGGCCCATTAAGTACAACTGCATTTTCATTTAGTGAGGTGTTTAATATTTAATGGTGGCTTTCCAAAGTTATATACATTGTAATAGTGGAAAGTTAAAATTAATTGAATCTAGTATAATTTGAGTCCAGTAAAAATGCTAGAAGGATCATACTGGAACTATAATAACAGTAGCAATAGCATTTCTGGAAGACTGAAATACACTGTTATGCCTAAGAAGACTGTTTCCAATAGCTCATTCTCAAAATGCCACCCAGATATGGAAAAAAAAAACCAGCAGAAATAGTTTCAGGTGGAAAATGAACCAATAAATATTTCATAACCTACCTCCAGCTTTTTTTTCAGAGCTTATGATGGCAATTAGGACAGTATATACTGTTTCTTTGATATTGTCTCTGTCTGCCAAGGCTATATGCTCAGTTGGGTTATTCAATTCTTAAAATGCGTTATGTTCAAATCATGCTTTCTAAAGTGGTTTTCTGTCAGAACCACATCAAATGAAAGCCATATTGCTGGCTTAAACGTAATTCAGCTCATCCTTGTTGTGTCAGGATGTTTTTTTATATATACAACAGGAAGGAAATGAAAAGATTAAAAAAAACATTAGTCATCATGAGGTTTTTTAATATCATCAGCACTACCGTAAAGCCAGCTGATAAATTGCACACTATTCAGAAGCAAGAGATAGAATAAAATTAGTATTGCATTACACTAGATTAATCATAGCCCCGGGTTACTGTCATTCTATGGAAAACAAAAGCTTGACTAGTTCAGATTTTAAAGTTTCTTCTCAGCCTTTAAGATTATTTGCCTCAAGAGGCAAATAACAACCCCACGTACTGAAGGAAGAACACAAGATTTTGGGCTGGTGGGGTTGGCAGGTTTTTGTCATTGTTCCTAAATGACAGCAAGGAAGCATTGGTGACTTGGATCCAGACGGTTCACGGTAACGCATCATAACAGTCACCTAATGAAGCTTTTTAGTGCTGGTGACAGGTAAATGCTTGAAAGGTTTATGGCAGGGAAAAAGCTTCAATAAATAACTTGAAAATGTATCTCTCTTCTTACTTGCATAATTATTGCTTTACATAATGGCTTAATGGAACAGCAAAGCATAGGTGAAGTAAAGGCTAGAAAAGAGGAACTCTCTCCAGAGCTAATAAGATGTACAATGGGATTTCTTTTTACTTCTTGTAAAATGAATAGCTACTTAAAAACCATTAGCCCTCCTCGACTTTAGGGGAGAATTTAAAAATCTTTTTCATGTAGTTTACTCTGTCCAGGGATCAGGAGCTAAAAAGAGAGGAGATGAAGTTTTTTCTCAATGTATATTTTAACCAAAAGAAGAAAGTTATGGGATCTCTCACATAAGCTTCTCTCCCTGGTTACCCGTGAAGAGTACAGCCAGAAATCTGGTGCTCCCAGAGGGACCAATCTGGTGGCTGCTTCACAGGGCAGGAGCCCAGTCCTGCAGAGACTCTGATGTTTCTGTTAAAACCTTTTTTATTGGAAACCCAGTTTTTTAATAAATGGAAATTTTAACAGAAATCATCCTTTTTTTTTTTTTTTTTTTTTCCTGGGGAAGAAAAAGGCAGGCTTAAAACTCACTGAAGGAGGAGGAAATTGGCTAAAAAGAGCACCTGGAAAATTTTCAGGTTTGATCTGTATTGCACCAGGTTTTGTAAGCTGATTTCTGGTTTAGGTATAGGAAATGATAAAACTGAAAAAAAAAAAAAGAAAAAAAAAAGAAGAAATTGGCTGAAAGATATTTTTCCTGTCAAAAGTAAAAAAAAAAAAAAACCAACAAAAACCCTTATGTTGAAAATTTCACTTAAAAAAAGAAAGTATCTATTTCTGTTAACATTCTCTACTGTCACTTTTCCAAACAGATGTGATTGGGAAAGTGCTGTCAGTTTTTCTGTGGGTAGGTGAAGCTGGTACGTCTTATGCTCCCCTGCACCACCAGTTGCAGAATGCCTAGTTGAAGCTGGTAGCATTTACGGGTTGCATAGCAGGACTCTCAGATTTTCAGATTCAACCTGCCTTCAGCCTCTGCTGGAAGAATGACCCTCAAAAGTGTTGGCAGAGACTGAATTTCTGCTGTTTCATACTGTGGCAGGTAAAACAATGAAAGAAATCGAAGGATCTGCAATTACAGCCTATGGCATGTACACAAGAACGGTAATAAAATAGACAATGTCAAAAGGGAAGCCACTGAGGAAAGATCCATCCATCTCGTAACTGTAAGCGTCATTGAAAGCACACAGTCAATGCAAATGGTCCAGAATAAGGCATATAAATAGTGCAAGGGGGTCGAAGCAGAGAATCCTACACGCAGTTTATTAGATTGAATGCTATTATGCAAATAAAGCATTTAATTGCAAAGCAGCTAAGACACGTTCTTCTATTTTCTGCTGCTAAAATAGAAATTGTTCAGCAGTTATTGAGGGGAAGCACACTTCAGCCTCAGCAGCTCTTGCTTGATTCACTGTGGTTATTTTGGGCCAGGCAGCCTAACTTAGGACTGCTGCAGGTACCTGACTTGAGCCCTCCAAGGTTTAAGGTGGGAAAGTCTGATAGATGTCGGTATTTGATTGATTCATGAAAAAGTCCTAGTCCTCTTCCCTCTTTTCTCCAGTTGTCTTGGCTTCCCTTTGAGATTCTGCTGGAGGAAATTCTGTGCCTACATACTAAAGTGAACATTTCGTTTCTCAGTTTCTACAGATCAAGTGATGAGATGTCATGTGTGAACCCCTTCAAGGCCAACAAGAGAAACTCCGACTTCCCTACAGAAAATTGTGAACTGCGGTTTCTTACTGGCTAGCAACACCTTAGATTCAATTTGTATGAAAACCCAATTTACTTATTAAAATGGACGTTACTGTTCAAATATTAGAAATTCCATTTCTTATATGTTCTAAGCTGTACAATTGTCAGATTTTTATGGTTTAGATTGTAAATGTGTTTTTCTCTGGCTAATTATTGGTATTATTTTTTTAATTTTGATGTCTTAAAGGCCAATGTACT
Source organism: Limnodromus scolopaceus (assembly GCA_028565335.1). Classification (NCBI taxonomy): domain Eukaryota; kingdom Metazoa; phylum Chordata; class Aves; order Charadriiformes; family Scolopacidae; genus Limnodromus; species Limnodromus scolopaceus. The sequence goes on from JAOXNO010000013.1 coordinate 131,289,335, forward strand.
GTATCATAATAATATGAAGGACATATTTAACAGGTGTGGGAAACACTGTATACAAATGTATATTTCTAAAAGCTATTTTTATGATTAGCATGTTTTACCATATTTAGAGTCAGGTGATATTGTACTTCTTTGTTTACAGCTTAATTCAAACAAGATCACACTTAAATACATTGTATGGTATTTTCCATTATTTTATTTATTACATTCATCATTGGAAAAACGTTTATTAATAGGGATAGCTGCTAAGAAGTGAAATCATCAAAATACAAGAGCAATCCTTGATAAACTGCAAATTGGACCCTCCTGTAAATGCCTTTCTTCAGATAAGCACTCTCTGTGATGCCATTCACTAGACAGTTGTTACAGCGGTTCCTGCAAGTCTCTAGTTGTTACCATATGGAAAGTGTACATGACAGTCAGTCTCCTGTTTAGCCAGGTAAATCACTTATAGACTGCCAATATTGGACAATCTGAGTTAACCTACTGATTATTTTTTCATTTATTTTCTGGAATTAGTCTTTCCACTCCTGAACCCCTAAAGCCCTCCTAAAACCCTGCGGTTGGAATAACGAATTATTACAGAAGTTGTAGGGGGAATCTCAGTATAGAATTTCTTAATAAATCATCTTTCCTTTCAAACAGAATGGATGCATTATTTCTCTTGTGTTTCTGAGATATTAAGGGTATCAGAGCATATATGATATACGCACAAGGTCGTCTTCTCTAATGAAAGTACCAACTTGTTCACCACCCCAAAGCTAGACCTCCTTAGTACTGCAAGTCCCATGATATAAGGTATAGATATGCATTTATCTACATACTTATGTGAGATATACTCTTATAGAAAGAGATATGGCTTTAAAATGGTTGCAGAGGAAAAAAATATTTAATAACTACAGCCTTCCACGGGGGAGAGACATTAATGTAAGAAGTACCTGACATAGTCAAATGGAGCTCAGACCCAGCTGTGTGCCAGTTTGCAGCACAGAGCCCTGACGTCCACTGATATCCATAGCCAGGGGTATTTAGTATCATCCAACACCACAAAGATGAACATTTGCACTGCTCTTTCAGTCATTCTCTGTAGGCTGAAAGCAAGAGAAAAATAAAGGTACCAGAGAGGCTCTTTAATAGATCAGACTTTCAATTTTTATAAAAACCAGCAGTTTCTGAGATGATAAGTTCGCCTCAAACAGTGGGAGTATGAGGAGGTGGGAGCTCAAAGTCTCCAGTCAGGTACGCAGCATGGGGACCGTCATCACGGAAGGACTGATATTCTTCAAATATTTGGAAGAAGAGCATACATTTGAATTTAATTATCTATTACTGAGTATTACTTCGCTAGGAGACTATGTAACATAGCATTCTCAGTTACGTTTGTGTGTCTGATATTTAGCTATTGTCCGTGGAGTTAAATGGATTACTTAAGTGCTGAGTAGTACCTAGCTACTTAATTAAGGAAAGAATAGTATAAGTAGTTATGCCTGACCATAAAGTATCACAGCTTCAGAATCCACCAAAGCTGTCTCTCCCAGAAAAATGCAGCAAAGGATATTACTACTATGTAAGTGAAATGTTAAGTCAAATCAAAGGCTGAAATATTTCTCCACTTACAATCGATTAGTTATAGGTTATCATCATTTTTAACTGTAAAAATGCAAAAAGAATTACCATTTTGGGATCTCCGTCTTTGGCTGACAGTTAAAAAAAAGCACTCCAGACTTTAGCAGCCCAAGGGGCATTTTGCCCATTTCAATCATGCAAATGCTTGGCTGACTTAAAAGATGCAGATTTTTATCCGAGAAGATCAGTTCTGATGTTGGTGTTAATAAACTATGTATGAGAATCAGCTAGGCCTATCATCTCTTCACCACCTCCATTCCAAATGAAGTAATAATCACAGAAAGCACTCTATTAGATTTTTACAAATTCCTGCCAATCATTACCCTTAGATTATATATTCACAGAAATTATTGCACCGTCAGAATGCTGTCACTCTTTCACATCACAGTTTAAGTCCTGAATATATTTTGAACACAAAAAGACACCTCTGATAACACCATGAGGCACTACTTCATTTGCAAGCCAGAAGCTCGTTGTGCCGTGCAGTCAATTACTGACAAGGTTTCTTAAGGACGTGCTTGCTTCAAATCGCTACAGAGGATGCTGGTAGCTTCAACAGAGCTTGATAGTTCTCTATGTTTCATGTATGCAGTACACTCAGTGTTGTTTGCTGTCATTACCTAGACTTATTTTACATGGGTTTTGTCAGTTGTGCTTTTTTTAACATTGCTCATCCCTTGCAACATGGAAGAATAGGAAACATAAAGGATCTCGTCAATCAGTTTGGATAGTCAACGGTCAAAATCCTTCATGGACAGTCCTGAATTAAACCAATTCGTTCTCTACACACACAGACCTATACTCTCTGTGTATTTCAGATATTTGTTTCAAACCTGTGCAGCTGCATGAATGGAAAATACTTACTAAACAGCTTTAAAGTTTGGATCAAGAAAAAAGATTTTTACTTTTGTAAACTCTTGTATTACATATTGCTGTGGTTCTTATCAGTTTTCTCTGTAGATTCATTTTTAGTTCTGAAAAATCATTGTACTTAAACTATGTAGATAGCTACAATCTTGTAAGCAGTCATATTTTTAAGAGGTGCCACTGCAAGTTAGGATTAAAGCATTCAAGGTTTGCCCATGTAGAGCAGATTGATGGTTCATTACGGTTTTCTTTAAAATGTTGTAACATAATTTTTACATGTCTGTAAATAAATATTTTCTCTGATTTATGCACTAATTCAGTTTTGTAGTGTCTTCTCTTAAAATGTGTCTAAGAAGCTTTCCAGGAAAAATATATTTCTCTGATGGAAAAACACCTTTTAAAGTTCTGTAATACAGCCGTGCTTCACAACCTTTCCAAGCAGACCAAACAGGAACAGGCATCCCTAGTACGAAGTACTTATCTTAGGTAGGATGGAGTAAGATGGAGAAAAGTGTAGTAAATACTGCAATCATTTTAACAGTTTGAGAAATTTAAGGACTTGTCCTGTGTTAAAAAATGACCAAGAAGAAATGTAACAAACTTCCTAAAAAGAGGAAATTCTTCTGTGGGGTCAGAGAGACGGAAAGAGAGAGGGCCATCGATGGCATTTCATTGAATTTGAGGAATGCATTTTCTTAATCTTGGAAGCTTCTAAGTTTCATCTACTACTAAAGTAGCACAAATATACCTTGTGAAAACCATGTTAATAATAGTTATATTTGTTGTAGTAGTTTGTATAAGGCCCATAGTTTTCTACATTTTAAAATATGTTGTCACTATAGTTACAGCTATGCCAGATTTTGCACAAGTTTGTGATTTTTTGAAATGTCTTACTCTTATTATGCTTGACACAGGGCCAATTCCTCATTCAGAAAGAACTCTGCTACAGATTAAATACCAGCCTATTGTCCTGGTTTCAGCTGGGAAAGAGTTAATTTTCATTCTAGTGATTGCTGTGAAAGGAGTGTCAATAATACCTATTGGGTTTAGTTGCTGCTAAGTGGTACTTACACTGTTTAAGGACTTTTTTCAGCTTTCCATAGAACAGACATAACGATGGAATGGCCAATTAAATATTCCATACCAAAGATGTCAAGCTCAGTATGTAAATGGGGGTTGGTCTGGGGTGGGGTGGGAATCAGCAATCGCTGCTCAGGATGACGCCAATTCACCAGGCTGTGAGAGTGTTATTGCTATTATTATTTATATTTTTCCTTTTCTGTTATTGTTTCCATTAAACTCTTCCTCCCTACCCTTCAGGGGGCCAGGATGGGGAGAAGGGGGGTGTGAGTGAGTGGCTGCCTGGTTCTAGTTGCCAGCTGGGGTTAAACCATGACACCGATGAAAATAATTTCTAATTCCTTTATAGTAGAGAAGGTAGCTTCTGAACTTCAAAAGGTTCCAGTTTCCATGTTTAGAAGAATCCTCAATAGTCTGTAAAATTTAAATAAGGAATACACCTGTTTTGAGAGAAAAAAGGATGGTAAAGTGAGATAATTTCATTAGCTGTACTTGTCTGTCAAGATATTAAGTAATAAACATAATAAAAAAGATAACTTTGATCATCTTCAATTCTGTGTTGGATGACACTGAGCATGAGGGCAACTGTTACTGAAATTAAGGCATCATTCAGCCAAGAACAAGCAGGGAGAACATCCTGCAGCGTTAGACAAATAAAACATCAAATAATCTAACACTTTATGGGTAAAGAAGCAACACTTTACAAATATTTTTGGAACAGAGAAGAAATTAACCCTTTGCACGATAAGTAACAAAGTAGAGAAAATATAATTTATGCAATTACGACATAGTCAGGATTATATCCCACTATTTTTTATTTGCTCATATGAAGATCCATTCTGAGCCTCATTCATTGCCATTAGGGACAAAGACTTTTGAGTTTTGAACCTGTCGGGAAAACGACTATAAAAAATAATGCAAAATTATTAGAGGAGTGGAGGAGTTTTCCACAGAGATAGTGGAATCTTGACTCTTTGCCTTAAGAGTCCTAAAGGGTGGCTCCAAAGTAAAGCATTGATAAGATTTTCTTCTCTCACAAACTCTTTACTCTGAGACAGTAACGTTGTTCCATGTCTAAATAACTTCAGACTCCTCCCTGAAGGAAACTTGCAGGACTTCTCTATCGTAAGAGCTCACCAAAGCCACCAACTCAGATCCAGTAGCCACAGGTGAGAAAACACCACCTCTTTATGGTTTGGCTTCCACACAAGAGGAAGGATAGTGTGTGTGTGGTGAAGCTAAAGACAGTTGGACACCCTAAACTAGAAGAAAAGATGTTTCTTTCAGCCAGTGGCTGCCAGTCTTAACAGTCAGTTAAGGACAGACTCAACTACAGATAAGAGGGTCTAGCCAAGGATATAACTGAAGATGCAGGAAAAATTCTGTAAAACTAGCATAAATTGACAATTTAGTACTGTAGCTCTGAGCATTTCTCACTAACGGAACGCTCATGGCCATGACGATGAAAGAGAGGAAGTAGAGGCACCCACGTACAGCATTTGCAGCCCTATTCAGGTGACCCATTCCCTTCCAACAACCTGGTCTGGAAAACTGAGAGGAAAACCCTCTGAGACATTGCTTAGGAAAAAAATAGTTGATGGGTTTTGGATGGTAGGATTATTAACTCATTCAAGACAGAAAGAGCTCAAAGTTTTTCCTTAATACATATTTTGGCGTTGCAATAATAAGAATCTATTTTATTAAACTTTCAAAGATTGCTGTTCCACACTTCTGTGAACAGAATTAATCCACAATTACCACATTGTGTCTTAACAGAAAACCTAGTTCTCATATCACCTATCCCATATAAATCCAACTAACCAAGCAAAAATGTTTATAAAGGTTACATTTAAAAACTTTCTGATAGTATGTTGGCTATGTATATTTAACAGCCTAAGGTAATGGAGAAGAAGCTTTGCGTGACCACTCTGTGGTGTATTACTATATGTGAATATATTTTTGATGTGTAGCTGTGCATATACAGAAAAAAAAAATATTCTTCCATTGCTTTGTGCATTGGATAATTAGACATGCTTCTCTTCAACTAGAGACAACTAATGTTGTGGAAAATAAGAATCAAACTCATCCCTGGGGTAACTGCTGATATCAGTTATTGAACGAGTACCTTCAGTGCCTGCTCCAACTGTATCCTTAAGCAGAAACTGTGATCGGTGTTACAGCAATATTTAGCATGTTATTTAAAGAAAAAAGAAGGGATAACTCATATTGCAGTCGCTAGTACTGCTACCGCAGCAGGAACACTCTGGAACACGGTGGAGGAGCAGGGGATAATCAATGGGGTAGGGCTGGGAATTGAACAGGACACTGAGCCTTACCTGGGGATGACGGAGGAAACGACTCAGGGGGGATGTGCTGCACTTGTATTCGTTTTCCATTTGAAGGAACCTGCCCCACATATTTATTTATTTTCACATCCCTACTTGTAATGCCATGATTCTGACTACTCTCTCAAGGGATAAGCCTCCAAACGTCCAGGTGATTTTGGTTGAACTTCCCAAGAATTCAACACTTACCAATGTTTAGCCAATCACATGGAAAATTGACCCACTCTTCAAAATTTTGGCCTTGTTGTTTAATCCACAAGGTGGGGGAGGCACTTAACAAATGTCTGTTTACTTGAGCAGCTACATTAACTTGCTTCCATTGTTAGGAAAACTGTAGATGAGACAGCTACACTTCTGACACAATCTAAGTGCCAAACTCCAAGAAAATGTACGCTGGTCCTGAGAGGAGAAGGCCCCTATAATCATAACGAGATGGCAACTGGGCACAACCACTAGAAAAATTAACCTCAACAGCAGCCCATGCTCGAATGACTGCCACCAAGGGGCTGATTGTTTGCCAGCAGCGACTGGACACTTTACATTACCGTTCCTCTGTAGGTAAGTGCTTTTATATGTTATCATAGAATCATAGAATCATAGAATCATTTCGGTTGGAAGAGACCCTTGGGATCATCGACTCCAACCATCAACCCTGCTCTACAAAGTTCTCCCCTACACCATATCCCCCAATACCACATCTAAACGACTCTTAAACACATCCAGGGATGGTGACTCAACCACCTCCCTGGGCAGCCTATTCCAATGCCCAACCACTCTTTCTGTGAAAAATTCTTT
>JAOXNO010000013.1:131307784-131330731 GCA_028565335.1 Limnodromus scolopaceus
CAGGGGAGTTGGACTAGATGATCTCTATGGTCCCTTCCAACTCTAAAAATTCAGTGAAATTCAGTGAAATTATCAGTATGCTATGATAGATGTTTTCTTAGGAAGGTTAACTTCACTTGGAAAAAGCAGGTCTGCTTCCCAAGGGTGCTAAAAGGGAAAATATATTCCTTCTCCCCCTGTCCTCCACATAGCACTGCAAATACGTGCAAATTCAGTGCTCGTGTTTTGCCTCTAGTTAGGTTTTCTGCATTGCTAGCTTCTGCTGCTCTCGAGGGCCTGGCAGCTTCCCGAAAACAAACCCGACAAACCTAGTAGAGAGCTTTTATGTTAATAAAATGATACGCATATACGGCGCAGCACCATTATTAGGTTTTCTGAGAGATTACACATACGGATTAGATGTGGATATGAGAAAGAGAGAGAGAGAGCCCTCCAAAAAAACCCAAATAGCTTTGCTTGATTATGTACATTTTGGCAGCGCTGAGGCGCTGAGCGGTCCCAGATTGCTTCCAGTCCCTGCTCCCAGACAAGCGTGTCCAAGCACAGCCTTCAGAAAGCGTGTGTGCGGCTGCAGTCACACTATCCACGGTTAACACGCTCTCATCCAGGTCCTTGGTGGTATATGGCAATCCCCTCAGACCTCGTGGCTGCTGCACGAGAACCTGTGAGCCTCATGAACCGCGGCCGGTTTGGGGCCAGCATTACCCGATGTGCCTCCTTCAGAGGGGCCGGTGTGATTTCTAATTATTTGTGGTCCCCCCGCTGTGTACCTTGGTAACACATCTTGGGTGCACGAAGCGGTGTGCCAGCATTACCACCAAGTTCTGCCTGTCTAGGAGACAGGCTGAAGAGACACTGGAGCTGTGGATTTACAGTTATTTTATATCTGGACCTGAACACAGATTTACAAACTTTGGGAAAAGTCAGTTGTGGTTCCCTGACCTGCACCATACGTGCACACGCGATTTGGTGGAACTGAAGACAACATTGTCTCTTCATCTTGTAATAACAGCACAAGGAAGCAAGGACAATGTAAACAGTTTTTCTCCCTTCCCTTGCTGTGAATTTCCTCTTGTTATTGGAATACACAAATAACTGCTCTTTCCGGGGCCTTTCAAATAGCAATTCCACAAAGAAGGGCAAAATGAGTATCTTGAGGAGCAAGTTACATAAAGTCAAGGCTATGGTTCTGAGCAAAACAGTGCCCTGCAGAGCTGCTTTCTACACTGTTATCTTCTCTTTCGGTGTATATATCTGAATTAAACCTAGAAATATTTTAGCATTCTCTGAAGTCGGTGAAATGGCATTTCCATTTGCTTGCATACTTTTGGCAGAACTTTTTGTGAACTTAAACTAGCAATGGGGTGCTATACTGCCTTCTGCAACAACGAGAGAAGAAAATGTTGTTATGACGCACTCACTAGAACCGTGTTAGCATCTTTTGAAATGCCGTTTTGAAGCATAATTTGTGAAATGTGTGCAACAAGCTGGTTTGTTCAAAAGGTAGGATTCTCTGCACTCACTCACTCACATTCTCTGCAGGCAGTCTGAATTCCTTCACACACCTACAGCAGACACTTCTTTTGTTTTGTCCATCCTTTGTAGCACTGAGATCAAATTCAGTTTAAAAATCCACACCTGTGGATCAGACAAAATAAACACATCCGCCTTGGACTTTGCCATGGAGAAATTCCACTTATTTTCCTATTCAAACTACTTGAAAATTCAGCGGTGACACCTGTAAATTGATATTAATCTTATGACCAATATACGCGCCCCTGAAGTGTGGGACAGCACATCAGGTCTATCTTCGCCTTCTCTCTTATTCCGACATAAATAGATTTCCTACAGAAATCTTCTTCAGTAACTGCAGCTCCATGTGCTTGCAAGGGTCAGGGCAGTGCCAAACTGCCTGCGTTGGCACACGCAGGTAGGACTCTGTAGCTTCTCCTCATCTCTCTCTGCGGACATGATTCCACACTTTCTCAAAGCCAGTTCAGCCAAAAGGGTGGCAGGTGTCCATTTAGGTACTGCTAACTGCTGTGATCACCTTTGCAAGAACCATCAGAAAAAGCATTATCTCTGTTAGCACCCAGTTTTTGCATCCAGAAGATTCATACCAAGCACCTCTGAAACCTGGAAGAAATGGTATGAGGTCTGGTACAACACTGGAAGCCAGAGGCCTTCTCTGGACTAGCAAGCCAGAGTATAAGGAGCTAATTCTTTATACTCTGGCTTGTGGATCCTTGGAAGGATCCTTGGAAGGATCCACAAGGCAGACTAATTTTCAACCTTTTTATTTTCTTTTTTTTTCTCAGGTTCTTTCATCCTTTCATCCAGTAGACCCAACTTTTCCCTTTTTGAAGTTACTATGTGACAGCAAAGTGTTTCACATTCTAATAAAGCCGTTCTAGAGGGGAAAAACAGAGGGTGGTGGGTTTCTTTTCCAGAAGGATGGGGGGTTCATTTCCTTGCTCTGGCTGACGTGGGTTCCTTGTGGTTCCCATTCCCATCTAGCACCTCTGCCAACCTGCTTTTTGAGTTGGGTTCAGGTGATACGCTGCCTAAACAACGTTGTCTACAGGTAAATTTGGGCTGATATGGAAGTTTGGGAAAGCAAGCAGAGGGCCTGGTAGTCTATGTCTTCTCCCACTACTGACTGTGCTGATTAAAGCGTAACACCACCAGGATCATTATGCAAAAATATGGTGTGGAAAATCTTGCAGTCACTTTCACTGCAAAATGTATTTTGATGAAGTGGATTAATTTTTGCACTTCTGTGGTACTTCACTGCTGTTCTTCTTTTCCTTGCAGCATTTCGTGGTCAATTGAAATTATACAAATGATATCCAGGATGGGTTTTTTTTTTCCTGTCTTTTTCTCTCTATGTGTGAGTCTGTGTTTTAGTTCTTCAGACATGAGAAAGCTTGTAAAAGCCACAAAATGACCTTTCCCAATTCCTTTAAAAGAAAAAAAAAGAGGAAGAAAGAAAAAAAAAAAAATCAAACATAAGCGATAGACATAATTCACACCACAGTAAAAGGAAGGAAAACTGTGCCAGCAGAGATATTTTTAAAGTTTGAAATCTCCAGCTTTTGTGGAATGGGGAAACTTCTGTTATACCAAGAACTCTAAATGAGTTTCAGTGGGTTTGTGTGATTTCAAGAGTAAGAAAACTAAATTAGGCTATGTCAGTTATACCAAATAGTAGGGAGGGATGATTTGTTGGTTGGTTTTCTTTTTGGATCCTGATCAAATTTCTGCAACTTTACAACTGTACTGAATGCAGTCTGAAAATACAGAATAATGGTCTTTATGTCTTAAGGGCTGCCTTGGCAGATGATGCAAACTTGGATTATTTCTTTATCAATTTGTGCATGAGAACATATGGAAAGTGGAGACAGCTCTCTCGGGGGAGAGACATCTGTAGCTCCTTTCTTCTTTGGAGTTTGAAATTGGTGATTTGGGGGGTTTAATGGAGCTTCCCAGTCATACTTTGGCCAATGAACACGCAGTAAAATGTTGCTGTTACCCCAAATCAGCGTAGTAGCCACAGTACCTAAAATGTCGCTTTTTAGCGAGTTGTACAGTTCAGTTGTGAACCTGTCTTCAGACACGCAGATCAGCTGCTTGTACCACCATAAACTCCTTTGCTCCTGTACATTAGTACAGGTCCTTAGGGTTCAGTGACCTCACTTCAATCACCAGGAGTACAAGAACAGGTTTTTTTCATTTATTAGGCATTCTCTGGAGGCCATATGGGAGGTGTTTCTCAGGTGAAAACAAATAAATAAAGGGGCTTCTCAGTCAGGTGGCCGAATGAATCAATTGATCTTGAGTTGCCAGCCAGCCAGAAACTCCAGGGTTTCTTTTCTACTGCTGTGTTACTCCTTCGCAGAATACAAAGGTTGTAGGAATTGAACTTCAGCCAGACAAATCAAAAGATTGTGAGAACTGACTCGTTTTGTATTTATACCTGAGCGTTGCCTCCACTGCCAGCATTTTGACGAGCCTTGAAAAGACAGGGAAATACTCCTAGAGCTTAGCTGTGTGAAGTAAATGTGTGATGGTGTTCTCCTTTTGTCCCAGAGAAGGCAAACTGCTTCTTCCATTATTGATCAGTCCATTTTAAGCGAACATTTCTAAGAGTGTTGTGTCGGCTGGTGAGCTGTACGCCGGCGGAGCAAAGGGTTCAAAACAAAGATAATGCTGAATCCTCATCGACTGCCGCAAAGCTGCATCTGCAAATACAAGTCACTCTGCTGGGGCAGACCAGCAGAGTTTAAACCACCTCTTTATTTAGCACCTGTTTTCAACAAATGGCCAGTGCTGGATATTGCAGAAAAGCTTCTGGTGATTTCAGCTTCTCCTTTTGCCTATTAGAGGTATCATTGCTGTGAGTGGGCACGCTACCTGTACAGACGTGGTGAGATCTGCAAATCCTCCTGGACACAGAACACTACTCTTAAAGATCTACCTAAAATCTCAGGGTGGAGAAGTTGGTAAACACATTAGAAATTACGATAAATAAGTACTTAAAGGCAGCTTATAAGAAAGACCTGGACAAACATTTAGTCCTGTTGCAATAGGACAAGGGGTAATGGTTTTAAACTTAACTAGAAGAGGGTAGATTTAGGCTAGATAAAAGGAAGAATTTTTTTACAGTGCTGAAAGAGTGGGGCAGGCTGCCCAGAGAGGTGGTAGATGCCACATCCCTGGAATTCAAGGTCAGCTTGGACGGGGGTCTGAGAACATGTCTCTGCTCATTGCAGGGGAGGTTGGACTAGATGACCTTTCAAGGTCCCTTCCAACACAAACTATTCTATGGCTCTATAATTCTATGGTTCTAAATTGTTAAGACTTTGCAGAAGTTTTATAGTGACACTAAGTGAACAGTAAGTGATGTCTGGTACCTAAAACCCGCAGAGCTAGTGACATCTGACAATGCCACATGCTATTGAGAAATAGGTCTAGGAGTATTTACATGTTGCTTTAACAAGCTGCAAATAGTGAAGCATTTTAAACTCTGAACAGAATACAGAGAGGATCTTTCTGTAGCAAAAGCATACCATATCAAAGTAAAAAGTAATCAGATCCTTTCAATGTAATTAATAGTCTTCCATACCAATTAAGATTTTGAAAAATTTTGTAATGAGGAAGACAAAAATAAAAATATTATTATTTTTAAAAGATAGGTATTTAGCCTTATTTTAAAATTAACTATCTTGTTGAATAATTGCTACCTAATTATTAATATCACAACTCTTGACCTTCAGGAGACACTCACTTTCATGTAAATCTACTTTTTCACTTGTGCTGCTTTTCTTTTCTTTAAAAAACAATGCAACTTTCATATTAACATCTTTGGATCAACAGGAATGCATTCTCGCCTGGTATTTATAGCATACACTGAAGTTCAGATACCAATTTACTAATTTTGAATTATTTGGTCTCAGTACTTGATTTTCTCTGAGGTGTTAACTGTATATCGTAAAAATAATCTTCCCTTAAGACCCATCTGCCCCAAATTTCTCTGTGTAAGGAATACAGCACAGAATTAAAATTATGTAGCCTTACTGCAATTTATGACTTGAACAAGACAGAAAATAAGAGGATAATGGGCACGGGAATGGTGAGGGTGGGTAAGAGTAAATTACTGATCTTTAATAAATTTTGGAAGTCAAGTCTGATTGATTTTCATCTTTTATTGGGGCTCAGTATACAACCAGGGAATTCTGGAGAGTTCATCTTTCCTGGGAAAGAAGGGCCAGGCACTGGGTTGGCAGGCACATTGAGGAATTCATACAGTTGCTGAAATACAATAGTTGGTGGTATTGTAAACCTTGGGTGGTTTGCTCTCTACCGTGTTCTACGATGCAGTCCTCAGTCTGAAAAATGTGTGTGAAGATCTCGTGCCAGTGAGGAAATCTCTTCTGGTCAGTGCTGGAAGTGCACTGTGCAGTCCGGTGCAGTGCAGAAAAATACTTCCAAATCTCTCTTGGCACACTGGCTGGACTACCACACATTTTGAACAAACAGGGAGACATTGTCTCTAGGAATGTATTTTTATCTACGGTATTGCTTCAGATGCTACGCAGAGAGATTTTTGTTGGACTTATATTTAGTCTTGGCTTTGAGCCAGGCCCTTAGATATATTGGCTCTCCTGTTGCCTCACACTATCCCACCAGATCTCACAGGAAGAAAGAGGTGGTGATTGAAGAGAAACCTTTACTATAACCCTGATGTTTTACTTTGTCTTTGAGTGATTTGAGCGGGGCGACACATCACCCTAAAGATAGACTTTGTAAAAAGAAAAAATGAAAAATGTTTAAATTTCAAAAATCATTTGAAATGAAGAGGTTGTTTTACTTTGACTTGTGATCATTTGGGGATAGACTATGAGTCCCCGAGACAGTGAGGGGAAGCGACTGTTCTAACCTTGGCAAGGTCGCCCATATGTGTTCGTCCTCCACCAATAGCTAATTACTGCCTACCGATATATTTGTAGAACCTAAATTCCATTTCTTATCACCCACCTGAGAAAGCAGAGAATACAGGACAGTTGTTCTACTGCTACATGGCAACATGCCTGTTCCCAGAAAGGTACGTTTGAAGGACAATGTTGACCCTATTCCAAGGTTCTTTTGCTACCATGATATCATTTGATGCTGGACAACCTTATATCTAATTTTTTCTGAAGTAAATATAGTACAAAAGAAATAAGAGAAAAATAGGAATACAATTCAACTGTAATGCTTGGTCTTGTAAAAACAGTCATTTGATTCATGATCACTTGCCTAAAATTTAATTTAAAGCTAGAGATACGTATCGAAATCACAAAGGATCTCTGTGTTAGAGAAATATTTCCATTTCCCTGAAATCTAATCCTTTAACTGTACAGGTGAATCCAGGAACTTTACAACAAATGATTAAAAAAGCCTACTGTTCCTTTTTTTCTAATAAGTATAATCAACGTGTTGCCGTCACTGACCTAATTATACCTCAGGATCTCCTTTTATAGAGGTAATATTTGGGTTATTTATATGTTTCTCTGTGTGATCAACATCATTATCTGAGAGGCTGACTGAATTTATTCCTGTAGGCTACAGATATATCCATAACTCAGCTCTGGAAAAAAAAAATAAAAGGAAGAAAAAAAAAAAGCTATTGTTACAGAACCAAATAAGGTCTTTTCAGAAGTAAAGTTGTTGTGTTCCACATGAACACTTAAAAGGTGAGATGCTTTTTCAGTCTGAAGATAAATTTAATTCCAGTCTTCCAGGTGTATAAAACTGCATAAACCAAGTAGAATTATCATAGCTGGATAACTTATTCTATTACTAACATTAGCTCATGCTTTCCAGTGTAGCTGGCTATGTAAATGAACGTTTCTTAGGACCTGGTGTTTTTCCATTAGGTTGCAGAACACCACGTTGTTTGTTTCATCCAACAGACTCCAAAGCATTCACAGTAGATAGTTGTAAGTGATACTGGAAGTGGGCATCCTCAGTGGGAATACTACGTCTCTAATTAAGAAATACATCAGGACCCATATATTAAACCAGGCACAAAACTTACACGACAGTAAGTTTTAGATGACATGAGTGTAGCTGTTCTGCCAGCACATGCATAACCACACTCCCAATTTTTGTCCTTCTATTATGGACACAGGATCTTAGATATGTTGGCTTTAAGGACCTCTGGAGGCCATTTAGTCCATGATCCTGAGAGACTATTCCCATGACTACATCAGGTCAGCTGTGGCACCATACCTGAGTCTTAAAAAAAAAACAGGAATGGAGGTTTAGTAGTGTCTCTGCTGAACCTGTTTCAGTGCTGTGCTATTTTGGTGAAAAGGTTTTAGCTAATGTCCAGTCTAAATCCCAAGAGTAGCAATTTCTGGTCACTGTCCCCTTTATATTACTTGTCACTACTGTTTCTGTTACCTTTCTAACTCCCATTCAAGTGGTCGTAGGCTGCTACCCTACTTCTCCTTAGCTCCCCTTTGCCGGACTAAATAAAACCAGATGCTTCATCCTCTCCTTGTAGACTCCGTGCTCTCTGTCTCTGGCCAGTGCTACTCCTCCCCTTGTTCCTCTCCAGTTTTTCAACATCCCTTTTCAACAGGGAACACGGGACTGCTATCTGGGTTGAAAATTTCTCATTCATCCAGCCTGGGCTTCATCAGCTTTACAGTGAGAGTGCTGTATTTCTCCACCGCCTCCTCCTTGCCTCTCTCAAATAAGGATGTGGTGTTGGCTTTTCCCCCAGTCAGCAAGAACTTCCTCTGATAAACATGAACTTTCTTAGATGATACATGAGTCCCACCATCACTTCTGACAACTCCTTCAGTACCCTCAGCTGTATCTCATCCAGACCCATGGATCTGAAGACATTCATCTACTCTAAAAGCCAAAGCTTTTGCTCCCCAACTGTCATCTACTTCTCTCCTTCCCAACTGTATTGATAGAAGTAGAGGTCTCAGTATAAAGCTTTGCCTGTAAGGACTGAGACAAAATAAACACGTTCAGTATTTCAGCTTCCTGGTTTGCTCAATGCCATGGTGCCTTCTCTCCAGACTTGTGAAAACTCCACCATGAGGGCAAGAAATAGCCACTTAAAGCTTGTCCACCATCCCCTCTGCCCCAGGTGATTAGTTACAAACCTCCACCGCAGCATACCAAAATTAGTCCCATCTCACCTTGACCTCTCGTTTCTTACTGGAGTTCTTCAACATTCAGTGGTTCCCTTAACAGAGGGTGCAACTATGCCTCATTTTATTGACCTCCTGTCCATGCTGAACAGCCCATTTCATCCATGCCTGTCCTCCACTTGTTCATCCCATCCCTATTCCACTTGCATTCATCTATTCGTGGCACTGATCCTAATTGTAAAAGCTGAGATATCTGGCCCAGGATCCTTCCCCAACAGGACTTTTACCTCCTCTGTTGCCAGGGCACTCGAGCTATATTTTTGGTTAAATAGCTGCAGGTTGAAATGGAGCCTCCTTCTCACTACCAGTAGCCACAGGCTTCCACCATGCTGGGTGAGTGTCCTCTTACTGCTCCTGTGTTGCCTTCCCACCTTGTCAGTGCCTCCTGCCTCAGCAGAGTACCTTGAAGATCCCATCAGTGTCTCATTTGTCATTCCTGATACAACAAAGGTTGCTCATTTCTTGGCTGGGATTGCTTTCCTTGTTTCAATGAACTGAAGGAAAGCACGAAGTAGCAGGAATCTCTGATTTTGGGTTCCCTTGTTTCATTTTTCAGTCTGAACTCCAGCCCCCAGGAACATCTATATGCAATGTGGATAAAATTGCCTGGCTTGCACGGATGGGAATTTAGACTAGCTGACTTCACAGTTACCTATGTACTTAAAATCTACGGTCTACAATAGTTTGTCCTTCTTTTCAATTATTTGTGAAGCAGAATCCTCTTCCAGCTGTGAAGAACGCAGAAGGCGGAGGTGTGTAGGAAGAAATGCAGTTGAAATTCTCCAGTGTAAAAGTCTAACCTCACAGAGAAAGAGAGCATCAAATGTGTAGAGCCTGCTTTTTGGAGCTGAAATGGTACCCAGCTGTGCCTGCAGAGAGAGGAAACGCTAATGAGCTGGGGTCCTACCGCGGGAGTGTGTGCCAGGGATCTCTGAAATCTAGCATAGCAGAAGAGATTTTTCCTCTCTATTTTGGGGTGAATCATACCTCACAGCGCCTGTTTCTCATTTTTAATATGTTCCAGTGGAGAAACTAAACTGGGTGTATTTGCTGCCGTGAAATAGTTTCTCTGCTCTAACAGAAATAAATCTTGTAACAAACTGACACACTTCTTCCTCAAAGGCAGTTGTATTTTTAGGAACAGAAGCACCCTCAAGTGATCCTTTAGTGTTTTAAGGCAGCGACAAGATGCTTCAGGACAGGCTGCTCTGGAATAAAATCCTGACGGAGACAGTCCATCTGGAGTCTCACCTGTCAATGGCTGGTTTGTGCTTTGAAACATATTTCTAATTTCTCTGATGTAACTCTAATCTTTTTGGAGAGATCCTGTTAAGCTTACCAATACTGTAAGTTATTGAAGTTAATAATTATTACACAATAACATAAGTTATTGAAGTTAATGAGTGAAGTTACTGTAGTCTTTCATAAGTTTCTCCTATAGAGATTAAGCACCTCAAGCGTTACCAGTCTTTTCGGGAACAAAATAACGATTAGCATCAACTGAGATGAGTTCTTTTTGTCTGTTTTAAATGTTAGAGGTACGTGTGGCACTGAAAACACTAACAATAAATCATGCTGCTAGTTTCCTTCTTGGGCAGTATGAGAGGTTGATAAGAGTCTCTTTAATTTTATGGACCTTCAAACAGTAAATCTGTAAAGCTTCCCTTTGTTCTGGAACATACGTATATAGACCCACAAGTGGGGAACGGAACCAAGCCGTCACCAATGTAGGTTGACCTGGAATTGCTGGAATCAAGATGTAGGTTCGTTTACATTGGTTGAAGTTACAGCCCATAACATTTAGATTGTATGTACGTAAATGGCCTATGGCTTGGATTTTTGCATATCCTGATGTAAAACAGTCTACTGTGTCCTGTAGATACAGGTCCTGATTCATAAAGCACTCTTCTCAAGTGCCACTGACTTGAACATTTAACTAAAAAGAGACAGAGTGATAGAGGTATTGAACAGTGTACTTTAAAGGAAAAAAACCTCTCTATTACGATATTCCTTTCTCTAAATTCTCCACATTCTTAACTGTGGCTGAGAGATTTAAAATAGGATTATATCAGGCTTTACCCAGCAAGGCTTCCAATTAGTTTTTAAGGCAATACTCATATTTTTACTGTACCAGGAGAAGCAGCAAAATTTATGGATCATTAGGCCAGTAAAGCTGAGAGGAAAGTAGTTGCAGTTACTTTAGACAAGAAATGAATGCACCTATTTTTCTCAGATTTTTATGTTCTGAGTTTACACTAAATGTCACTGGCTCCATAATTCTGAAAACTGCTACTTTTTTGTAATTTTATCTTTTTTCCCAGTGTTAAATCTCTAGCACTGCTTGAAGAGAAAGATTGTTACAAGAGAGATAACAAATAAATGATTATCACATTACCTGTCTGGATTCTCTTATTTTGGGATTTATTTGAGGCTCTCTGAAAGTTGCTACTACCTTTTCAGGAAAATTGTAATCACACATGCTGTGAAAATGTCGATATGTCTATGACCATAAAGTAATCCCATTTTCTTCGGCATAATATGAAGCTAGAAATCGTAACACCAGCTTTGACAGAAAACGTTACACTATCGCAATTAATTTAAAATAGATTAGGAACATTGATTAGTCAAATAAAGTATCCTAATTAGGGGTGGTTGGAACTAGATGATCTTTAAGGTCCCTTCTAACTCAAAGCATTCTATGGTCCTGTCAGTCACAAAACTCCATAAGTATAGCAGAATGAGGCAGCTACTTAAAAAAATCAGACTCCAAGTGCTATGATTTAGCATTCCCAAATTTTGCACTTTTTGGTCTTTAGAACATCAAAATCGTATAACTCTTCCTTTTTTTCGGTCTGACCTTCAACAGAAGTCAATTTTGTTTAAGTGTCTTTCTTTCCTTCTCTGCAGTACTATTTTGACAGCCAACCTGATCCCTTCCGTGCCAATACTGCTACCTCTTTCTTTTATCTCAGCAAGTGTTGTCACCAGTTTTGTAAAGGAATTTCACTTTCGCCTCATGGACCTTGACATGTAAAATATGAAACACCCCAGACACAATGCTGACAACTGAAACCTCTGGCAATTATTCCAATTACTGAAAATGGAGAACAAAAAAAAAAAACCCCATCACTTCACTATGATTATCTATAATTTTGTTGAAATTATATGCATTATAATGACACTTTCAACATAGTGCGTGCGTGCCTAATAATTCAGAAGAATTTGTTCCCAGAGACCTGTCCCATGATTTATCAGAACCGCACGCATTTCCACATAAAAGATTCACAAGTTTAATTTTAAAACGTGCTTTGAATGTGAACCCTGAGCACGTTATCATTTCCATTCAAGTGCTTTACTAGATATTCATAAAAGACCGCTCTCCAGATAGCTTCCAGACAAGCAGCAGTGAGGTGCTCCTGCAGCAAGTCCACAAGTAGTTTGACTCATCCAAGAGTAGTTTGACTCATCTACAAGTAGTTTGACTCATAGAACCATCATTTCTCTAGGAAATGCCCTCGGAAGGGAGAAAATTAAGCCAGGTTACAACATACGCTCTTCCGTTTACCTACATTTCCCACGCTGTGGGAAACTGAGAAACATACAGCAAAGCCAAGATCCCTCTCCCCAGCCAGTACACACAGGAAAGTGAGTTAGTGAAGAGCCAGATACTGTAAGCCAAAACATTGCTTTCAGAAATGCAGTCTGGTGCAGGGGAGAATGCCTCCTTATGCTTATTTACTCCCTTGCAAATTGTGGCCCTTCCTGCCTCTGCCATCCTCTCCCTCCAGTTTGTCATGAACCAGAGAAAAAGATATTTTTCTGAGACTTCCCCCCTCTCCTTAGCTTCTCAGAGCACAAGTTAAATAGCAGTTTATTTGAAAGCATGATTATCATGGCAGCAAAGGTGTCCAGCTGCATCCAGAGGCGTTATGTGACACAATAAAACTCCTGGAGTCTTATTTCACCGATGCTCCAGGGAGGGAGCAAATTAAGCCAAGCCACAACTTAGAATCTTCAGTAAAACAGCCATAAATAGGTTCATTTTGGTTTTTTAACATGCTGTTTGACACAGCTCTTCAGTGAATGGCTTAAAATATCAAATATAAGCATATGTGCTGCTGTGCGGATTAGCTGTTATGCCTTACTGGCTGCTTATTCTAAAAGTCACATAACCATACAACCTTATTTCCATGACCTGGAGGGGTCCTCTGAGGCTTTTGAGTCTCTCTTTTTGTTCATGAATTATACAGGTAAGAACAAGAACCAGCTTTACAGCAGAGAACTGTAGTGGCTTTCTATGCACGACACCACTCACAGCGACACTTCTTACTTTCACTGAATGATCTTGTGAATACAATTTAAAATGCCACAGCCCCCTATGGAAACCATCCACAGGCTGTACTCTCAAGTTCTTCTGAATCTTTTATTTCTGTATTTTTCCTAGAGTGATTATAGATCATATGCAGAATGAGATATAGGAGAAATAAGTTAGCCTTCAAGATAAACTGAACTATGCTGACGGCTGGTGAAACAGTGACACCCCATTGTCCTTTGCTGCCCACTCATTACCTTAATTATCACAAGACAACTTGTGGGGCCAATAAGAATCCAATTCTAGATGCACTTGATTTAGGTTTGTGGGTTTTTTTCTTATACCCTTGCCTCCCCAGTTAGTTTTGGCAAATAGCAGCAATCATCATTTAGTTTCCTGTAAAACTCTAGCTAGTTTCTTCTCTAATTTATCTTCAAGTATTTTTAACCAGCGCTGAGGTAGTATAGTCAAATGAGCTAAACATACATAAATGTCTAAACTAAGAAAATAACAGCCCATATATCAATGGCCTTTAATTTCCTACGATAACAAGGTTTTTCTTCTTCCCTGAAATTGGACTGATAGCTTTCTTTGAGAACAGCCAAAAATTGAATTGTATTAAGCTACATTTTAACATTTATTTTTCTCATTAGTGGATATCCATTAAACCACTGCTGCATTCAGCAGTAAGTTTTCCTTTACAAGTTGAGACAAATAAGATGCTGGATTTCAACCTGCTTGTTTTTGCTTAGAGATAAAATAAGACCATCTAAGCATTGGTAAATCTGTGAAAATAGTGAGATGGTTTCTTTTTTCACTTCCCAGCAGATCCAGGAAAACATTTCAAAATTATGGTAAATATGAAGCAACATTTGGAGGAAGAATACTTTTGACTAATCAAAATAATTCTGATCTGATACATTAGCAGCTTGGCAAGATTAGTCCCAAAATTCAGATCTAGTCTCGTACTTTCCAGAGTTTCACCACCCCAAGAGAGAGGCCATAAACCCCCACTAAATGTGGATATTAGGAAAAATTTTTCCACTGAAAGGGTTATCAAGCCTTGGAATGGGCTGCCCAGGGAAGTGGTTGAGGCACCATCCCTGGAGGTGTTCAAAAGATGGGCTGACACAGCGCTGGGGGACATGGTTTAGTGATGGTTTTTTTTGGGAGAGTTGGGTTGATGGTTGGACTAGATGATCTTGAAGGTCCCTTCCAACCTAGATGATTCTATGATTCTATGATTAGTAGTCATGAGATGATCTCTGCGGTTTCCATTTCGGGCTTTTAAAAAGGTTAGTTTAAGAAAAACAATGAAGATGCAGAAAGAAAGAGATTTCAGGGCGAAGGGGATCCCAGGCAGCAAAAAAGCAAAGAAACTTTGTGCTCTAAACATAGCGGGGCTAATTTTTCACTTAATTTTTCACAGGAGGAGACCTCCTCTTTTCCTTGAGGACATGGACCATGTTTTTTGACACTCAGGAGAGTGCCCCAACTCCTAAGCTCTAGGATTTTAGGAGATGAGGTTCAAGCTCAGGTTGTGCTAGATGCAGAGGGCAGAGAAAGAATTTGTAAGGCACCAGCTGGAGGCTCTTGGCCCGTTTTTCCCACAGCCCACAGGAAGGGTATTAATTATTGGGCCACAAGGTATGAAGTCTTTGCTGTAGTGCTCCAAAGAGCTTCTGCTGAATCGCAGTCCTGATCAGTGAGCCGGCAAAGACATTTCAGGCAACAAAAAAATTTCCAAGCATCTATTTTAAGATGTTACATGTAGAAATTGTCTATCATTGTAAATAGAATCATAGAATCATAGCATGGTTTGGGTTGGAAGGGACCTTAAAGATGGTGTCATCGGCAAACTTGCTGACTGCACTCAATCCCACTGTCCATGTCATCAACAAAGATTTTAAACAGCACCAGTCCCAATATTTCTTTGGTCAGTGAGAAGAAAAAGTATATATATACATTTTTATTTTATACTTTCACTTCCCTAGTCCTGATGGTCTCACTACTCCTGACACAGGTCAGGATGCTGTTGGCCTTCTTGGCCACCTGGGCACACTGCTGGCTCATGTTCAGCCGGCTGGCCACCAACACCCCCAGGCCCTTTTCTGCTGGGCAGCTTTCCAGCCACTCTGCCCCCAGCCTGTAGCGCTGCAGGGGGTTGTGACCCAAGAGCAGGACCCAGCGCTTGGCTTTGTTGAAGCTCATACCATTGTCCTCGGCCCATTGATCCAGCCTGGCCAGATCCCTCTTCAAGGAGATCAACACTCCCATCCAACTTGGTGTCATCTGCAAACTTACTAAGGGAGAACTCGATGCCCTCGTCCAGGCTGTTGATAAACATATTAAATAGAACCAGCCTCGATACTGAGCCCTGGGGAACACCACTTGTGTCCGGCCTCCAACTGGATTTAATTCCATTTACCACACACCACTCTTTGGGCCCAGCCAGCCGGCCAGATTTCTACCCACCAAATCATATGCCCATCCAAGCCATGAGCAGACAATTAAGGCAATGTTCTCATTTAGACAGAGACTACGTTTATGAAACTGGAAATGCAAGACAATTACAAAGAAGGAACAGAGACTTGGGTTTTAAAGGGAGGTTCTTTTATTTGACATAAACTCTTTCCAACTTCAAGTAACACTGACTTTCCTCTTGGTTGATATATGTGGTTTTTGAAATTTATTTTTTCTAGTGTCTTTTTCCCTAAAGATACCAGGTAAAAATCTGCGCAGTCATAGTATCATAGTAAAAAACTGGTTTATTTTCCTGCAGTATGGGAATTACATTACGTCATGACTTCCACTAGCTTTAAAATTGTAATAATAAATTGAGGGTGTAATCTTTCCTCTTTGATCATAAAGAAAACAAGTTTTTGTAACACTGACTACATCGGCCTTGAACCTCTGATGACACTATTCTTAAATACACATATTTTAATCGTACCATCCGAAGAAAACTTCAGCTGAGTAGCTGTTCTTGGTAAGACCACTAGACAGCTTTTTTTTGTGTTTAGCGCCACTGAATGCAGTTCGAAGGACCATGGTAGAGTGAATCAAATCAATTTTCAAAAAAACCTATGCGGTTGCAGCTGTTGTCACATCCTTCCTCAGATTTCTTCCCAAGCTCGTTGGGGGCACAACACGGCTTTTGCAGTTCAGGCAAGCCCTGTCACCTCTCAGGTCATTTATCCGCTCCTGCAAAGCTAACTGTATATTCTAACTGTATATTTTATCAGCTGAAATCTCTGTTACCCATCGCCACGGTACTCTTCCTACTGTAAGACGTTAGAAGATATAAGTAAATAATAATAAAACATAGTATACACAACTGAAGTACAATAAAACCCTCGGATCTCATAAGTATTTAATCAGACAAGATTCTGCAAATAAATGATTTATTCATGAAGCCAGTGTATTGACTATTATCACGCAGACATTGTAAAATACAAATATTGAAATGATAAAGGAATGGTGATGCAGGAAAGAACGTATTTAACTGCAGACAAATCCCAAGACAACACTCTGATAGTTTTAAATGTATTCGAAGTATTTTATATCACCATAAAAATTGCTGCAGAGCATACGGTATTTCTTTGGCTATACTGAACAATGAATAATATTGCAGAAATGCTTAATTTTGTTTAATAGCATTGAGATGGGCATTTTATATAGGAGATAGCCTGACTGCTTGGAAAATTTGATTCACAGCAGTCCCCAGTGAAACTGGCCAAATAATCTACTGTGAATAAAACCTTTTGTAAATTTTGCCATTTCTCATAGAATAATTACCCATGAATAACTTTATTCATTATTCAGTCAGCTCTAGACCACAGTATATTTATTTCTGAGGAAGGTACCAAATGATTTGAGAAACTTTTGAGCGGAGAGTTATACAGCTTCACTTAGACTTTGTACTCATTTGGGCACGCTACTGTGACTGAATACTGAATTGTATCATATATGGCAGATATATAAAAGTAGAAATCCCATAAATTTGATCAGACTATTAAAAATAATCTTCGGGAGAAGACTTGTGTTTGAAAAATTCATAATAATTAAGCGAATGACATTAGAAGTGAAAAGAGATTTTGGGCCAAACTCTATGATGGCAGCTGATAGCCTTCTGTCTCCAGCATCACGTACTGTGTAACCCACCCAGTTATTAGATGTTGTGCCGTGTCATTCCCTTTATGCTGCATTTCAAGTTTCATGAATATTTAGTGGCGCAAACAAAAAAGAAGTATTGTGGGGGTAAAAAGTGCTTTCATTCCCATTCAAATGAAATCAAGAAAGGCTTCTTCCAGAAGACTGTGAGAGCCGCAGGCACCTTCATCATCACCTTCCCAAGTCACAGACGATAGGACAAGGGGTAATGGCTTCAAGTTGTGCCAGGGAAGGTTCAGGATAGATATTAGGAAATATTTGTTTACTGAAAGGGTTGTCAGGCATTGGAATGGGCTGCCCAGGGAGGTGGTTGAGGCACCGTCCCTGGAGGTATTCAAGAGACAAGTTGACATGGTGCTCGGGGATATGGATTACTGTTGGGTTGGTGTTGTTTTGAGTGTGGTGTGGTGGGTGTGGGTGTGGTGGGTTTATTTTTGTTTCTTCTTCATTGGTTGGACTAGATGATCTTAAAAGGTCCCTTCCAACCTAGGTGATTCTGTGATTCTCTGTGATTCATCTCTGCTTTCCCTGAGAACAAGCAAAGCTTTACTGAATTAATAGTAGAAATTATCTAGGGTGACTGGACATTGAGGTTTGACATGATTGCTAATCTATTTTTCTATCCTGGCATGACAAAGAGATCTGAGCTTAAGGACTGGTTCCTTTGTCAAAGCATATAACCCACTGCAAAGGATTCGTTCAGACCTCTCCTATAGCCAGTAGAGACAAATAGGTACATCCAGGAGATGATTCACCCAAGAGAGTTATCAGGAAACATTTTTCTTTGTTTAGTAAAGTGGCTGTCTAAATGAGAATTTTATCCTTCATTCTCCACTTCTAGTTGGTTGAAAGTAGGTGAGACAACTGCTGTCCTTGATTTTTATTTTCCTTTTGTGAAGGAGCAGTGCCCAACTGGATGCTGGACGAGTACTTTTCTCAGCCTCAGGTGTTAGACGTATTCTCCCTTATAATAAAGCTACCCAGTAAAGCAGTAAGTTGAATCCATGTCTCCTACAACCACACTGAGTGCCATGGCCATCAGACCACTAGGTTTTTGGGGATGGTGGCATTTTTGGTGTGTTTCCTTTGTTCAGGTTTGTTCCTTTGCCAAACTTCAGCCCACCAACTAGATTTTTTCTGACAATCACCACAAGTAAGAAAAAAATCTGACTCTGCTTATTATTAAATGCATTTAGTAATTATGTTTGTTTAAGAAACTATGCTTACTAATGCGTTCAATCTGCAAGCCCAATTGTCTTTATCGCTTTTTACTGACGGTATCTTTCCTTTTCAGTTGGATCCTCCTCACCACTTGACATTCCAGTCTCATGGAAGACCTGTCCATCTAGAAGCCTCTGATTTATACTCCATTGTCTTCTCATTTTATTATGAATAATGTTCTTAAAATTAGCACAAGGACCAATACGCATAGAAGACCCAGTACATTTCTGAATTGTGTCCAGATGACTGCCAAACATCCCATGTTATATTTTCCTTCTAAGCATTCTTCTCCCTGTCTGTCTCTGGAAGCAGCCTTCGTAATTCAGGGAATTCCTTTACATATTTTCTTTATTTTTATTCTATATTTGGAGACTGGTTGACATTTAAGCACCTTTTGCCTCCTTCCAGAGCCATGAAAATCATTGGTTGCCCTATTTCTAAGAAGCACGGGCTACTGCTGCAGCACACTTATCCACAGATGACTGTTGAGTACGCTTCTTTCGTTTGAAAAAGGTATTCAGTTTTTCACACGTAACTCAGCAGGTAGAGTGAAAAGCGATTAGACGGGAAAAGAATAAGCAAAAAGCCACATGTACTGATGTCTTAATCTTTTCAAACTACAGTGCCGGAAAACTGGTGATAAATTATAGTTTTCAAACCACAATAGAATTAACATGAATTTCACATCATAGTAGGTGAACATTGTCCCTGCTGATTTCATAACAGGAAAACTGGAAAGTCAAATTATTTAGAGACTAAGTGTTTCAAATATAGCAAGGAGCAAGCACATTCATATTTATAGAGATAATATTGTTCCTTCAAATGAGACTGTCAGTTCTCGCCTCTTGATGACAAATGTATTTTATCACAATGCTTGTGACCGCTACAGAATAATTATTAAGACGTGTTCTATTCCCTTAATTATGTCCACAAGGCACACGTTTATTGGAACAGAAGAATTGGTGAAAACATTTCTTCCTGTATTTATGGACTCGCAGTTGCCACTTTAATTTTTGTAGAATGTTGTCAATACTCCAAAATGCAAAAGGGATCATTAGGACAAAGAAGATGAGATAAATTGACAGAGGGTGGCAAACTATCTGAAATTTTAACTGAATGCTGCCTGAGCCTATTTGTCAAGTTGACTGAAGCTGTGGGGTTGTCTGCTGCTTTGCACAACACCATCTTGCACTGCGTCCGCTAAAACATTCTGCTCTTTGCTAGATGAAACTATTTATGTGGTCTTTGATGTAATTGATAAAAGGAAACTAATGGTGTGTTGCATAACTGCGAATTAGGGAATGTAGCTGTTAAATTAACAAGTGTTCACAGACATGCTGCAGTCTCTCTGGGAAATTGTCACAGGGGTTCCTCCTTTATTCGATAATTCGGTTGCAATCTAAACTCTGAGGATCTGCATCTATAATGTACTGAACATTTTCTGTGCTCATTAGAAAAAGCTGAAGGAGATTGGGATTGACTAAAGGAATACAGTCATGCCACGATTCTCCATAAGATGCATATGAATAATGTATTTATGCATTTAGAACTATACTAATGGATGGATGCACTCACTGCTCTGTTGTACCTTTTATATTGTCAAAAGTTTTTTGGACTTTCTCTGAAACTTGCCTTCAGTTTTTGCAATAGTTTGTAATAGCTGTGCTCAAAAGATTGTTACAGTTTGGGTTCCTGTGTTTCTTTCTAATGCTTTTCCTTACGCAATAATAGAACAAAAAGTTGTTGCTTGGAGTTTGGATTTTCAGGTTTCTTTTTTTCTAATCTTTCTGGATAGCATTTTTCTCCACACAATAAGAGAAGAAAAGGTTATTTTATGCTTCATTAGTCTGGGTGACATATTCTTCCAAGACCCAATGGTCAGTCGTATTTTCAGCAAATTGCATGTTACACTTGACTGCAGTTTACAGGAAATTATAGAACTAGTAACTATAGAATGCAACAGGTCTAATTATGAATATACTGAAAAAAATTATTTTCTGTTTACATGCCATTCATAAAAAGACCTTTATTTCTGTGTATATATTGGATATTCATAACTATTTGCCAAATACCTTGGATAAATGATACACTGATGTGTGGGTATTCATTTGTCCTGCATGTTTATGATTTATCACCTAAGCCAGAGTATATTAGTTCTACTTTCCACTTTGAGAAATGTTTTAACCAATGAACAAAAACCAGTGTTAGTTCTTGCTCTTGAGTACACAGTGAATTTTCAAATGGAGTATATACTGTGCACTGCTCATTAAAAAAACCCCAAAACATTCTGTCTTTTGGATTTTATTGCTGTGCCCATTTCTCATAGTACTTCTCATGTTGCCCTACTCAGTGCAGAATCCTGCCATCAAAATTTTAGAATAACAAATTAAGTCCAACAAGGTAGTAAATATTACAGAATTAATTAATATCTCCTTTGAGTTTCAAACAGCAAACTTCTGGATGGCAAAGTTGCTAAGTATAATGATTTGCTTTCTAAAAAACAAGCTAGAACTCTATAGAGAGCTCGTTCTTAAAACAATTGCGTTACAAACCTCCTCGGTATGCCTCATAACCGCAAGGAACACGTCTGGCTTGAATGTTTCAAGGCACATAATGCAAAATAATTTAACTTGTAATCCTATAAATGGTGTCCCTTACACCTTTGCCAAGGCTATTTCTTCTTTAAGGGTAGTAGAAACATTATTTTGAAATACAGTTTAAAAACAGGTTGTAAAATGTTTTCAAGTTCTGAACATAGATGAAGCACTCGCAATTTGGCAGATTCATTTTTCCCTGAAGATGAGCGTGCTACATCATTGAGATTAAATACAGTTAAGCTGTCATGGTTTTTTGCTTATTGCTTTGTTTCTCTAAGTTCTCACTTCTACAGGTAGTCTTTAACAATGAGTTAGCACAGAGGGTCAGTACGAAATCTGAGTCTACTGCAATCCATTTTAAAAGATCGGCTCTGACTATTTTCAATTTCATCATCACATCTTAATGATCCATAAAGTGATAAAGAAATGGACTACTCAAATCACACAAATGCACATAAACAGTCTCCACCTACAAGGACAAAGCAAGCCCTTCTCTGTGCCAAAGACAGAACTGATCCCCAGATAAAACTCTTGAAAGCCATCAGAATGCTTACCCTACAGCAGAAAAGCCCAAACAGATGAGACGTTGTCGTTCACCTTTAATGACAAAAGGATTTCTTTACTATTGACTCAAATGCCCTATATCCTCACTTTAACTTTGAAGTTTGACTTTGAAAAATGACCCTGCACTTTGCTCATATGTTGGCATAGAGGCCTGATTCTGTGTCATGCTCTCATGGATTTTGCAGTTCTGAACAAGCCAATACTCCTAGTTAGGATGAAAAATAGCTGGCTTCTAAAACCTAGAGGCCAATAGACAGCAGCCTTTTGCCCTTAAGGAGCTATTTGAGCTCCACAAAATAATTCCACTGCTAGACAAATGTTTTTTTCAAAATTCCTTGTTCTTTTTACTGACCTGTAAAGCCTGTTCTGACTTGGTTTCGTGTGTGCTTTTCCTTGGGCATCCATAGTTGACCCCTCTTTCTGAGATAAGCACAGTCCCTGATCTGTGGGGAGCGTGGGCAACTACCTAGGGCTCTCACCAGCACAGGCAATCAGCCAAGATGCCGGCTGTGAGCTTTGCCTCCAACCGGTTCTCAATGCACAGTTGCTCTCTGTTCATCTCCATTGAGATCTCCGAGCTGAAGACGTGCACAGTGGCTGGCAGACACTGAAGTATTCAGTTATGTTGATGCCATAGTTGCCAATTGTTGGCTCTGGGGAGGGATGAAAGGACCAGAGACCTTCCCAGACAAGAGTGGCACATTTCTGGAGGAGATAGCTCAGATTCACAGCCAAGCATTGGGTGAGCCCTGCTCTCTTCAGGGTCTGTGAAGCCCCATCAGTGACCAACCTCATGCACACTGGGGATCCCAGTGTGGGGAACTATACAGAGACCTCAGCATGAAAATTAGAAAACTAACTTCTGTTCTTTATAAAGCTTCTCCTAACCATACCAATCTCCATGACACGTGAGCAGCCCTCAGCGGAAGACTAGGCAGTGTGCTTCTCACCTTTTACATGTCTGCTCTACAATTTTCTCTTTGGGTGAAAAATGCAGCACAGAGTAGAAGATGGGATGCTTTTGATGAGCCTTAATTCATGGCCTTTGGGAAAGCACCGAGCAAAGAAAGTCCTGGTTATCTGTGCATGTGACATGGGATGGCACGAGATGCAGTAAGACATGAGACATGAGGAGAGGGAGATATTGGCTTGAGCAGTTAGAAATAAAGCAGTCTACATTTCATGGAATCACAGAATCACAGAATCACCTAGGTTGGAAGGGATCTTTTAAGATCATCTAGTCCAACCAATGAAAAAAAAAAAAAAAAACCACCCCAAACAACACCAAACCAACACTAATCCATATCCCCGAGCACCATGTCAACTCGTCTCTTGAATACCTCCAGGGATGGTGCCTCCACCACCT
>JAOXNO010000013.1:131334728-131345567 GCA_028565335.1 Limnodromus scolopaceus
ATGTGCTCTGGGCAACCCTGCTTTGGCAGGGGAGTTGGACTGGATGATCTCTAGAGGTCCCTTCCAACTCCAACAATACCATGATTCTGTGATTCCGTGCCCCTGTGCTGAACCAATGAACACTCCATATTGCTCCAAGTCATGTCACAGGAATAAGAAGAATGTGTGCTCTGTGACTTGATGACCATGCCTGCAGAGAAGCCAGAAAGGGTAGGGACGGCCCTTCTCCAAGGGGGTTTCCATCCACCCAGAAAGAAGATTGAAGGGAGTTGTAGCTCCCCTATTGAAGACTTGGAGTGGGAGGAGTTTCCCTTGGATACAAATGATATAGCACATGGGATCCAAAGCTTAGCACAGAGCCAAAGGAAGGAGTCCATAACAAACAGAGAGAAAAGTGGGGCACAGCAGTTTGTCTCCATTTGAAGGGTGCTGGGACTCTTTGTGTTTGCCACCCTGACTATGACCATGACATACTTATCAGACACAGCACTTGATCCCTGGTCACTCCACAGGTAACAAAAGCTATGAGGGCATCAGTGGTGGACCTCATGGCATCAAAGAGGCTGGGAAACCACTGGAAACCACTGGAAACCACTGCCAGCCAGTGGAGATGCCAGCAACTGATAAGCCAGAGTTGCTGTCAGTAGAGCTAGGGAGATTTCAGGGGCTTCCTGTACCTGTGACAAAACTCTTTCCATATGCACTGATGAGCTGCACAGCTATGGTCTTTGTGCCTGGCACACCACTTCCCCGGCCATCACCATGAGATCAACCTCTTCTGACAGCACTGACTGCAGACACAGATAATCCTGCTTAAATCAATAAAAGGGAGTTTACTGGAGATTAAACATGGGAGAGTAAAGTTTGCAATTGCTTCCAGAAAGTCTGAAAAATCCCATGGTCTTTCTTATAAAGAGTTTACTATATAAAGCCAAATGTTGTTCTGGTTGATTTTAATACTCTTGAAAGAACAAGTCAATACTTGGCAAAAGGAGCCTTTGAATGGCAAAGACCCAATCAAGTTCCAGGAGAAAAGGAGACACAAAACTGCGTAAGAGCGGATATGAAGTTGGCTTTGTGGGTTTTTTTACCAAGGAATAACTGAAGTTAAAATCCTGAAGAGGACAGCTAAGGCTGAGAGCAGTGGTGCCCAGAGGGCTGAACTTGGCCTGCAAGAATGCTTCACACAGAGCCGGATTAGAAACGAAAGCTGCATGATGCTTTTGCAAACAGCTCATGAAAAAAATATAGCAGTATTAAATACAAACCCTGCCAGTCATTGGGACGTTTGCCATTTATTGCAAAAGCTGATTACACTTCATTATCTCCTCTTTATCAAGTGATGTGGCGTGCTTTTCAGTTGTGAATGCCTGGCTAGATGGCAGCCAAGCTTGGTAATGCAAAAAACCCAGATTTTCCATGCACCAAAATAACAGGATATAGAGGATCATTGAAAGATGTAAAATAGCATTAGTCAGAAATAATAAATAGAAATTTTCCTCTGTGTTCATTAATTACATGGGGAATGGGAATACTGCTGGCTTTTTCAGAGGTGGAGATGGTAAATATAAATCAGATGAAGCAAACTACCTCAAAATGCAAAATCTCTTGCCAGATTCCAGAGCACTTGTGGTTTCAGGAGAAGAAAGCTAGCAGAAAAAAAAAAAAAAACAAGGCATTTTTTCATTGCATATTCATTAACCCATGTTGAGATGGTGGACTTCAAGATCCTTATGGTAGCAAGGAGGGCACACAGTAAGGTCTTTCCTGGACTTCAGGAAAGCAGATTTTGGCCTCTTCAGGGATCTGCTTGGCAGAGTACCATGGGATAAAGCCCTGGAGGGAAAACAGGCCCAAGAAAGCTGGTTTATTAATGAAGGATCACCTCCTCCAAGCTAGGAGAGATGCATTCCAACAAAGAGAAAGTCAGACAAAGACACCAGGAGGCCTGCATGGATGAACAAAGAGCTCCTGGACAATCTCAAACAGAAAAAGGAAGCCTTCAAAGGGTTGAAGTGAGGACAGGTAGCCTGGGAGGAATATAGAGAAATTGTCCCAGCAGATGGATATCAGGTTAGGAAAGCTAAATCCCAGATAGAGTTAAATCTGGCCAGGGACATCAAGGGCAACATAAAAAGCTTCTATAGGTATGCTGGGGACAAAAAGAAGACTAGGGAAAGTGTGAGTCCTCTCTGGAAGGAAACAGGAGACCTGTTCACCTGGGTCATGGAGAAGACTGCAGTACTCAATGACTTTTTTGCCTTAGTCTTCACTGGCAAGAGCTCTAGCCACACGGCCCAAGTCACAGAAGGCAAAGGCAGGGGCTGGGATAATGAAGAACCACCCACTGTAGGAGATCAAGGCCATCTAAGGAGCCTGAAGGCACAAAAGTCCATGGGACCTGGTAAGATTCATCCACAGGTCCTAAGGGAACTGGCAGATGAAGATGCCAAGCCGCTATCCATCACATTTAAGAAGCTGTGACAGTCTGGTGAATTTCCCACTGACTGGAAAAAGGGAAACTTAACCCCCATTTTTAAAAAGGGAAAAATGGAAGACACAGGGAACTACAGCCTGGTCAGTCTCACCTCTGTACCCGGCAAGATCATGGAGCAGATTCTCCTGGAAACTTTGCTAAGGCACGTGGGAAATAAGGAGGTGATCAGTGACAGTCAACATGGCTTCACAGAAGGTAAACCATGTCTGACAAATTTGGTGACCACCTACAAGAGTATTTTAGTGTTGGGGGATAAGGGCAGAGCAACTGACGTCATCTACCTGGACTTGTGCAAAGCATTTGACACTGTCCCGCACAACAACCTTGTCGCTAAGTTGGAGAGACATGGATTTGATGAATGGACCACTGGTGGATAAGGAACTGGCTGGAGGGTTGCACTCAAAGAGTTGTGGTCAATGGATCAATGTCCAGGTGGAAACCAGTGACGAGTGGTGTTCCTCAGGGGTCGGTATTGGGATTGGTGTTAACATCTTTGCTGGTTACATGGGCAGTTGGATTGAGTGCACCCTCAGCAAGTTTGCTGACACCAGGCTGTGTGGTGCAGTCGATACACTGGAGGGAAGGGATGCCATCCAGAGGGACCTGGACAGGCTTGAGAAGTGGGCCCATGCAAACCTCATGAAGTTCAATCAGGCCAAATGCAAGGTCCAGCACATGGGTCGAAGCAACCCCAAGCACTAATACAGGCTGGGTGGAGAACAGCTGGAGAGCAGCCCTGATGAGAAGGACTTGGAGATGTCGATTGAGGAGAAGCTCAACATGATCCAGCATGGTGTTCTTGCAGCACAGAAAGCCAAACACATCCTGGGCTACATCAAAAGAAGCATGGACAGCAGGTCCAGGAAGGTGATTCTGCTCCTCTACTCTGCCCTTGTGAGACCCCATCTGGAATCCAGCTCTGGAGTATCCAACATAAAAAGGGCACTGACCTGTTGAAGGGAGTCCAGAGGAGGGCCACAAAGATGATCAGAGGGCTGGAGCACCTCTCCTATGAGAAGATAGGCTGGGCAAATTGGGGTTGTTCAGTCTGGAGCAGGCTCCAAGGAGACCTTATAGTGGTTTTTCTGTACTAAAAGGGGGCCTACAGGAAAGATGGAGAGGGACTATTTATCAGGGAGTGGAGCGATAGGAAGAGGGGCAAGAGTTTTAAGCCAAAAGTGGATAGATTTAGATGAGATATCAGGAAGAAATTCTTTAGTGTGAGGGTGATGAGACATTGGAACAGGTTGTCCAGAGAAGTTGTGGATGCCCCATCCCTGGAGGGGTTCAAGGCCAGGTTGAATGGGCTTTGAGCAACCTGGTCTGGTGGGAGGTGTCCCTGCCTGTGGCAGGATGGTTGGAACTCAATGATCTTTAAGGTCCCTTCCAACTCTAACCATTCTGTGATTCTATGTCATGGGCGCACTTCATTCAATATTTCATGAATCAATGGAAGCTATTCTACACCACTATTTTGATAATATTTATTAATTACTTACCTGGTAAATTTTTTTAGAAGACATATTTTGTAGCTTTGAGCAACTGCTGAGAATAATGCATTTTCAATTTGAAAGAGCAAGAGGGTGTCATGAAACACAGGGTCTATAATGAAGATTTCAGGAGACCGGATATGAGTGAAGAACGCTATTATAATAAAGTGCTAAAATGAAGAAATAATTTAAAAGATGAACACTTTAAAAAACCCTGACAACCCAAGCTTATTAAGGCTGTTAACAGTATGATTTTCTGCAAACCGTTTCCTGTTTGTTCCTCCACTGAGAAATCTGGAAATAATAATGACAAAGTAACAATTATCTCTCAAAAGTAAATTTTAGAAAAGAAGAAGCATTTTATTCTACCAAATTAAATTCATTTCTCAATGAAAATGTCTTATTCACCTTTCAGGGGAAAGATACGATTTTTTGCTTTTACAAAAAAGCCATCCTCCTTCTAAAAGGCAAAAGCAAAACAATATACTTGAAAGATGGTTTCTATACCCAAAAGCTTGTTTGTTATTGTATTGTCTTGAATAAAGGTATTACTCCTCACTTCAGATCCTTTCTCATTTACAAGCTCAGAGTACCATGGTAGCAAAAACTTGGTCAGCAAGAATATAACACACAACTTGAAGACCACTTTTTCAGTGCAAAATTATAAATGACAGCTGGGACATTTATTTGAAGAAGAAAACTATGCCTGGATACATGCCTGGATTTGTTTTTTTCTGTAGAAGGTAGTCTGGATGAATTTTCTGCCTATAAATTATTTCTATTAAAGAAAAACCAATTATTATTTACTGTATTTTGCCCATAGCCACTACTGTGCTACTACTCTGTTGATGCAAACCATCTCCAGGCCCTTTAAATCATGGCTGCAGAGCTAAAACTTTCTGTGACAGGGTGTGAATAGTGAGATTAAGAAGAGACTTGAATCTTGTGTGACACTGGTACAGGTACAATTTACTGGAAACTTACTGTTTAGAGTCATATGATCGAGACACGGCTTTGGCCAATCCCTAAATGGTTGTCACCATGTGCCTCCTCCACATCAAACACTTACAGTCAAATATAAACAGCAAGGCAGATGTCTGGTCTAAGCCCAATACCTACTCCGTCTCCGAGAGAGGACTTGATTTATCCCACAGACCTTAGTCCCTTGCTTTTTGGAGGTCCTTATTCCTCACCACCATTACAGAAAGAGCCTACCAACCTCTCTCATAATGGCCCAGTAATATTTGCCATGTAAAGTTAGCTGGAATGAATACCACCCATAGACAGTTGCCTATACTAGGTACACGTGACATGGGGAATCTCGGCAGTAGTTCAGCTTGATTTTAGTCATTCATTGTTTGCAGAATGAAAAAAGAAAAAATCCAACAAATGAAGAAAGAGACAAAAAATCCTACCAGGATCCGTTAGCGAGGGAAGCCAGACATACACACAGCAAAATAAATTTCAGTAAAGAAAAGTGATGGAAAATACTCGGTCCTTATCTCAAAGAGGTGACAGAATTTAATAAATCATTTGAATGCTTTAGGCAAGCTATTTCGGTCATCTCTACTACCACATAAATTACATAAAAAGAATGCTAAAAACCAGCCAGTACTGCATAGTTGCTACATTAGTAGAGCAGCTGGATGCAACATTAAAGTCCTCATAAACGAGAGGAATTATTGTTGTTATGCTAGAGTATGAGACTTGAATAAGAGTTTAAAAGTAGCATTCATTTTCTTGATTAAAGATTAACAAGGTTAAGTGTTTAATTGGTATTTTAACTGGATAGTAAGGAGAGAAATTCTGCAGTTGTGAATTGAATGGATTTTGTGGAACATGGGAACGCAGCTCTTCGTCTAACTTAAAATTAATTAAACTCAAATTGCATTTGTTTAGAAACGTACCGGCCTAGATTTAGGGAAATTAGGGGTTCTGCTAAAAATGTATTTTGATTCTATGCTTTGTTTCTGTCTCAACTGATTTTCTGCTTCATAGACAGTAAATCTTGTATAGCTAATCTTAGAAGTTTAATGACCTTTCAAGTTTGGCTCAAAAAGTTAACAACGCTGATATAGCATTACTTCATCCATGCAATGGTGTCATCTTAAGAACCCTAAAATATCTCTTTACCTACAAACACAACACCTTCTCTCACGCAGCAACCCATGTCCGGGCCTACATTTTTGTGCATATCATTTCAAGAATTTCCTTCTGTCTATGATGCAGTTTTTATCCCTTTCCACAGACTTCTGCCACTACACCTTTTTTAAAAATAACTTTCTTCTTCTTTCACTGTAGATTCCTTTTAAAAAATCCCGATCTTGTGAAACCTTGTCCATCTCTGAGCTGGATGTGTGACTTCTCCTGGCTTTATTGTTCAGTGTCTGCTGATTTTGACCTGTTCCATAGTTCTGCTTAGTCCAGAAAGTGTCTTTCAGGCTTGTTCATTGTCCTAAGCTGTTTCTGTCACCACCTTTGCTCATTATATTGGAACGAAACATTAAAGAATTTCTGGGTACATGAGTGAAAAATACAATGGCAAACAGTGATTTTTGAGGAGCAGTTTCTATAACAGCAATGTAAGCATTTCCCTGATTTCAACAATAGTACACACTTCGTATGAATTCATACTTACTATGAATTACTCCAGATAATTGTCCAGACTGTCATTCCTGTTACCCAAGTAAGAATAGATGAACACAGATGGTTTTTTTCTGACTTTACAGTTTGTGCCTATTTAAACCTGTGAAACATGCTAATAGTTCGTATTTGTCAAGAGACTATTTAATGCAATATCTACTGGTTGAAAATGTCACTACCTTTAGAGAAGTTGCTTGATTTTCAAACTTTACTGCATAGTAACACCAATTTGAAAGACGAAGCTATGTGATACATGTCATAGCGTATAGGGACTGAATAAAATTCAGCTGTTGGACTAAAGATGAGCCAAACAAAACTCACAGGCAACTGTAATAAACTTCCACTTTTAGCATCAGCATCTGCAGCAGCAGATGTTGATCAAACAATATGTCTTAATAACTTGACCATGAAATGTTGTTGGGGTCAGACCAGATTCTCCCTCCCAAATCTATTTAAGATAGATACTGCTTGGTGTGCTCAGAGCTCACTTTCAATAAGTGGAGCAGAGAGGGCTACTTTCCTTGGGAAAGGTAAATCCAGATTGTGTTCCCACAGTATTTTCGTATATTCAAAGATACCCAGCACAAGCCAGGCTTTTTCCAGATAAGTCAGGAAAAGTATCACAGGACTTTCACTGTTAAATATATATATCTCCTTCTGAAAGTTGTCTAGAAGGCCTCAGATTTGCAATAGTAGTACCATCAGCTCCTCTTTCAACAAAATGAAACTCTGAGGTGGCAAGAGGAGTAGAATTGTTTGACCTGGGTTTCGACATTGCAGCAGTGTTCAATAAGTAAGCCTTAGAGAAGTCGCCTGTAGCAATAGACAGCGATGGTGCACAGAGCAGTGGGAGTCGTGGTGGCTTGCTGACCACAGCTAAAATCACTTTGTGATTTTTTTTTTTCCTCAAAACCTGGGTTTTGAACCCCTGCACCAGAGGGAGGGGGGTGCCTTTCTACAAAGGGGAATGTGTGACTCCACCTGATGTGGACGAGGCACTTCTGTCCCCTGTGCATAACAGTCATACCTGTGCATACCGCTGTGCAAGGGGGGACAACAGATACAGACAGAGAATCTACCGTAACTAAATCTTGTTCAGCTTCTAGGACCATAGAGAGTAAGGAACTGGTGGCTTCAAGTGAAACGCTCCTTCAGCCACAATAACCTGTAGGCACTCTGCAAACTTCTTCATATGCAATGACTGGGATAGCATCGTGTGTTATGAAATAAATTTTTTAAGACTGACTGAGAAACTGTAGGCAGTTGTAACTAATAAGCATAAACATAATATTTACAAATCACAATTCTCAGCATGGATTCTAAAATCATCACAATCTGAATATAGTTTCTATAAAATGTGTTCTACAGACATCCAGGAAAAAAGTCTCCAAGTTGCCCAGATTGTATATGGAAATCAAAAAAGACCAGCACAAGAACATTGATCTGTATCTGCCTTGATACACTTACTTCTCTTTGATCTTTGGTAGCTCAGTTATTTTGTTTTGCTGAAGATATTTGTGAAATCTCCATGTAATGCAAGAAAACTTTCCAGCTTGTGGTTTCAAATGGGCAGGGACTGCTAAAGATAGCTGCCCTCTCTATAAACTTCACTCTAAACCTCCTGGCAATATTTCATTTTTCTATTGGCAATATACAAAGAGGTAACTGTTGTCTTTTGCATTGAAACTTGGTTGACTGTTTACAGTTGGTGCCCCACCTGGATAGTAAGAAAGATTTCTCCCCAGACTAGATTGTGTTTTCCCAGATGCTGGGCACACACTCACATCTAACTACAAATGTTGATCCTTTGTTGAACTGCAAACTTCAACATGGTCGTAACTGTGATAACGGTCATGATATTTATGGTCCTAATCTCCTCTGTCTCTTTGATGATCAAAAATCCCAGTAAATTTTAGGATTTTTTTTTATACCTTTCCTAACAGAACAAAAATTGACAAATACTGATTTCTAGGAATATACTTTTTCAGTGGGCATCTTTTTCCTGCAAGAGCCAACTCTATGAACTGATTGACTAATTAATTCCCTGCAACCATCTTATTTAAAATACACTGGCAAAAGGCCATCTGCGAACATGACTACACTAAACTGCTTCTTCTCCAACAACACAATACAGAAACCAGATATTTATGATTCAGATTTGATTGTTCACAGCTGCTGCTTTCATCAGCCAAACGTAAATATTGGATGTTGAACCCATGCTGCAAAATTCATCTTCAAATTGTAATGCCCCAAAACAAATTTTTGGGGGGTTCAGGTGCAGTTTTCTTCTTTTCTTAATATAATAAAAAAGGATGCTTTGTAAATTGGGGTCTGGGGTCAAATTCCAGCCTCTCTCAATTCCGTAAGGAATTGGCTATGGTGACTTCTGTAGTCAGTACACTTACAGGCTAATGATGTAAAAAAGGTTAACTTCGTTGACCTGAAGCACCTGCTTTTCAAACATAAATCTGGAGCTACTGAGTAACATGTTTACAGAGTACCTGCTTTGTATCTGAAAGAAGCATCTCTCTAAATCTAACCTCTAGCCTGGACCGTTAGCACAACACACAGAAGCAGCCACAGGAATCTTAGGCCAAAAAGAATATTTCACTTAAGAACCTATAAAAATCTGGATCCCCATTGAAGTCACACTTCATTGAAGTTAATTATCTCTATTTCCACTTTTTTGTGTATGTGAAAGGGCACTGATGTAAAAAACAATATGGGTCAGAACTCATTTCATTAGCATTTTGGCAAAGGCCATTCTATATTGCAGTGTAGCACTGGCTGTTTGCCTTATGTTATCAATCTCTTCAAACACGGGAATTCAAGCTAAAGCAATAAAATATGAACTTCCAATCTTTTTACTTTTTCCAAAAGAATACTGAAAAGGCCACATTAGTCAGAAGAAACATTGAATAAACTGAATAGTAGGATGCGTATGAGTTTCTACACATGTATCCGGATAGAGATTCTAAATATCCTCCTTTGTTTTTTCATTTAAGGTGATAAAAAATTTCAAATTAAAGTATCTGGTCTTATATCAGCTTGGGTAATCCCTAGAGATGTATTCTTTTATATACAAGCTCTAGTCAGCTGTACCTTTGACCTGGCCAAATCAAAAAGTAATCTTCATTCAGACCCACAAATATATTACTTATGCCATAGCATTTTCATCATGAAAGATCCCCAACTGCTTTTACAAACTCCATGTTTATTCATGGTTAGTCACATTATTTTACAGTGAAATACACCTACTGTTTTGATGGATCATGGCATCAATTTAAGAGCACAGTGACAACACAGCAGTAGAGGATGGGAACCAAAGTGTTCTGGTTTCACATCAAATGACAGAAAGATTTAAGCAGATTCAGTACATATTGAGAAAGTGGGTAGTAGCTGAAAGAACACTGTCAGTCCTGCTAACCACCCAAACAAAATTCCTCTGATTAAAGAAGTTGACGCATTGAGAAGAGTACATTCAATTTTTACTACTTCATCATGTTTCTAATTACAGTTATTTCCGGCAGTTTTGCGCAACTCAGTATTGATCTGGGCGATGTGAGCCCCCGTGAGATATCTAAAACATTACAGCAATGTCTTTAAACACTAAAGGCAACCCACGCTGTTGCACATAACAAGGAGCAGGTTTTGTCTCTCTCTGAGTCGGCTCTTCAAAAGAAACAGTGGTTATTCTCAAAGAGCAAACCAGGAGCTTTCTAAGGCATGGCAGACCGGCGTCTGTAACACACCGGCAAGTGTCTTCATGGAACAGATGGGATTTTTTAGTGCTGCAGTCTAAGACTTGAAATAAAGACCAAAGATTGGAGGTTTGTCTAAGATACCAGTGTGGCAGCGTGCTCTCCCCCTTCCCTCCCCAGCTCTTGCTCAAGCCATATAACCATCCGTGGGAGCTGCGATGAGTTGCGCCTGGACTTTGGGGGATGGCTGGCAACGCAGCCAAAACGCTGTCGGGAGTGGGGACCTAGATATCTTGTTCTCAAGCACATATGACTATAGGTCAACCATCTTACTCTATAAATAGCGGACAGCCCAAGAGCCCTTTGAGCTCTCCTGCATGGCACTGAGCTGCTGCCAGGACCTCACCTTAGAATCATAGAATCACAGAATCTTCTAGGTTGGAAGGGACCTTAAAGATCATCTAGTCCAACCATCAACCTAACCCTGACAAAAATCACTAAACCATAT
>JAOXNO010000013.1:131350056-131368105 GCA_028565335.1 Limnodromus scolopaceus
GGTGGTGGAGTCTCCTTCTCTGGAGACATTCAAAACCCACCTGGACAAGTTCCTGTGCAACCTGCTCTGGGTAGACCTGCTCTGGCACAGGGGTTGGACTAGATGATCTCCAGAGGTCCCTTCCAACCCCATGTGATTCTATGATTCTATGACACACCTGTGCCATGACGTGATGCTCAGTGCCAGCACAGGGAAGGCACAAACTCACAGTAGTTTCTGGCTGCCTTGGAAGCCAAATACATTGAATTAAGTTGCTCACATTAGCAAAAAGGTTCAATCACCTGCAGGAAAGGTATATCCATGGAAGGGCAAGAGCCATGAGTACCCCCCACACGCGACAGAAGCTGCAAAATGGGATAAAGCAGCATTTCACAGTTGCTACAGGGATTGACCCCATCCCAAAATAAGTTTGGATACAAAGTCTTTTGAAATCAAGTAGAAAGTTCCTCAAGAACTTCAATGGCTTTTGATCCCAGCCACAGAAAGGAAAAAGCTGTGGGACTCTGCAAATCCTGATTTGGCTTTTGTTTAGTATGCTCTAAGAGTGTGCCTTCATATGCTTAAGTTAATTGAAAGCCCACAACGTCTTCAAGTTGCCTTTTTAAATTGGCTCTGCTACTTTTATTTAGAAGTTTTCACTGAAAAGCAAAGGAAAAACTGTCTCATCATTGTACTGATAGCACAAAAGAAATCACCTTCATAGTGCTGAAGGGGACTATAGCCGATGTAAAAATTGAATCATGTATTTACCTTAGGAAGAACACTGTCATTTTCAGTATCAGAAACACAGTGTCCCCCAAAAATCCTTTTCAGCCCCAGAAAAATTGTCACCAACTATTCTGAAGCCCTTCCTGTAAGTTAATAGAGTTTATAAGCTAAAAGTCTGTACATGGAAGGGGAAGGAAACTTCTGCTGATTGGGAACAACAATACCCACAATACAGCAATAAGGCTAAAGAGGTTTGGTTTTTTTTTTTACTCCCCTGCAGGAGAGGCTTCAGGAGGATTAAGATATGAAAAATATTTGACAGTG
Organism: Limnodromus scolopaceus; assembly: GCA_028565335.1. Classification (NCBI taxonomy): domain Eukaryota; kingdom Metazoa; phylum Chordata; class Aves; order Charadriiformes; family Scolopacidae; genus Limnodromus; species Limnodromus scolopaceus. The sequence goes on from JAOXNO010000013.1 coordinate 131,351,089, forward strand.
TAGTGTATTCCTGTTCCAAATTGCCTGTTTCTCACTTAGCATATCCCCACTGGACTTTATTATAAAGTCGGCTCACGTCTTCCCATTCACACCACTGGACTTGTGAGGTGGATCGGTGTTAACAGGACAAAAGTGCTCTTTCTGTGGAGGATTTAGAAAACCATGTATCATAGTCTTTTGGATTTAATTAAATTCAGGAGGAAAAAAAAAAATAAGTATGAATATTGTGAATATGATTTTCATAAGAACACAAAACATATATATTTAACAGCTGAACTGGATCACCTAAGGATATTCTAGCTCCTAGTGTCCGACCTCCAACGCTGGCCAGTGGCAAATGCTTAATAAAAAATATAAAAAGGAGAGCAAGTATGTTGTGAATATTTTCCTGGGGTACCCTCTTACCCTCTGTGGCACTAGCACTTACTAAGCTAGAGATACTACTTCTAATAATCCACAATGGATTTTTCTTTGTTAATTTGTCCAGTTGTTGGGGTTTTTTTGAATCCTGGTAATATTCCTGCTTTCACAAATTCCAGTGGTAAGAAATTCCACAGATTAACTATTCATTGTGTGAAAGACACCCTCATTTTTGCTTTTGCTGCCAAGTGATAATAGAATTTGATATCCAGTAACTGTTGTCTGGAAAAATACAGAAGGAAAAAATGTTGCCTGTCTACTTTGTCTATGGCATTCACAATTTTACAAGCCTCTTTTTCGCATTTACACTCAATCGTCTCATTTCCAGGCTGATGAATTCTAAACTACTTAGCATCTATGACCAGTAAGGAGTCAGTCTTTGTTTACCCTTGCAGCCCTTGTGTCCTTCCTGCTTCTAGTGTGTCCTTCTGGAACAGTTCTGAAACTGCAGGTACAGGTTTTAATCTACAAAAGGACACAGCACCGTACTCTGTTTTGTTCGCTGTCTCTTTTCTGATCGTTCCTCAGGCACGGTATTTACTTCATTCTTTTACTGCTACTGGGCTTGGAGCTGATATTTTCATCAAAAGGACCTGCTGTAACCCCAAGGTCACTTTCTGAAACCTGCTCATATTCCATCATTTCCCAACAGTTCAAAATAAGGATTTTTTTTATTTTTTTTTTTTAGAGTGCATCATTTTATTATTCTCATTGAACGTAAGGCGAAGTGCATAGTGGACTCCTTTATGAAGAACACAGCCAGGAGATCAAGGAAAGCTGCTCGCCTGTCTTCTCATCCCTGGAGTCCAGTTTGGAGCTCCCCAATTTAAGAGGGCTGGGAAAGGGGCAAGGCAGGGGAGGGCTGTGAAGGGGCCAGAAGCACCATGAGAAGGGGCTGCATGAGCTGTTGCAAGAGCAACCTGCAGCTGCTTGAAGGGGTGTTGCAAAGGTGGCAAAGCCAACATCTCCCCTGTAGAGGCAAACGATAACACGAGGGGTCACAAGTTGCAGCAAGTGAGACTGAGGAATAGTTACAGGTTACCCCAAAAGGCTGTGAAATCCCCATCCTTGGAAATTTCCAAGATTTGGCTAGACAGGCACAGCAGATTTGGTCTAGCGTTGGTGATGCTCCTCGAGGAGCAGATTGGACTTGATTGGGCTGCATAAGGTTCTCCCAATCAATGCTGTGAGTCTGTGACTGAATGACTTCACAGTTTTCACACTGGGTGGGACATTTGCTGATCTGTTTCTTGAGTTAATGGTGTAGCAAAGCTACCTGGATATCTTAATGAGCACCCAGCTTAATTAGATGTCTGTAGCTGTGGATTCTGGCTTTAAAAAGACAAATCCCTGGGCTTTAGAGGATGGTAGAAGCAGCAGTGAAAAATCCCACCAGAATTCTACAGTATTTCACACAGCTTGCACAGTTGCAGTAAAAATTTGTTTGAATTGACAGTGATTCATTCCTAAGATCTCACATCTTTTAAAAATATTCATGTAAGAGCGTTTGTGCCTTTTCATCTTCAAAAAGAAGAGAGAGCTCTTAAAAGAAAGTGTGTCTTTGGTACTTAACCACTGCATTTGATCAGCTTGACTCATACAACGTGATTTAGACAACCAGCCAGGCAGAGCAAGGGATCCCCATCCCCTTTGCTGGCCAATTCCGTGCGTTACAAGCATGGGAGACACTGAAGACTTTGAAATCTTCAGGGAGAGATGAAACGGGAGTAAAGGGGTCTCACGTGTTTTAAATATTAGAATATTTTTCTGTCAGCCCTTTCCCAAGAGTTTATATTGCATTTAATAAGGTTCACGGACTCATGATTTAAAAATAGCTGTCTTCTCTCAATACCAAAGAAAAGAGACAGTAATATATCAGGTTTATTTCCAGTAATCAGACTTCAGAATCAGTTTTATTCAGTCTTATTCACAATATAAAATTTATTTTTCTGTCTTCTTGCTGCTTTTATTCTAATTCCCATTGCAGTGAAGAAGTGACTAGCAAAGCATTTCTAGCATAAATTCAAGTGTGAGTGCAAAAAACCCTCCTTGTTCTGGTTTCTATCACTGAAAAAACAACTTCTCCAAACATTGATATGAAGAAAGTATATTTTACAGAAAATACTGCAAAGTGTATGTTTGAAGATAACTACATTAAAGTTTTTAAGACACATTTAATGTGTGCAGCATTATAAATATGCAACCAAAAATGTTTCATAAGTATAAAACTGTTTATATTATATTAAGAAAAAAATAAAGCTTTTACTGACCGGGACAGGTAAGTGTTCTTCAAGGAAAATATCCACAATATAGGCCACGTGCCTGTTTGCTTGGAATAGCACTTCACTCCTAGGATCATAATTCATTGTCAAAAATGCAGTGAGTAAGTTTTGCTTTCTTACTGTCTGAATTTTTTCTGCTCCTTTCTTGGTTTCTTTTTCCACACTAATTTCTGAAATTCTCACAAATTCATGAAGAGCAAAAAATTGATCATATTAATGTTTTTACTGAGCACAGTATATGTCATTACCTGACTTGATTATGATGACCTTTAAAATTAGGTTCATGGTGTGAATAAAAGTAGTAGAAAATTCAACATACCTTTATTAAGTACACTGCAACGGTTGCTTAAAATTAGCTGTTTACCAGACGGTTCACTTGACAGGTATATATGGGAAATACAAAAGCCGTGCAGATAGGAACAAGACAAAATAATTTTAAAATGAGAATAAAAACATATGATGCTATTCTGTTGTGACTTTGGACACACGGACTTCATTCGGATAAAAGCAAATACTTCTGCAAGCGCATAATAAGTGGCACTGGCAAGAAGGACAACTTTACTGACGTGTTTTGCTTTCACACTTTCGCAGAATGGAGGAAAGCTATTGCAAAATGGTGCATCTAGGTGATAAATTCTGCTGCTTCTCAGGTAATGGGGGGGAAATGGCCCTCAACATAATTTCCCCTAGTTTAAGCTTTGCTCTAATTGCGTTATCTGCCGTAGCGGTGAGACGGTGTGGAAGCCCGCGCTGGCGTACCTTGGCAGCCAAGGGTTCGATGAGGCAGGGGGGAAACTCTTCTCTGTCTTCTGCACACATTGAAAGAGCAAAGAGTGACTGCCTGCTTTGCTTCTTGCCAAGACAATGAGCCAGGAATGGGGAGATTCAGCAGGCCAGTCATCTCAGCCAGAGTCCCTGGAAGTGGTCCTTCACCCACCTCCTCCACCCCTTAAAAAAACGCATCCTGGTGGGAGGCATCAGTTGCCAGCAACACAAATTAAGCCTGGCCCCTTCCAGAGGACAGCGTCACATCTTCAAGGGTGACACTGATGACAGAGACGAGGACAAAAGGCTAGGAAAGCCTTAGCAAACATGCAGCAAGGGCCACAGAGATGATTAAGGGCCTGGAGCATCTCTCCTACGAGGAAAGGCTGAGGGACTTGGGTCTTTTTAGTCTGGAGAAGAGAAGACTTAGGGGGGATCTGATCAATGCTTACAAATGATTAAAGTGAGGGTGCCAGGAGGACGGGGATGGTCTTTTTTCAGTGGTGCCCAGTGACAGGACAAGAGGAAATGGGCATACACTTGAGTATAAGAAGTTCCACCTAAACGTGAGGAGGAACTTCTTTCATGTGAGGGTGGCAGAGCCCTGGAACAGAGAGGTGGTGGAGTCTCCTTCTCTGGAGACATTCAAAACCGACCTGGACAAGCTCCTGTGCAACCTGCTATAGGTAGACCCACTCTGGCAGGGGTGTTGGACTAGATGATCTCCAGAGGTCCCTTCCATCCCCATATGATCCTGTGATTCTATGATTCTAAGTGTGTTCTGGAAGAGAAATGACAGAGCAGAAAAGTGGGTTCAGGCTGGAGGCTGAGGGACCATGAAGGGAGAGCTCTAGCATTGGGACTGACCTGTGGTTGAGTCAACCAACCTGTGGTTGGACTCGATGATCTCAAAGGTCCCTTCCAACCATGAAGCTTCTGTGGTTTTGTGACCTAGGAGAGAGCGCGGGGCAGTGAGAGCTACGCCAAAGGTTTCTGCTCCATTCTCTCCTCCAAAACACCCTCTGCACACAGAAACGAGGAGCGGATGATGCAAAACTAGTGAAGTAGCCAGCTTTTCCAGCAGAGGCTCCCTGTATGCCGGGAGCAGTGGCAGCTCCCTTGGCAGCGATGAAGCGCTGCAAGGCGCCTGCCACGGGCACTTAAGGGACTAAAGGGACACCAACTTCTGGGGGAAAAGAAAGCTCAGTGAAAGCTGCTGCTCTGATTCCAACTCAGGCTGCTGACCACATGCAGAAGGTTTGATAACTCCCATTAGTCATCCAGAAGAGTAGACTACGGCAGCTACTGGTTCCATGAGGATGTGCAAGAGCAGCAGTAGAGTATAAATACGCCACCGGTTACTGTGGGTCTTCAGTGCCCGAAGGGGCTGAAAAGATGTTACACCCCAAGCACAGTAAGAGGAAAAAAAGCTGAAAATTCTAAAAGAAATACACGATGGAAAAATTTCAAGAGACAAACTCTGGTGTCAAAATAGACTACTGCAATAGATTAATTTGAAACAATGTGAGTTGGATTACTGGAGTATGAAGGGACAACTGCTCTTTTTTAATATGTGAAAATGTTCTAAATGATGCACTTTAATAAATTTAATGAGAATGTTTTAGAAACTTAAGAAAAACATCCTCAAAGGATCTTCAAGGAGCTAAAATGTAAGCAGGCTGTTCTTAGATGCATTAACATTTATGTGGAATGAAAGTTCAAACAAGACCCTTCCATTCTATATACGAGTCAAACCAATAAAGAACTAAAACCCTGCTGTGCTAATGGGAGCCTACCCATTGATTTCACTGGGGTTTCGCTCCAGCAAGCCTCAGATATAGTCCTACTTTAATTTAAAGTTGGATTTTCAAACTCAAATCAGTGCTTTTCATTTGAGGAAGATTTCTTACACTGTACTGAAACAAGATAAATGCTGATTTCCTGCCTGTCTCCCAGTTTCTCGCTTCTTACATGCTTCAGATCAGCTCACAGCCAGCTGCTCACTGAGCAGCATCACTCGGCGGTTACCAGCAGGTTTTTTTCTGCCTGTTCCTCTGCCAGATCCCTGATCTCTGTTCTGTACTGGCAGCTTACACTAAATTCACCCTACCCCAGCTTGGGTCCGGGGCAGAAAAGCCTTCCGGCTCAAAGGGAGTCAACCTGTCAACCTGTTTGACCACCTCATCTGGTTTTAGATCACAATCAGGGAAATTATGTTTCTTATCATAAATCCACAGAGGATGGGGTCAGACAGTACGGCTCCGGTCACTTATCTAGGGCTAATGGTTCAGGACACCTTCACTGGTCCCAGGAAACCTCCTCTCAGAGGGCTTCAGTGCCCTCGCACAAAGTCACGGAATCATGAAATTGTCAGAGTTGGAAGGGACCTTCTAGAGATCATCCAGTCCAACTCCCCTGCCAAAGCACATCACTCAGGAGCATCCAGGCGGGGCTTGAAGATCTCCAGAGAAGGGGACTCCACACCCTCCCTGGGCAGCCTCTTCCAGGGCTCTGGCGCCCTCACCCAAAAGTTCTTCCTCAGATTTGAGTGGAACTTCCCATGTTCCAGCTTGAGCCCGTTGCCCCTCGTCCTGTCCCTGGGATCCACTGAAAAGAGTCTGGCTCCATCCTCCCTCAAACCACCCTTTAGATACTTATAAGCATCTAAGATGCTTATAAGAAGTCCCACGTGCAAGTACCGATACCCACCCTGCTTCGTGCTGAAGTTCTTGGAAAGGTATGGGGAGCTTGGAGAAGTAGTAAATTTTTCCTTTACACCTATATTAAGGAAATTCATTGGTTTTAAGGATACATATGTGTTTTTCTGGATTACTGTCTAGAGCACTTGGAAGCACAGCTAAAGGTCGCAAGACTAATATCTAAATCAGCGAGCTTTCCAACCAGTCAAGTATGGGATCAGAGAGGGAGAGAGGCTTCTCCATCTCCAGTGCTGTTTAAAAGGGTGAGTGACTCTCCTTTCCACCCTCAACTTGCTGTTGTTGGATTTCTCTGATGAAAGACCTTCAGCATTTAATTGAAGACTGTTATGTTAACCATGGATGAAGGGAGAAGCTTCCACTAGATCAGACACAAAGCGAACTCTGATCTGAGACTTAACCCTTGTCTTTGAGGGTTGTTGCTGACGCCTCCTACCTGAATGGGCTGGTTTATGCAGATCAGTCGAAGGTGGCCAAGTTGCACCACCAACCATGGAGGTTGATGGTGTCATTGTAGCAGGTTCCTGGTAGGAGGCAGGTCATTTAAAACTTTTCTGGACATCTTCACATGACGCTGAGATCTCAACATACCTTTCCAAAACCCCATCCCCAGGTCTGCATTACTTCATCAAGATCTTCAGAAGAAATACAGTGACATGATCAAGGACTGGATGCACTTCACCTAACTTCACCAGTTAAGGTTATGAACCTGATACCAGCTTTATAACGCCTCTGCCACTCACTTATGCAAAGGAATCATCCTGTCTAACATATTGAAATATCTGGCCAGTATCATTAAGTGCGCAAGTTCTGAAAACAAAGAGCAAAACCAAAATGAGTCCTTAATTTAGGCCTCAAATTACATGTCTGATTTAGAAGAGTTGAGGAAGAACCACATGTTGCCGAGCATTTTAGGAAATGAGGATTTGTCAGGCTGAAAAATCAATTTAAAAAAAACCCTGATCTTTAAGTTTGGGTTTTTTTGCCTTACGGAAAAACCTTGTCTCTAGGGGCTAATGTTGATATTGATTACATATAAAATCCCAAAGATGAATTACGGTCATACTGATGATGCCCTAAATACTAATTCTTCCCATTGTGCAATTTTTTAAAAGGCTGCAAGGCTGAAGGTAGTACTAAGCAGGGAATGTGTCAGTGAGTTTCAGCTCCAGAGAATATTTAATATTTCCTCCAACTAAAACATCGGCATTATCTCAATTACAGGAAGAAGGCTAAAATATCTGGAAAATATCTGGATGCCACTAAAAGGATCAAGAAGGAGCAGAGTTTTTCCTCAAAGTATACAAAGGAAAATTGTTGCAAACATGATCAGCTACCACCAACCAATGTACTCTTCGATTGCACTGGGAAGGCGAATATGAACTGTGTATAGGATCCCCCAAGTTAAATGTAATAATAACAATGAAATAAGCTTACACTTTTTAAGGTATTCGATTCAGTCTTACTTTGTATTTCAATTCTAAAAACAGGAATTACACAACACTACCACAGCACATGCTAAACGGATTAAAAGCCAGTAAATCACAAAATGTAATTGTGAACAAAGATGCGTCCTCCAGCAGTTGTATTCCCAGTGGAGTCCCTCATGTATCAACTTCTGGCCTTAGGCTCTTTAAAATATTTTACCTAACTGGGGAAAAAAAAAACCCGTGAAGCTATCCCTGACATCCTTTGGGCCTGACAAAGCTGAGGAAAATCACAGGTAATGAAAAGACAAGCTGCTGCTACAAGGCATGCTGAATAACCTGGGCTCAGACACTGAAATAACAAATTTCTGTACCACCCATTAAAAAATAAGAAATCCAAGTCATGTTTCCAGGACATGGGAGCCTCTCCTGAGAATCCCTGCTTTGGACCAGGTATCAGAAGCCTTGGCAAATGACTAGCTAAGAATAACTCCTTAGAGTGACACTGTGGCCAGACTTGGAATGTAATTTACGCAGTCCAAATGAAAATTCCTTTGTTTCACCCTACAAGAACTCTACATTACGTTATATGCGTGATTGATTCTCGGATATTAAGCCCTGTTGTAGTGTCCCCAGAGGATGCTGATCGAGCTTACTTAAGAGAAAATGAAGAAAGAATCACATAATCAAACTCATTAAATAAACTGAAGAAAATCTCTAATTTTAGTGAAAGTTTCCCCTTGTGAACAAGGAAAGTTCTGTAATGACTTAGTCAGGCTAATAAAATCTACACAATGAACAGAAATTCAATAACAGCAAACAAAGAAAGAGCTAAAAACAAACCAGAAAGTCAAAGGAGACAAATTCAGAAGGGAAATACTTTTAACAATGCATTTTTTAAACACCAGAACCATTATCCAGGCTTAAGTATTCGTGGAAACAAAAACTTATCAACCAGCAAGTGTAAGATAACAGGCAGCGAATTCGCCTGGCAACAAGGGCACAGAGGAGATGCCATTTCCGACAGCAAATTTAGAAACTTCTTATGCCGGACAAAAAAAAAAAAGCTGAAGACCACATGTCAGTGTTGTGCACGTTTTCACGTCTGGGTGATTTTTTGAGTATTTCCCATGCCCTTGCTGCAGCAGGTCTGCCAAACTAGTGCAACCGCTGCTCGCAACGAGGATAAACTGCAGATCAGAAAGGCGTCTCGAACCAAAGACTGAAATACGTGAAGTATGATCAAACTCAGCTGACATGTTTTGGCAGACGTCGTGTTCACCCTCAGCGCCTTTTGAAAGTAAATTCAAAATGATGCCGTAACCTTGTTTTGGCTTAGAATGAGCTCAAAACCGCAAAGTGAAATGATCAGACAATTCTGGAAAAAAAAAAAAAAAAAAGATAAAGAAAATGGTGCTGTCAAAATGTGCTGCATAAGAGAAACTTTTAAATATTGACGGGAACGGCTTTGACAGAAATTTCTGCTGGAAAGTATGTCAAAGTCTGCAACTTAGCTGCTGCAAAAAGGGATTTGGAAGAAACAGGAGAAATAAAGTTATACTCCTGTTTCCTGAATATATTTTGATTTTTAGCAAGGTCTGAATGAGCGTCAAAAGCCTAGGAAAATAATGTATATATGTACTTCAATTTTTGTCTGTATTGCTCCAACTAATTCCAGCATCTTGCTGTACTTTTATCTGCAAAATTAAAAAGCCTACTAGTAATATTCTGCTCTGCATCATGTCAAACAATTTCCATTTGGCTAAGTTAAAATATCCAAGCTCCAGCTATCATTCACAGTTGGTTTTGTGTCATTAACTGTCTGCTGTTGGAAAGGATTCAGGGAGAAATCACAGCCACTTCTCCCATTGTGGAGAGAGAACTGGAACCAGTTCTTCAGAGGAGGTCGAAGCATCACTGCCAATGGAACACAGGGAAGCAGGATCTCACTGAAGCTCGGTTCAGTTGACCTGTCACAATGACTATGGACCACTTGTCACAGCCACCAGCAACAAAACTCATCTAACAGCATGCTGCCACCAGAAAGGGGGCAGTGGTCTTGGCTATTACACGTAGGACCATAACTTTTGCAGAGCACATAGTTTGCTTCTGCCCGGCTGATCACAGAACCCTGATTTTTTTGGCTCTGTGCTCTATCATCTAATTTTTTCATTATTTTTTTTTTTTTGCTATTTTCCATTTTAGTCATACATAAACTTCTTCAGCAATAGTTCATTTTTTACAGACCACTGACAGGCACATGAAAGAGGGTAGAATCAAGGTCTGATCTCCGAGGGGCTGCTTTGGAGATTCCTTTTCACAGGTTAAACTGAGATCTCATTTGTCAGTTTCTGAAGAATTTAACTTGTGTCCTGTTGATTTTGTCCTCTTCCAGATATTTCATAAGACTTTTCTTATCTCATTTCAAGCAGAGAACTTTGAGTATTATCCATCAATGTTATTATCCTTTAATCGACCAAAATTACAGAAAATATAATGTGAAGCTGGTTTGATAGGATTATTTTCCATAAACACAAATGAACTCGCATTAATTATGCTACTGTCTTTTAATTCTTTAGTAATTCAGATTCATATTAGCTGTTCCATTATTTTTCAAAGGATTTATGTCATGCTGACAAGCCTATAATTAGTTGGGTCATCTCTTTTATTCTTTTTAAATATTGATATGTTAACTTTTTTTTTTTTGCTCTCCTGAAACTGCCCCTGTGCTGTAAGAGTTATTGAAAATCAACATTAATAGTCAAGCTCCTCAATGGTGCCTTTAAACCTGTCGGATACAGGCTAACCAAACTCGCTAATTTAAAAATGTTTAATTTCCTGCTCCAAAGCAGAATAGAAACAGCTGAAGCACATACAGCTCTTAGCCCTCCCAGTCAAGCCAGGGAGAACTGGGAATGCCCAGGGTCCCCCATCACTCGGAATAAGTCATAGAGGGCAACGACAAGAATAAGGTCTGACTGCGATACAGAAGAGAATGCGACAAGAAAATACTCTTTGACCTGTCCCTTGTTTAAACACAATTGCTCCTGCTCTAGCAGATGTGGAAAGTGAGATGTGGGGAACCTCAGCAACGCCCCCACAGTGATATATCAAACCTAAGATATATCAAACCAGCAGCTCCTCACACACCCTCCCCTCTGTGGGCCAGAGGTTCCAACCAAAAATGACCACATCAAAGCACAAACAAAGATGTACAACTGTTTATCATTAGTTGATTTTCTTTTCATTGGAATCACAGTTAACAGTAACTATGAAAAGAGAAGTAAATCCATTGATCGCTGATTTTTTTTTCATTTCTTCTGTAGAATTGATGGGTTTTGCCTCAGGGTAAAATTTTTTTGTAAAGCAGTCAGCAGACATGGAGCCAGCATGATGTGTAACTATAACTACAAGTAATTTTTTAAATAGGACTGATTATCATTTAGGCTTTTATGTTGTCTATTTATGGAGATATTGGCAAAAAAAAAAAAAAAGTAATGCAGACATGCAAACAAATGTTGTGTTAGGAACCTAGAAAAACAGCTAGGGATATTCCATGCCAAACCGAGCCAGTACAGTATTGAAAAGCAAACACCCACATTTTAAGTTTATTTCTTGTAAGGTTGGACTTCTGAAACATGCAAGTATGCATAAGCTTAAAAGAATTATGAAGTCAAAGGTAAAAAAATAAATAAAAAATTTAGATAAATGTCTGATACAGTCTAGTACTAAAGCAGTCTCATTTCTATATAGCATTTTCTGAGATATGTTCAAGTAGGAAAGCAGCTGAGACCAACTAGTGTCACTGAAAACAAGCTATAATGTTAAAATATTGAATTGCTCTTGGCCAGAGTAGCTAATACAAGTTATAAATTTGAATTCTGTTCCTTTATGCTTAGTGCTTGGAAATGTGGAACGATCCAGCAACAATGAGAAATCTATATAAATTGAATACTGTATTTGCTTCGTTGTGATTCAGCATGCTAAAACACTCAGGCAAAAGAAAGGCTGCGTTAAGAGAACACCAAGTGACTCATATTCAAAAGTTAGGCAATACTATATCTGAGATTGCTTTTATAATGTTAATTCGGCTCAGCTGTGTGAGTCCCTTTCCAAACAGCATGTCATTTAATGGGAGCCTTGTTTTTCGGGAGACCTCTGTCTCACTCAGATCTGGGAATAAGTCAACAGTTTGTGTTGAAGAAGACGCTAAATGTGAGATAGATAGCCAATCCCTTGTTTGCTGTAGAAATGGAATTTGATGTAGTGAACGAGGTGGCACTTGCAGAAGGTTTGCTGGACTAAGGAATTTGAATATTGCCCAGAAGAATTCAAACTTCTCTTTCCCTATAAAATCCCAAGGTCATACTGGAATCATTTAAACCAACATTTTTTAAAATGTCATTAAATCTGTTTTCCTCATTTTCTATACCCCATCTTAAATCCTCGTGGCTTGATTTGGTGGAATTTTAAACTCTCATAGTTGTAATTTAGCATTTCATTGACTGTATGTCTCAAAGGAATTGCAGCCACCCGCAGTTATCAGAAGTTGAGTTATAGGATACCTGCTGTTTGTCTAAACCAAAGTGACTCTGATATTTTGTCTTTCTTTCCTTTTTTACTGTTCTTGGAACTTAAGTCCAGGAGACTATAGGCACTCTGAACTTATTAATTACTATGAAAAATCAGGTCCAAGGTACCTCAGCTTAGGCATCCAGAATTTTGGCATGCTTCCTTTGTTTCCATCTAAAAGATGTGGAAGAACTGAAATATATAATGGCTGAACATCCATACAAGGTGCATGTTCACCAATTCCCCAGCTTCCTAAGGAAAAGAAGCATCCATAGATGGACCTGAATCTCCACCAATGGTTCTCCACCGAGGTGCTTGGTCTGAATTGAAGGATCTCAGGAAATGTCACAAAATGCGCTCATTGGGCAACCTACGCATCAGCTTAATTCACTTTCTGCAAAGCAAAGACGGTACCACTGACTGAGCTCATGAGAGTAAAGTCAAATTAGTGGGTGGTAAGGAAATGCTCAGACGCTGTCATGAGGAACTCCACAGAAAAGCATGTAAGAAATTAATAATGTTCTATCAAGAACAGCATCCGAGCAGAGAGTAATAAATAAAGTGCAAGGTCACATGCTGAAATGGGAAGAAATTATCTGGGCACCATCCATTCTGTCCAATAAATGAGGTAAGGGTATATTGAAAGGATAGTTTATGATCTGACAGTCAAAAGCCATTGTAAGGTGCTTTCACAAAGGGTGCAAGTTAAGTTTGTACGGACAGTTTTAATTTTTATTCTGACCTGTTCTAACTGTTCCCATCTTTGCTTACCCTTTGGCAATAACCACTGAAACTATGGGGTACGTACATGCCTGTTTATGTGCCATTTCCTAGATTTTTGGTAGGAGAAAAGAAAATATCTACTTTGTATTACACAAAGATACATAAATGCAATTTATGTCATAGTACATTTCATTGGGACTTTCGAGTTCCCTAATTTGCTGAAACTGCTAAACCTCTAAATTCGAAGTTTGTATCATTAACAGATACAAGCTCTAATTACCCAAACATAGCCTGACATGTGTATTCACTAGGTATCAAACCTCTTACAGAATTCAAGTGTATAAACAAGCTTAAATACATCTACTGACAAAAAATTACATAGAAATTACACATCCAATTGAGCAACATCCCCCCTATATTTGCTTTTTCTAACCATGTGGTCTACAACACAGTATTATTGTCTCATACACTTTTTTTTTTTTTTTATGACTTCCATTTGTATTTCCATATTAAAATATGGCTTTAAATGAGTAACTTGATCAAGATCAGTTGAAAATCTGCAGCACTGCCAGGCATCACCCCTGCGTTTACAAATCCCTGGTTGGTGCTTTCATCACAGTAAAATTCTTCCTTTCTTTTAACACTCACTAGAATTCACTTCTTAAAATATTACTCCTATAAAATATTATCGAATCTTGTGGGTTTTTTTAAATTTAAAGAGCAAGAGAAATGTTTTTCCGATAGCATTATTGAGTGAAATTAAACTTTGATTCCTGCCTTGCTTTTACCAGGACGCAGTCTCCAGCTCAGCTGTATTCACTCCTTACTTGTGTGGCCTTTGCTTCCTATAGCATTTTAAATGGTCTAATTTTACTTCAAATTTTCATTCTGTGTACATCACCAGCTGTGAGAAAAGCCACTTTCTTCATGCACTTGTTTTCATTTGTTACAGTGCAAAGTCAAAACCTCTTGAACCTCCAATTGGTTTCCAGCATTATTGATGGGTAACCCGTATTTCGGGAAGCTACGTATAAAGTCTTTATCTATCATTCTGACCTCTAATTTTTGGATATATCTTCTAGCAAGATTTTTTTCTTTCTACTGTGTTATAATATAATGCTCTGTAAAACTATTTCTCCCACCAATACAACCTCCAGCAACCCAGAATATCAGGGTGTAAGGGAGATGTTGGTCTGGAGCCATCTACTGGCTGTATTGCTGCGCTTTAATAGATAGATTTGAAAAATTACTTTCCACATGTAATTTTATTGCAATTATAAAAATAAGAGCATACCTTAATAGATTAATCACCTAAGTATGTGATTTTTCTTGTGTACTAGTTCTTTGTTTTTAAGTTTAAATACTCAGTGAACTTAATATGGCCAATTATCAAAATAAAAAAGAATTTATCTTGCTTTCATAAACAAAATAAAAATGGGGGAGGGAGCCTAAAAAAGCACTTATTTCTCAGTAACACTCAAAAGAAACCAAGGAACAGGGTAATATTAATGCTAAAACGTAAACAATTTAGTAGAATAATCCACATATCTTGAGTTTTATTGCTGTGATGAACAGGCTAAATAATTCTTACTGCCCTATTTGATGATTCATAAGATTTCACCCTGAATTTTTATGTGCTGTTCTAAAATAGCGAAGATGCACCATGTGCAGTTTTCTTCGGATTAAAAAAGGTCTCAGTCAATTTTATGCTGTTCTTCAAAGGTTTTTTATTAAAAATAAATTCAGACAAAAAAGGTAGCAGATGAACAGAAGTATAAAGCGTTTAAAACCAGGACTTCTAATAAACAAGCTGCTATGAACTAAAAATAATCCAGATGATTTAGTTTGTAGACCAAAATTACATTTATATAATGATGCTGTTAAGTATCATTACTCATCATTACTGTTAAGTATTTATTCATTTATTATATGATAATATTGATAATTATTTGTGCCATAATTTAGTCTTCTTTCTATTATTGCAAGAATATATGCAACTTCAACTGTGTCTTCAGGAACAAGAGAGAAGCATTTTACAGATTTTACCAGTTTAAGAGAGATTCTTTGCACCTATTAAATAAGTATACATATACATCGATGTATATGTATGTACACACAGATACACAAAAATATGTACAAATTAACTCATTATGCTAATGTTTATACATACATATGCATATATGTATATATGTATACATGCATGTATATCTACATATAAGTACATATAAATATACGTATATACATGTATATATGTATGCCATAGATGTATATTCATCTATATTTGCATACACATATACACACATGCATGCACATACACAGACACCTATATATCACTCCTAACTTTAATTTGTACCTTCTACAATCTAAGTTAAACAAAATCCTCTGTTGGCTGTTAGTTCTACTGGGATTAAATATTTGCCATTATTCACATTTGCCCTCAGCAGATCCCTCAGCAGGACAGACTTCCAACAGGAGCTGTAAGTGGCAAGTAATTTTATCAAGGAATGCAAAATGCAATTTAAAATGTATAAAAGGCAGATAAACAATAAGACTTCCCAGCATGAACAGGAAAGCATAGACATACTGCAGGTTTGGAGACCAGACTATGGGAGCTAAAACTAGGAAGAAAGACATTGCCACCATCACAAATGGAACTGGTAGAAACACCTGCAAGAGAAAGAAAAAAAAAATAAAAATTTTAGGAAATAAACTGACCAACTGTGATTTTATGCCTCATTCACAACAGTAATAATGTGTTCCTTGCCACACTAGAGTACTGTTTCTCATTCACCTGACCTAAAATTGCCTATAAGATAGTCAGTTTTTCTAAAATACTTGTTCAGGCTCCATCTACTGTCAAGTGGGAGGGAGGGACAGGCCCTGAAAACCATTTGTCCACGTATGATATGATGGCTCCTAAAAGACTCTCAGGACTTGGGGCCTGCAGGAAGCCTTGACAATGAGCATGCACTTCTAACTCGTGTTTCTTACAGCTAGACTGAGATTAAATTAATCCTATCTTTAAGGTCTGTGGTTGTGTCAGGAAAGATGAGAGCAGAGGACGGTTTAATTTAATTAACCAGGAATGGCTAGCCTGGTTTCACATGGTTTGCGCATCTCCCCCATTCTGCCCATGACCATCTCTTGTTTTGAAGCGTTGAGTTCTCTGGGGCAGAGACCATCTCTTTGCTACTTTTCCTTTTACAACAAGGCAAAGTTTTTGAACAAAGCTCTAAAGATTGTGATTATTGTTTGTATTTTTGCAGTGACTATCCACTTTCGACTTGCGCCCATTCCGTAACTTTTGCGCGTTATCCATGACTCAAAAAAAAAAAAAATCTGCAAAAAAAATATTTTAGAACTTATTTCCATTTACTTTGTATGGTCGATGTAGATGAGGTTCCCGGTAGCGAAGAACAATCAGGCTCGCACAAGTCAACCCAATCATAAGCCAGGCAGAAAATCCAAAGTAATTTGTTAACGTAATAAGGTCAGAGGGGATTATAAAAATGGATGCAATGGTAGTTGAAAAAATCATGGCTGGCGCTGGGGTACAGGAGTGGACGTTAAGCATGGATATTAAAACAGGTAGATGTCCCGACTGACTTCCAGCATAGCTTAAACGACCGAGTGTGAACATGCTGCTGTTGAGGGCACCAAATATTGAGACAGCAACCGAGAGAGGAATGATCCAGGCAACGGAGGGGATGACTCGGTCAGCCCAAGCGACTGCCACCGCAACTGCAAGAAAGCAAAGCATTAGTGGCACCATGTTCTGAATTACTGACAGACTCAACAGAAATGAACCCTAAAATACACGAAATACCTATTATTTACCAGCTCATCTAATCCTGCATTGGGTCCTGCATTTTGGTCACAACAACCCCAGGCAGCACTACAGGCCAGGGGCAGAGTGGCTGGAGCTGCCCAGCAGAAAAGGACCTGGGGGTGTTGGTGGCCAGCTGGCTGAACAGGAGCCAGCAGTGTGCCCAGGTGGCCAAGAAGGCCAACACCATCCTGACCTGTGTCAGGACCAGCGTGGCCAGCAGGAGCAGGGCAGTGATGGTGCCTCTGGACTGGGCACTGGTGAGGCCTCACCTCGAGGGCTGGG
>JAOXNO010000013.1:131368205-131394789 GCA_028565335.1 Limnodromus scolopaceus
GGGGTGGGAGGGATGACAGCAAGAAGCAGAGCTGCCTGTCGGAGGCGGGCAGGTAAACCCACTGGGGCCAATGCCACGGCAATGGAGTGCCCAGCTGCATCTCACCTCCATGAATCACAAAGGGACACGCATGGGTAAGGCCATGCCGGGAAAGAAAATGAGCGCATTAGTCCCCGGCGTGACCACGGCGGTGACATGATCTACTGTTAGGAGGGAACTGCCCACACGAGCGCCTGTAACGGGCAGAAACGGGTCAGCGAGCGAGTTATTCATGAGGCTTTGCTTTGAGTGGAACTAGGAAATGTGAAAGGCTATTTCTGAAGAAGCGACGTTCAATATTTCTTGGAAATTGGCTCTAGCCCATATTGTAGCGAGGACTGATATTTAGCGAGTCTATAACCAACTGCCATGAGGAATATAGGTCATGCAGTGATTTGCCCATCGTAGAAAGTTATTAGAGATGGGGAAAACAACTCCCTCTCCCCCCCCCAAAAAAAAAAAATGTAATGAAAGAACAAGAACTGCAGCAACACACAGCAATGTTTGAAACAAGAACAATAATTTTATGGATGTCTCCTCAGCTGACCCAGCTAAGCACAGCTCTCCTGATATGTCGGGAGCTGCTCATGCCAGCCGGGCAGCTGCTATTCACAGATACTCCGGTATTTGCTGCCTTTCATTGTAGGAGGGATCTGCAAATGTATGCATCTCTCCCAACTGATAGTCTGATAATGGCTGAGAGATAATACGAGGTTCCTGGGTGATGGCTACACTCCCCCCATTTATGCTATTGAGCTGTTCTCACAGGAAAAAAAGTAATTGATCCATCCCTATGAGGTACGTTTTTTGCCTCTCCTGGAGGCAAGGTCTGACAGCTCAGTCTCATTACAGTGGTATTTAAAAGGTGCTGTTTGGACACCTGAGAAATACAGCTCCTCTTGTGCCTTTTCATTGCCAACTTACTGCTACAGGGTCTGAGAGAGGCTTTGCATACATTGGACTTTTGTATAGGCTCTTCTAAGGAGCCACAATATACCATGAATAATACACACACACCCAAAATGGCTATTCTATATTACTTATCACGGTAGACTTGTCCACCTCCTCAACAGTAACGGCTTTAGCCTGAGATACCATGACGTAGGAAAGGAGATAGAAGAGAGGATTAAACTACAAGAAAACAAAGGCCTCTATACTCACCTTACAGGTTTTAAAACACTTCTGATTTCTTTCTAGACAGTGCAGGGATAAGCCAACATTTTCGACCCCTAATAACATTCAGTCCAAGTTGTGTCATGGAGTAAAATTAAACAAGAATTCTCTGTTAAAACTTAGAACGAAACCCAGACTTCCCAACTGTGAAGTTAGATGAGCAGAAGGAACCCAATGAATTGACATCACATGGGTGTGCTAACGGACCACACCTTTTTAATTAAAAAAAAAAAAATCAAATCCGTACCTGAAGAGACAATTTCCTTAGGTGTGAGGACAGTCAGATATGAGATGTTCACCAGTAAGTAAAAAACAATTACTGCCGGAACAGCAGTCATCACAGTTAAGGGGATATTTCTGCTAGGGTTTTTCATCTCCTCTGAAAAATACGATTAAAAAAGACCAATAAAGCAAGCAATGCAGGTTCTGCAAGTGTGTTTCAGTACTGAATCTGTGCAGAGCTTGACAAGACCAACACCAAAGTCCTGCCCAACCCCTAACCGTGGCTCCTTTGCTACACTGCTTGTGAGGTCCTACAGTTGTTCTCAAATAGTTGATTATCAAAGAAGTCTGAATAAAATATTTTTCATTTTTTCAAATCTCTTCTTATTTATCTATTTTTTAACCACCTTGAAAGGAGGGATGGATAGAGGCCTGATAGACTGATTTAAAAAAATGACAAAAGGACTGGTAATTAGATGAGATACCAGAAAGCAATTCTTTGCTGTGAGGGTGGTGAGGCACTGGAACAGGTTGCCCAGAGAAGCTGTGGCTGCCCCATCCCTGGAGGGGTTCAAGGCCAGGCTGGATGGGGCTTTGAGCATCCTGGTCTGGTGGGAGGTGTCCCTGCCCAGGGCAGGGAGGCTGGAACTCAATGATCTTTAAGGTCCCTTCTAGCCTGAACCATTCTATGATTCTATGATTACTTTTCTCTGATTTAACAAATCTTTGACTTAGAATAGAAAATTGATTCACTAGGAACTTTTCAAGTAGCCCTACTTTTAAATCACAAGCTTGCACGTCAGGCTCTGAAGTCGGTTTATTTATTCTTACATCACCTCCCGAATCCTGGTCTGAAACTTTCAGAGTGTTTTTTCCTATTCCTGCACAAAACCTTTCTCCTTGCCCTTATACCAGGGAACACAGAAAAGATAAGGGGACAAGACTGAAGGCATTGACAGGGGAGCAGTAATGCGGTGGCTTTAAAAGGGGGCCATTCCCAGCTGGATTCTGCTGCTGATCATCTTTTCCAGGGCAATGGCGGTGGAGGAAAACTCTTCAGTGCTAAGCCCGGCATCAAACTTTGCGCCTGAACAACCGAGGCACTGACACACATTCCTGACCATGGGATAGTCCCAGCAAATGATGGAGCTGGTTTCCAGAACCCTAATAATTCATCCTCACTTCAGTCAAAAAGGGTTTTTTCCCTCTCTTTCACTTCATCCCCTTCCTCTCGCTCCCCCTCCCCTTCCCACTTCCCTCAGCTTTCACAGAAGGTTTCCTGAGCATTACCAACCAATAACTCACAAGGAGGAAGAAGTGAAAAGGGAAATGTGGAGGTGTCTGAAGCTTTTTTTAGGAGAGAGAAATCCCTTTCCTCCCTCAAATATGACTTGTCTCCTGCCCAGAACATCAGCTTTGAGCTTGCCCCAGCGCTGGCTGTCGTGCGCAGAGCCAGAGGGACTGAACGAGCACAACAGTGGCATTCAGTTATGGTCTATCAGAGAATTTGGGCTTTATTTCAAATGTAAGAAATACACTTGGTAATTTTGAGCCCAGAAGAGTACAATCACCAAAACTGCCAATTTAAATTTGTCTTTCTATTTATTTTGTTGCTCATTACAGTCCCGCTGTCCAGCTGGCACCTGATGCTTTAGCTGAAGCTCACAGGAATTAAGTTATTGTTGAAGAATAGGATATTCAGTTCAGAAGAGGACTATTGCATCTGCCCAAACAGCTGTGCTGCCCAGTGTATGGTATTTATCACTGCTGCTAACTGAGCAGAAACTAAATTAATATTTTACCAATAATTTTGTATTTTCTTGGGCTTACAAAGCTAAACACTTGCTTTTAAGAAAATCCTAATATGTCAAAATTATACTTTGCTGATTTATATCACCTTTTTTATTGCAGCATATTGTTAATGCTGGAATAGCTGGATTGTAATAACAGACTTTTTAAACATTAACCCAATTTTCACACTGTTCTTACCATTGAACTTTGCATTATGCATTTCACACATTCAGTTTATTTAATGTTTTACATGTGATAGAGGTCAATGGATAAATAGAGTTAAAGATATAAAAGCAACATCCATTTGCTTATAGCTTAATTCTATAAATCTGATACTATAAAACACTATTCATTTAACTCGTAACGTGTGTACCTAATGTTATGAACATTATCTCTGCAGCTTTCATGAAAAACTGCTCTATTTATTACTGCCACGTGTGTCATCAGATATAGAATGGGATAAGTAAGCACATATTCAAAAAGGTTTTGAATGTTTAAAATTGAGCACGAGTTATATGAAAGGATATATACCACTTCCCTTAGATTATTCTTCACTTTCTGTGCGAAAGTCCGTTTCCAAAGGAGGTGATAACTGACTGTCCTATATATCCCATAAAATTTCTATGTTTTAACACAATTCAAAATTAATTTATCCATATACAAATGAGCTGGATAATCTCAGAGAAACTACAGATATTTAAATAAAAATCAATCAATTATCTTGCTGGACTTGGTCCTTAATGTGCACATGGTTTAGCACGGATATTTTATTTCTTTTCTAAAAATGCACTGACACCGAGAAAGACAAAATGCAACTTTTTAAGGTGAGAAAAAAAATCTGTTTATGCATGACATCTGGAATGAACTATTTTGATTTCTCTTGTACTCCTTCGGAAATGTCAGGCCGATTCTGGAGACTGCACAGGAAGCCAGAAACTTCCCAAGAGAGCAACAGCATCTCTTCTACAAGCCCCAACAAACACAGGACTCACGTAAAAAGTGAGAGACCCTATGGTCTGGAAGGAGAGACAAATCCTGCTAAGGACGAGCTGAGGAACGTAAGAATGGTGACTGCAGAACAAAATCTAAAGAAGTGGAGTGAGATACCTGCCATATAATTGAGGGACCACCAACCACCGTACGCGTACAGTCCTTGGAAGAAGGCTTCGGCAACCTGTGACGCGTTGGGGATCTCGGAGCTGAACGCGTCTTCAAACCTGGCCAGGCTCTCCTTTCTCCCCCCGGCGAGGAGAACTACGCCACCGATGGCGATAACAGACAAGGCCAACATCTTCAGCAGGGTGAAAACCGTCTGCACCCAGGCAGCCATTTTAACACTGCGGCCATTCAAAATCCCCAGGGACCAGAGAACAGCCAGGGCCAAGCATTTCTTCAGCGCTTCTGGGGCAGGGCAGATGCCGTAGAAGGGCTGGGTGGCGTATTCAGCGAACAGCAAGGCTCGAGCAGCATTCGATGCCGGCTTGGTAAATGTCGACGTCCAGATAAAGACGAAGGCGGGTAGGGATCCAAGGCCTCTTTTAATATGACTGTATTCTCCTCCGGAGAAGGGCAGAGCAGTTCCCAGCTCCGCATAGCAGAGGGCACCCATCAGAGAGACCAGTCCAGACGCGGTCCAGATGGCCAGTGCCACGCCGACGTTGAGCAAGGAATGCTTTAACACCCCCGTGGGAGACACAAAGATCCCTGCCCCGACAATCGATCCTATAATAAAACTTACCCCTTCAAAATAACCGATATTTCTTTTCAGTTGCATCTTGGCATTTTCTTTTCTTTTCACCCCTTTGGGATGGTCGCTCTTTCCTTTTCCCATTTTTTTTCCTGTGTTTTCACAGCAGATTATGTGACTTCAGACACTAGGTTACCTGTATTTCCTTCTCACTTTGTTGTGAGCAGACTGTCACAGCCCTACTTGCTAGTGAAATGTTATGGGAAGCCTGGCTTAATCATTCAGAAAAGAGAGCATACTTTGGGTTTTGGTGTCTTCTGTGCGAAGATGATTAACCAGCTACTTCAAGAAACACTGGCAAATCATGTACATGTCGGTTTAATATGTACTTCAGAAATTATTAAGGTCTGGAGGCATTTTTAAGGAAACCGGCATAATAAATAACGCGCAGTAAATGCTCATTTTTCAGCTGATTTTCATCAACAGATTTCAAATTTTTTATGTATGTCATCAGAGACAACTGCAAGAGGTGGGTAAATGTGACCTCGGCATCAAACCTATGGAAAGAGGGAGGATATAGAAGCCTGAAGAAAGACATCAGCCCTCCTGATGCCATCAACAGTGACCTGGGCATCAGTTGAACAGACTGGTATCATTTTTCCACCCTCAATGCATGAAAATGACAGCGATCACCAGTGAACACCAGTATGCTTTGCCAAATCCCCATCAATCACAGGGCACAGTGGAGCTTGATTTCACTTTGCCCATTAAACACTGCCCTAGAAAGAAAATTACCAGCTTATTCCCAGCTTTCCTCAAACATTCCTTGTTATAGTAGTACCTAAGTGCTTCCTAAGCAGGTATTAATTTTCGGACGCTGCTGCGAGGGGAAGGGGCTGTATCTCCGTTTCCATGGTCTGCATGGGGGCTGTGGAACAGAAAGATGAAGGCTGAAAGTTCCCACCACGTCTTCAGGTGCAGCCACTGATTTTTCTATATGTTTAACAACCCATGGTATGTTTTCTGTTCAAAATACGGAAAAGGAGCTTCTCTTCAATCAGATGTGGAAATACCACTGCCATAGACGTTTGCTCCAAGGCTTTGAGCAACCTGGTCTAGTGGGAGGTGTCCCTGCCCATGGCAGAGTTGTTGGAACTTGATAATCTTTAAGGTCCCTTCCAACTCTAACCATTCTATGATTCTATTCAAGAGATGTAGAGAAAAAGAGGCAGAAAGCAGGAAACTAACTGAAAAAGAAGCTCAGCATATACCTTAAGGATTAAGCACCCAAGCTACCAGCTGCAAAGTTCTTACTTTCTGCAGGCGAAGCTGCAGAACCAGTTTTGTCCCAAAGGTCAAAGCTCAGAAACACGGCAAACAAAACTCGCAGCTTTCATGGTGAAAGACCCAGCGGTTTAGATCGGTCCTGAACAGCTGGATTTTTGCTCTGGTACAAAATAAATTAGTCTTAAAAATTAGCTTTATGCAAAAGGCCACCATGTAAAAGGCCTTTAGTTAAAATATGCGTGTGCACAGACTGTTATTTTTTTAATTTTTCCAATGACTTGGTTGAAGTGGGTGTCCATCACCACCCAGAAACTATGCAGCACGGTCAAGGACAGAATCTACAGCTCCAGAGCAGCTTTTAACCATCAGACTCCCTCCATCTTTGGCAAATCCCTGCAGCACTCACTACATACTTTCACCTTCGAAAAACATCAAGTCTGACAGACTACAAACAATTAAGTTCTACACAAAACACACCTCTATTTATAAAAATCCGCCTGCATTTTAAATTGTGTTTATTCACTTTATGAATTGCAATATGTATTTAAGTTCAAGTATGCATTTACCATGTATTATGAATAATTCATAGTCATTCAAACATTTATTCACCAGTATTCATGGATTGGAAAATAAGTGGGACAAATGTTTCAAATGGTTAAAATAAGTAATATCCTATTTTACTTCAGTGCCTTTTCTGAGTCTCCTTCTCTGTGAATGCACAGATACTTTTTGATATCCAGCAATCATCCAACTCTTTATATTTGGATGTTTTGACCATATACAGTTGGTTTTGGATGACTATTTTAAAACAAATCAGTATTACACTAAATGGGGTCTTAAAGTACACATGCGACTGATTTTTTTTTTTGCTGTTCACCCTCAAGTATGTTAATTTCTAGTATAACAAAGGCATTTCCAAAACCTCCCAAGAAGCAGATTAATAAGGATTTTTTACTTCTGACAAAGCTGCCTGACTTCAGAAAACCCCACTGAGATTATTACTTTCTTGTGTGTGCTTTCTGTCTACCTCAGATAAACATTTCTGGACTCTCAGTCAAGCGCTCCGGAGATTTACGCAGAGTACGCTTTTCATTCTGGTGGGTTGTTGCCAGAGTAGGAGGAGGTAAGCACAGAGAACAATGACAACGTTCCTACAAATCCAACAGAAACTGATGTTCTGGAAACGGGATGCTAACACGAGCAGTACCAGGGCAGAACTCAGTAAAACACAGCTTGGTGACACACCACCAGGTAGTTTTCAACCAAACTGCTTTCTTTTTCCATAGGTAAGGGCAGAGTCTTCTGAAGCATGTCATAAATATTCACTTCCCGGGTTTCCTGTAAGACGTCCCGTTTCTCCCTCTGGTTGTGAGGATAAACTGCCACAGTCTACGTGATTATCTCAAGGTCTCACATGTCAGTGTCTCCTGCCTCACATCCAACCATATACTCAATACCTGATCACGTTCGCTTTGATGACGTTATCCAGAGACTCAACCGCTGAATATAGGGCAAAGATAAATGATTAAAATAACCTAGATATGTTGGTAAGACAGGCCTAAGATTCCCCTGACACGTGGAGTAGACTGAAAGGTTATATCATCATCAAAATAAAATGCCGAAGTACCGCGATTTTCGCACTCAACAGGGAATGACGACATTTCTTTTGAGTGTCAACTACTAAGCTCTTTTTGGCAGTAAAATGAGGTCAAGATGGTGCTTTATAACAGCTATGGTTGAAAGCTGAAACTTCGGCTGATCACCTCTAGTTCTAGCATTCTGGATTTTCCCTTTTAATTTTCTCTCAAAATTCTTTTAGCCTTCAGTGTCAAGTTTTTCATCATCAGCTATCTAACGCTTACCACGACTGATACCTTCAGGCACTGTAGCTTCCCTGGATTTTTAAGCGAGAAACCAATACAGAAAAGTAATGAAATAATATTTTTGTTGCCTAAAATTGCTATGTATTATCTCCTAATTGTAATCAACTGAATTTCAATATACTGGGGTAAGGAGTCTAGATTTCAATCTCGTCAGTAATTTTCCGTGGGTATTCACAAGGTCTTTCCTATGATCCACCCACCGATTAGGTGGACTAGAAAGAATCCCACCTGTCTAAACAATGTCAGTTTTTAAAATACTTATTTAGTTCCTTTTCAACTGACTACATGGTGTTGCAAGCGTAGTTTTGATTTATCTCTGCATCATCCCAAATCCTTTAAGGGGAGAAGATGTAGATGTAGAAAATTAGAACCTAATTTGTCTTGCAAAGTTTCGATAAATAGTCTTCTGTGCTGTCTCTGAAGAAGCTTGCTGGTGCTGACGTTCAGCAAGGATGAAGAACAAGAAGAACAAAGGAAAAACCCGAAGAGACCTAGGAAAAAAAAACAGTCACAATTAATCTTCCTTGGCATACGTCGAGGGACAGACTCTATTTAATATGACTGATAAACTTTATTTATAATCCTCCGTTTCTTCCTCCTCTTCTTTAGCTCACCTTTTGTGGGGAATATGACATTTCAAAGCAGTTTTTGTCTTGCCTTCTGAAAGGAGCTCAACAGCTATTCAAGGATTTCTGCGAGTCCCATTAGATAAAGTCAGTTTCCCACCTGCCACACCAGACCCCGTGATGTATTCACAAACTTTTATTTAGAACATGAATCTCCACCGAGAGGCACTTCACAACCTACTGCCTCGGCAATACTCCTATTTTTTCCCGGTACTCTGCTGAACTTATTATACATCTGCCTTTTAGTAAAAGTCTTTAGGACTTATTTGTTTTTCTGGCAAGCACATCATTCTATCGATCAAGAAGCAGACGCACATAGTGGTCAGCTAATTACAAACAAAAAACCATGGAGAAAGTCGTTGCTTTGTGACGTCCTACAAAGTTTGCACTTGCATCCCATACAGCCGTTTATACCAGCCACAGAGTTTACCTCTCCTACGTATTTCTCTTTGATAAAACACCAATGTTAAGTGCGTTTGCAGGAGCTGCTGTACACATTCTTTGTCGGGCTGTAACGCATAAAGAAAAGTATGATGGATTTTTTGCAGTAACAGATATTAATAGTCAGCGGTAACCGATAATATCAGCAAGAGCGCTCATCTGTGCAAATGCAGGCATTTAAAAACAAGACGTCTAGGCTTCAATAAGCTTTCCCTGTCGTAAATAGCAGGGGACGGGTTGAGACTCATCCAAACCCAGGAAAGGCTGTGTGAACTGCCCGCTGGAAGTGATTCCCCTTCTGCTTTTAGACGGCTAGATGAATCTACCCCTCCTCATACGGGGACGGGCTTGCATTTCCGACACCAAACGCTCAGTGTTGCAATGGAAGCTGATACAGTCATGCTATGGCGCCCTAGGGAATAAAGCCTTTCATGAAGCACGTCAATCTGGTATTGTACATGGGCACTACAGTAGCACTGATATTAAAAAGCAGGTACAGTGCCAAGTCCAAGTAAGAAGTCCGTTCGGACATCTAGTCCAGCTTTATTGAACTTTGTTTAACCAAAATTCACCTTCAGCTACATCTCTCTTCAAAATCCTAGTTGTACTGTAACAGCCAGTGCCTTGTCACTACTTCTGGTCACCCGAAGGCTCTCCCCGTTGAGCAGGCAGGCCACGCTGAGCAAGACCCCACAGCCGTGGGCAGCAGAAACCATCAAGCAGCTCCACAGAGCCCTGGGATTTTTCCTGCTCTTCAGAACCCATCAGGGGTCGTGCCACGCACAAGTATCAGGGTGGGAGCCCCAGATTTCAGCAAACTGCCCCTAAACTGTTACCGCAAACCGGCAGATAAAACTTTCTAAGGCTCAATTTAAAGTTTAGAAAGCAGGCGTTCTTTATTGCAGCGCCGGGTGGGCAGGGGATAGCTCCTCCTATTGTGCACACCGAATACTGTTGTCAAATTAAATCTATACACAACAGGTATACATATTCAATGTAAGTCCAAGAAAATATTAGCATATACATTACATTTCTGAGAATTCATTTACATGTTAAAATAAGCTTTTGGGCATGCCTAGTTGTGCCTTCTGGTGGTCCTCATTTTGAGTGAGGGCTGTTTCTTCCTCAATCCTCATCTTCTTCACCTGGCCTTTGGCTCACTTTTCATGTTGGCAAAACATTCTAACTGCTGAATTGCTTATTAAAACTAATGATCTTCCTGCCACCACCTGTTTGTCAGACAATGTCCATATTTATTGCATCCCTGCCTTAGGTCACCATGTTCCCAGGGCCACAGACACCCTTTCTTATCTTACTAAGTCCTTGAAACCATTTGGGATGGTTGCTAAAACAACTACATTTCTCCTCTAAAAGAAGATTCTCTACAGTTTAACCATTTAGAAACTACATAAAATCTGCCTTAGGTGTCACTGCGAGGCACAGCACACTCAGGGCAATGTCCTGAACAGGCTCCGCTGCCTCATGTGATGGGGTATCCAAGGCTCTTTTCCCAACAGCATTTCTTTCTCACAGGTGCATCTCTTGTGCTGTCGATTTTAAAGTTTCTCTGCTCTTGCCTGGTGGCAGCTGAAGGGAATAGGCATATACCTGAATGACAGCTGAGGCCGAGCACATCTGGCCACCAATGCAAGGGACGGGGGAAACCTCTGAAATTCTCAGTGTGTCTCACTGGTTGCTAAAATAGCTAAAAAAAAGCCCAAAGCTCCCAAACACCACTCCCACCCGAGGAAACTTCAAAGCACTCCAGTTTGCAATCGCAGCCTCCTCACTGGGCGCTGCGGGGCAGCAGAGCGGGCAGGGCCCCACGGCCGTTGTCACGGAAGGGCACAGCCCTGCCCACCGCCATGGCGGCTTCGCCTGCTGCAGTGCGCATGCGCCAGCGGGGGATTAAAGCCGGGGGAAGTGCGCCGCTTTACGGCTGGGCTGTCGTGGGGGTGTCGTGTTGTGGTCGTAAAGCAGGGCGCGCGGGTGTTGCGGGGCGAGGGAAGTTTGAAGTGCGGTGGTTGCTTGGTGCGGCGACAGGGACGGCGGTATGGCGGGGGACCGCGTCGTCCCCGGCGAGCTCTGCCTCATGGATAAGGGCGTTAGGAGGTGAGGAGCCTGGCGGAGGGGCAGGCGGGGCCGGTGCCTGGCGGCAGGCGGCGCGGAGAGTTGGGGCTGTGTAGGGCGGCCTGGGAGCGTAGCTTGCCCGGCTGATGGGGGTGGTGACCTTTCCTTCGCAGCCTGCTGGAGTTCTCCCTGAGCTCGGACCTGCACACGCTCAACCTGCACGGTAACAGCATCACCAGAATCGAAGGACTGTGCCACCTCCGGAATCTGCAGCACTTAGATCTGTCATCGAATCAGATCCGCCGCATCGAGGGGCTCAGTTCCCTGGCTAATCTACGCACCCTAAGCTTGTCCTGTAACCTGATAACGAAAGTGGAGGGTCTGTAATATTTATTTCTGTCCGTTTAGGAGCTTATACTTTCCTAAGAGCTGCGTTAAAGTTTTCTTCTGCAAAGTGTGAATATGGTTAAGATTATACGAAGTTAATATGAGCTACTAGCCATATCGTTATGTAAATTTAAAAAACAATATGTCTTCTCTGCAAGACTCCTCATAGCAAAATACCTTAATTTAGAAGGAAAACCTCATTTTTTTATTGTGTTTATAATTTATTGTCATAATTTGCAGTTATGATTTTAAAAGGCTTACTTTGCAAGTTTTGACTTGAAGAAAGCAGAGCATTCTTTTGAAAATCTTACTGGGTTTTTTTTTCCTTATTTTGCTTAGGACTGGAAAAACTCTTTAATTTAACTATGCTGAACTTGTCATATAATCGCATACATGATCTCTCTGGTAAGTGACTTTGGTGTGTTCAGTGCAATAAAAAAACATTTTCCTCACTTTAATTTTGAAAAACTAGTCCAAATGTGTTTTTAGAAGTTTCTAGTACTACAGCGAATTGACTGAGTAATGCTGCTAAAGGTGGTAATTGCTGCTACACTCAGCCTTCAAGGGTGGTTCTGAACTGGAATTTTATTTGTGAGGCTGAGCTTGCTCACAAAATTTCACAGTAAACATTTCAGACTCGTTTCTAAAGTGAAAAATGCAGTAGTCTGGGAAGATATTTCCAAAAGATTCGTATCTTTCCTTTTTATAGGACAAAAATGCTATTTTGGATATAATCTGGCAGTTCTCTTCTAAATCTGTTTGTTGAAATGGACAGTTGTTGCTTCTAAGTAAGATTTTAAGCTATGGAGTCAAGGGGGTTTGTAAGAGAAAATTAAAAAGAATATTGAATGAACTGAGTTATAAAAAGGAACTCCAAGCAAAATGTTTATTTTTACATGTTTCTTAAGAGTTAGAAACTAATTTAGTTCTTTAAAATTAGCTCTCCTAATTAGCTGAAGTGTTGTACTGTGTGGTAGTGTTCCATAGATGATTAATATACGTAGGCAGAGATACAGAGCAGAAGTATTTACATCATTTCCAGTTATGAGAATTATTTACTGAATATTTTTCAACAAGATGCCATTTGTTCTGAACCCTATGGTCTAGGATTGTAGCAGAAATCATTATTTTTGTGGTTTTTCTCAAATTTTCAGGATTTCAGTGCCTTCATGGAACCAGTCATAAGATTAGCCACATCGACCTTCACAGCAACTGTGTAAGCAACATGGATCACTTACTTCAGTGCACAAAGGGCCTCTGCTATTTGAGAAA
Organism: Limnodromus scolopaceus; assembly: GCA_028565335.1. Classification (NCBI taxonomy): domain Eukaryota; kingdom Metazoa; phylum Chordata; class Aves; order Charadriiformes; family Scolopacidae; genus Limnodromus; species Limnodromus scolopaceus. The sequence continues at coordinate 131,381,084 of JAOXNO010000013.1, forward strand.
TCTGACACTGGAAAAAAATGGAAAGGCCAATCCAGTTTGTCATGCAGCAGGTACGGATCTCATGTTAAGTAGGTACTTGGTGCTCTTTAGGTCAATGATTTCCCATTAGTTGTTGGCCAAGTTCTGAAGCTTCCAAATCCGTTCATAAACCAGCCAGCCTCCAGAAGCCTAAATTCTTTCAAAATGAATTTGATTTTCATAGAGAAGTCTCCCCTCTGCTGCCTCGGGCTACAAAAATGTAGTTTCTTGATAAGGCTCAAGTGTTTGCATATTATTTTAAGGTTAAGGCAGGAGATGGACAAAGGTTGATGGAAAGAGAAAGTGTTGCAGAAATGGGAGTGTTAATATTATAATGTTGGAGGGTGGAGAATTTGAAGAATGTACAGAAAAATATTGTGCTGTATAGATAGAGGGCAGACATGGGAGTAGGTGGTTGTCCTAAGCACCATTTAGCTGTCCTTGTTTTCCCCCAGCTTCAGGAAGCAGTGACAGACTACTGCAGTAATTAGCATTTACATCAAAATAGTAGGCGAGGGTTTCACTTGGCAGCATGCAGACAAGTTGGAGGAGTGTTTGTGGGTACATCATTTAGAATTGTGTTGCCTAGAGTTTCTGATTTTGGGATAGGTTTTTTGCACCATTTAAATGTTACACCCTGTATTCAGACAAGTTAGGCTGTAGCATCCTGTTTTGGTGCAGGTGTTTTCTTCGTCTGTGTATAAGAGGAGAAAATCTCCCTCAGAAAGTTAAAAGTGGAGGATTGATTCTTTCGGGACAGCTCAAAAGATAATTTTGGAAGTGTTTAAGTGTCTTCATGCTTCCTAAAACACTTCAAACTCTGAAAATTTCATTGCCAACTACAAAGAATATAACAGTAGGAATTACAATAATACAAAATAACAACCATATCATGAGCATGTAACTGATACAGGTGTAATATGTCAAAATTCTAAGTAAGGAACCTGAGGGAGAACTGAAGGAAGCCAAGTAAGTCTTTAGGTAGTGTTTTCAAAAGCACCCATGAACAAGTTTTACAAGTGCTTTCAGGCACCGTGGAAGCAGGAACAGGACTATTAAAGCTCTCTGGATAACTTAGAAAATTCCACAGGTTTTCTTCTTGCATAGCTTTTCAAATCTGTCCCTTTGGTGGCACTTCTAAAAGTAAGTGCAATGTTTAGGAGCCCAAATCCTATTAATTTAAAGAAATAGAACTTCCATTCCTTACAGTTTCATAACGCCTTATTTCATTCATGGAAAAAGGATGAAGCTATCTAAGCCCTTTCAGAACTTGCCTTTCCATTATGCTTGTCTTTCCTTGCACTTGGTGCATCTGTTCTGGTGCAGTGGGCTGATAATAAAAGGTTGTCTGTGCAACTACAGTGTGCTGATGATGGTGGGGAGATCCTGGTGTAGACCAGGACTAGGCAGGCAGTTTCTCACTTCACTTGCTTAGTAATGTTTTCTGTTGAAAGCCTTAAGGGTGGGGAAAGGTGAGACACCTGTAGATAACTTGCTACTTTTTTTTCTTTGAATAAAAATGCAATGAATAATTTAAGATGACAGGGTACCTAAAATGCACTAGACATCCCTTTTGGAAATTAATTTAAATTTAAATGTGTCCTTTTCCGCAAGGTTATAGAGAAACTGTTCTTCAGATGTTGCCCCAGCTAACAACTCTAGATGGAAGGAATGTTTCTGGTGAACCAGTGGACCCAGGAGAAGAAAACTCTTCAGATTTGCAGTGTTTAGAAGACATTCTGGGCTGTTTGGTTTCATCTGGATGCACCTCATCCAGAGATCAGGTTTTTGTATACTGATTTTAAAATTGATATATTTTATTTTTATATTGCATGCAACTCATTAACGTTACGAGGGCTGTATTTCCTGTTAATAGAACTCTATTACCTTACCGGTGGTGACACCGCACATCGACCAGGCGTTAACTCATTTTCGTCAGCGTACAAGAATACCAGTACAAAGTGCCATCAGCTCCTCTACAGAGCTTGCCTCATCTTCAGAAACAGAGAAGGCTGAACTTGATAAAATATATAGTGAAATAAGAATTAAAAAAATAGAAGATCAAGTTTCACAGATACTACAGAAGGTAATTTTTTTTCTTTGATTGCACAGAAAATTTTGTTTGTAAAATGGGGCGTACCTTTTCATAATGCAAGTGTTTGCTGGGACAGACTGGAGCATTTCTGGCTTTGTGCTAATGTAGAATTAATAGTTTTGAGAAACTGGGAATGAAATAAAACCAAGTCTTTAAAACTGGAGATTGCACTTTGAGCCATGAAAAATTTCATACTACATAAAAACCATAGTTCTCCTAGTCCCATATAATATGATCAGATACTATATTAGATAGAAAATTGTATTCTGTTTTTTACCCTGAAGCCATCAATATATGTAACTGAAACTCAGCAAAATATGAAATGCAGTAAAATATCTGGATTATAGAGTTGGTGAAAATTAATTATGGTGCACTCTGCATGTTTGCTGGGCTTTTTAAAGTGCTGTATTTGTTTTATATTTTGCATCAAGCTTCCATGTCGAAAGATTTTAAACAAACTTCAAGTATTTTGGAAAGATACAGCTACATGTTCTCATGCATGCTATTCTGTTGGATTTTTTTATCTTTAAAACAACAAAATGTTTTAGCAATTATTTTGTAACTGTTTATTTCTTAAAAGTAACACCTGAATAAGTGTTAAAAATTAGCCAATTTGAAATTGTAAAATGTATAGATAAAACATGTATTTATTCTTAGGTGTCTGATACCTCAAGAAGAGAAGCTGCCCCAAATGTTCTCAAAGCTAAGAGAGACACAGATCCAACTTCTGAGAGTGAAAATGAGAGTGGCAAAGAGAACAACAAAAAGGTGGTGAAAAGAAGCAAGATCCCTACTTATGGTAGAACTACCTTATCCACTAGGTGTCATGCAAATCGTCTTAAGAATAAAATAACTAACAGGTATCCCAGTGTTTGCCGTATAAAGCCAAAATTAATTAAGCTAGGCCTGTTGCAATAGGACAAGGGATGATGGTTTTAAACTAAAAGTGAGTAGATTTAGACTAGGCATAAGGAAGACCTGTTTGGGTGGTGAAACACCCATAGAGAGGTGGTAGGTGCCCCGTCCCTGGAAACATTCAAGGTCAGGTTGGATGGGGCTCTGAGGAACCTGATCGAGTGAAGATGTCCCTTCTCACTGCAGGGGGATTGGACTAGATGACCTTTAAAGGTCCCTTCCGACCTGGACTGTTCTATGATTCTCTGAATATTTTCAGAGTGAACGTAGTTTGACTTGAAACATTTTGGTGAAAGTGGTAGGTTGGGTAAACTAGCATTGCTAATAATGCTTTAAAAATTATTTGCTGCTGAGGCTTCATGAGAAATCTGTGGATGAGGAAAACAATGTCCAACTTCTAAGAAGTGCTCCAGCCACCCCAAAGAAAATGAGTTATTTGTCAGCTGGCCCTGCTCATAAATGTTTAATATACAGGCCCCTTTTTTTCTTAATCTGACCATAAATATAAACTTCTGCATCCTTGTTTTTCCACGTTAATCCTTTATGTATTATTTGAAACTTTTTGAAGTTCACTCTTCACTCAGTCAGTTCCCTATATAAACATTTTCTGTCTTTAGGTGAAAAGGAAATTGAACGGAAGATTCTAAAATAAACACGTTCAGAATTGTAACAGCTTATATTTTCATCATTGTTTTAAACAGTGGAGAAAGAAGAAGTCTCCACAGACAGAATTGAGGCAAATAGAAAAAGATAAGATTCGTGGTGTCAGAATAATGGTCAAGAATATAACTGCACATATTGTTTGATGAAACAAAAGATGCTACATTTGATTTATAGACTAAATATCCAAAGTGATGAATAGAAGATGATATAAATATATTAGTTTAGTCTGCCACTGAAGATCTACAGCTACTCTGCTTCTCTAAAACTGTTCCGTATCTATGTGATCAGAAGATGTTTTTCAAATAGCATCTACTAGTACTACATATTTTTTTGCAGCTGAAGATTTTAATTTACTGTTTGTTTTATGATTTGTTTGCAAATTATTTTCTACATGTTTGTGAATTCTGTACAATTCAGCTTCTAGACAACTGTAAAATTTTGTCCTGTAAAAGCGTTTGAATTCCTGTTGCTATTTAAACTCTGCACATTCTTAAGTACACCTTGATGTTCTGCTATTACAGGGAAGAGAAGAAGAGTTCCTCTAAGTGTCCACTCTCCAGTCAGAGAGACTCTCATCTCAATTCATCATCGGATACTCGAGACTTGGAAGTAGTGGGAAGGAAATCTGAAATACTAGCTGGAAGACAGAGCAATACGGGAAAAGTAGAAAAAATGAATTCAAATGCCACAGAGGAATTAACATACAGAGTACGTTTTGCATCATTTTAAGTTAAATATCACTATGCCTTCACCTGAAGCCAAGCATGTCGTAGAGTTGTCTAGGTTGGAAGGGACCTTTTAGATCATCTAGTCCAACCATCAACCTAACACTGATGGAAACTATCACTATGGTTAGTCCCTCGGCACCATGTCTATCCATCTTTTTAATACCTCCAGGGATGGCAATTCCACCACTTCCTGGGCAGCCTGTTCCAGTGCTTGATAACCCTTTCAGTGCAAACATTTTTCCTAATATCTAGTCTGAACCTCCCCTGGTACAACTTGAGGCCATTTCCTCTTGTCCTATCACATGTGACTTGGGAGAAAAAACCAACCCCACCTCTCTACACCCTCCTTTCAGGTAGTTGGAGAGAGCAATAAGGTCTCCCTTCAGCCTCCTTATATGTCTCCTGGTGAAACTTTAAAATTGGAAGTGACAGAAATATTTGTATGTAGATAGCATCGAAAAATAGTAGAGTCCTTGTATCAGCTGGAAGAGAATTCATTTCTGTGGGGTTTTTTGGCCTGGTTGCTTGCCCTTTTTACTGTCATTCATGAATTACAGAAAGACAAATCTTGTTCCACAATTATGAATATTTGTCATTTTTTGCTACATTTGAGTGTTTCCTAGTAAGCTGCTGCTTACTGTGTTTTTGCTAAGGCGCTGATTCAGGAGCTGGATCAGGAGAAAGAAAGGAGATGGAAAGCAGAGCAAGCAGAGAAGAAGTTAATAGAGCATGTCAGGGAGCTACAGAAACATGCAAATGAAGAAAAGAATATTCAGAGTATGGCTGTATACACTACAGACAGGTAGGGAATCGGAGTGCTATGGTGTAAGAGGGTTTTTGGTGGTTTTTATTAAAGGCAATTCTATTTATAAGGTTAAGAAATGAGAACAGCTTTAAGCAACACACTTGGAAAATGGTGCATCAAAAAATAGTGCTAGAATTTATCTTGGTATTACCTGAAATCCCTTTCTGCAGCTTTCTTCCTGTTCTTGTCTCAGAACAGTATCAGTATGTCACTTACCTCCATTTCTAATCATTACTTTCCAAGCAACCTGTATCACAATTGAACTTTCAGCTCAAGCTCTAGTAGTTGTCTCATACTATATTTTCGGCTTCCAATTCCCAGTCTCCCTTTCCACCTATATGTACAGCTGTCTTTGTTTTTTCCTGCACAGTGCACTTGAACAGCGATGTTTCTGGCAGGCCAGAGCTGGCCAATGGGCAATATGCTGTGCAGGTCAGGTCTAGCATATCTTCATATAGACTGCTGTCATTGCCCTTGTAAGTTCTGAGCAGAGTCCTTTTCTTTAAAAAAAAAAGTTCTCCCTTCTAAGAAAGCATTGTTTATTGTCAGCTATGGTTGGAGATGTCTGCTCTGTTTATCTTTTTTTTAAGTGCATTGTGTTTATCCAAGACACGTTTTCTTTCTTGTAAGGAAGGAGCGAGCCAAGTGCTTCCTGAGTTACCATCCATGACTGACTCTGATTATTTCCCTTTTTTCTTCTTGTTTTAGGTTCACTTTCCACCTTAATTTGTTATCACCTTGGATAAGAGGCTATTTATGTTCTCTTTCCTTTGAGCTAGATCTCATATCAAAAGTTATTAGAATGTTAAAGGGTATGGCAAATTTTCTGAAGAAAATTATCAAATTATAAATTGACACTATATGTTTGACTTCTGTGTAAAGTAAAATGATACTAGAGTGTCATTTTCTTAAAGACCTATCGATGAGGCTGTCTCCAGCTTAGTTTATTTTAACAAGAAATTCCGTATAGAAATGCTATATGTGACTTCAGTAATGTTTTAAATATTTTTAAACAGTTTTACATGAAAACGCTGTAAATATTTAAACACAGCAAAGAGCAAGATATGGCGCTACAACACTTACTAATGTCCTTTCTCAGTGTATTTGGCATCAAACTAAATACAAAAATGTTTTCTTATACAACTGGATTGTATTTATTCTCAGGTTAAAGGAATTGATATTGAAAGAGAGAGATGTTAAAGCAAGACTGCAAGCAGACATCCAACAGTTGAAAGGTGAAACTGAAAGACTTACGAATGAGTTAAATCAGGCAAGAAATAAAGAAGCAGAACATCAGAAGGCCATGCAAGCTTTAGAAGAAACTCTATCCAAGATGGAGACACAGAGATTGCAGCAACGAACACTAGAGGTAAATACTTTCCGTAAGTAAATCATACGATGGCAACACAGTGACTACTGTTTTCCTAAATATTAAGAAACACTAGATTTTACCAGCCTTAAGTCTGACTTTTCCACAATAGAAACTGATTTATTTTTTTTTATTTTCTACATAGTAGCAGTTAATAACAAGCATCCATTTAAATTGTCAATTGATGTCTTTTATAAATTGAAATATGTCATGTGACATGGCCTTAAAGTAAAGGAGAACTAGTCCTGTGTACTTCACAATGAGAGGTGGTATTTTTCTGCAGATATACAGTAACAAAGACAGGTTTTCTAAATTGTTGCTGAAATCAGTGAAGATCTTATTAGCGGGATGGCAATCTGGTGGTCTGTTTTGCTGATCTAAAGAATTAGATGCTTTTAATTGCAAGCAGAATGCAACTAATCGCTGAGAACTTAAGTTAAAAATTCTGGTTGTATTTTGTCTGGAGTATTTTACAGTGATACTTTCATTGTCAGAAGCACTTTGTTCAGTATACGAATCTGTAAGATCAAAATGCTGGACCAGATACTGCTACCGTCTATGACTGAATAATTCACTGGTGAATTTTCAGTGGCCAAATGCTGAGTTCTCCAACATATATTCCTGTTGTTTGATTATATTCTTATATCAGCCCATCCCTGTGTCACTGAATGCAACCACTTACAGGAGTTCAGTGCTAATAAACCCATCCTGAAAAGTCTCTGGACTGCTAGTACGATGCTCTAGGATGCGTTGTCGCTTGGATAGCCTGAAAGAAAACAGAATTGGGGAGCGTGCTGACAGCCAGACTGCAAGTGCCATTCGAGTTAAGGATTCACCACCCTCCCCTCCAGGCTTCTGTTTAGACACCTGAGTATCTCCATACCCTGGAGCTATTACGGATCTAGAAGTGATCTTCAGTTTAGATCAAGTATCTGCTTGTCACTTTGAATAGTACTAAATTTAGTGAGAGAAGAGTAGGGGTTTTTTGGGTTTTGGTTTGTTTTTTTTTTTCTTTTTCTATCACAAAGGAAATATCGTAATGGTGTATGAGGTAGAAATAAGTCATCTCTTTTAATAGTAGTAGCACCACTTTTATTAATTGCAAAACTTTAAGGGAAGGTCTTTGTTCCTGTCTTTATAATCTTGTGGGAAATACTCCAGCAATTACGTTTCAAAGAAGAGTCATGATGCTCTAGAAGCTAAATTCTCATTTTGAATGTTCAGATTTAATATACCTTTGGCCTATTTTATCATCTCTACTATAAACAAATTCTGGAATATTTTGTAGGGCTTTTTTAAAGTACACATTGGCAGCTAGCTAGTGGTAGCTAGCTAGTAGTAAATTATGGTTACTCTAGTCACTGTTTAAGGGGTTTGGTCAACATTTCTAGATTGCTACTTTAAAGGATTTAAGATTAATAAGTTACTTGCAGTTGACCTCACTTGAAATTTTTCTTTCTAAGCTCTTTAGTTTAGGAGAGGATTGCTTCCCTTCAGCCAGAAAACAACAGGAAGGCAGTAGGGTATGTCTAAATGCTGAATACTCATAACAGATTTAAATACTCTAAATATCTAAATACTCATAATGGATTTAACATGTAGGATATGAGGACTTGGCTTCATACTCAAGCCTCATAAAAATTTTCATACAACTGAAGTTACTGTATGAGCTTTGGGTATCTCTGGCATTCTCAACCTGGAACTCAGGACATGCAGAAGCACTTAAATATCTTAAAGGACATAGCAGGAGATTATAAGCATTGGAAACAATGTTTTATTTGTCAGTGTAGGCCATTCCATAGAGTTATCTCTTAATTTTTTATTTTTCATTTTGATTGATTGTTCAGTAATCAAGTGGAGAGGACAGTTGTGATGGAATTCTGAAAAAAAAACAGATTTGGGATTTTTTTTGTCTTATGTGAGGGTTGGGGTTTTTTCTTTGTGTTTTTTTTGTGAGAATTGGTAAGTAAACTAGGTTGTCTCTGGCATTCTAACTGTGCTATTAGGTAACTGACACTTAGAGCACTCTTGAGTAGTCCATAAACCATTCACAACCATCAATGGTACTCTGGAAAGCGAAGAGATTAGAATTGTATAAGTACGGAACATGGAGAGCCTGTGCTTGCTTAAGAGGACAGGTTGACAAGATAGTTAAGTTTTACTACTCTCCACTTGAGCACAAAAGGATTGAGATAAATGCTGCAAGTCATGATTAGGGATAAGAATATCTCCATTAACATCACCTCTGCTGTTTCTGTTGCACGTTCTAACTCGTAGCCTTCTGAAGTGTCTTTGATTCAGAATTACCATTTCATGAGTGATTTAAAAAAATTTATTAACTTTTTTCATATCTTTTGGTTTTTTCCTACTTGTCAAGTCAGAAAAGACAGTGTGTATGTCAGTATGTAAAAGGCCTGAGACTATGAAACAGAATTTTGCATAGAAGCTTGTGTCAAATGGAAAAAGTGTAGTATGCCCTCTGGTGTTTATACTGATTCTCTGTTTTTCATTAAATCATTAGAAAGCAGAAATTCAGAATGATGCAGATTTTTGTAACTTGAATGTTTAAAAAAAGGATATTGAACCCATCTAAAAATGTTTTGTTTGAGACTAATAGAAGTATTACAATACAAGAGTTTACAATTCAGGAAATTATTCTTGCCAATATACCTTATTAATTCAGTAAATGTTCTTGGTTCTTCATGAAACTTGCTTTTTTTTTGTTATTGTAGTAAGTTAAGCTAAGATTTAATTTTAAGCATCTAGTCTTAAATTTCTGCAAGTGTAACAAAACATATTAAGGTCTAAAAACAAACAAAAAACCAAACCCAACACCAAAACTTCCTTTGCCTGGGGCTAGGTAACATAATAAAATTCCGTAAAATTTTGCAAAAAATACTGACAGTTGTGGCACATGCTGTAAACATAATGGCCCAGGTAAACTTGTATAAAACTATGATAAAGATCTGTTCCTTTGTATTCTAATGTAAGTATAGATGACAGTTTCCTTAAAACCTTATTCCTCTCTATGAATTCTACACAGATGAAACAAGTGCAAGAAGCAGAGCTTAAAGCATCAGCAAATGAAAGAGAAGTACAATTACTTCGAATATCCTTCCGACAACAGAAGGAGAAGGTAAAACAACTGCATGAACTTCTTGTATTAAGAGAGCAAGAGCAAAGGTATGGGGTCTTTTATTTTCTTTTCACAAGTTAATACGAGTTGCTAGTGTTGCAAACATGGTTTGTTTAAGTGCGTTGTGCCCAGTGTGGTTTTGGGTTGTTGGGGTTTTTTAATAGGAGAGATGATCTTTGTAAAAACGTAGATGTCTTCCCACCCATCATCTTGCTCATTAAAGAATATCTTCTTATCTTGTAGATTCCTGACTCACAAATTCATGTAGGCAACTTGGATTTGTTCCAAGTGTTCTTGTTCTTGTGTTCTTCCAGTCTTTCATTTGATAGATTCTTGTCTTATTATATGGCTGAATTTTTTAAATACTTGATCTTTAATTCAGGAAGTAATCAGATAAAAAAAAAATCACGTTTGAATTATTGTTTGAAGATCTGCATATGCTACAATAACACAGGGTGTTCAAAAAAACCAAAGTCAGCTTCTACAGTATCTTGCTTTAGGGTGGGTGCCTTGATTGGCTGTTTTCCTCTTTTCTCTCAAAATTTCTTTTTTTTCAGAATATTTGAACATAAGTTCTATATTGTTTATCTAATACAATCAAATATTTGTACAAACTAAAGCAAAAAGTGGTGTGTGGTATACTAGTATGTGAGGGTAGGTTATTAATAAAATAAGCTGGTTACACTTGCTAAATTTTGCAAGGATAAATATATTCAAATACCAAGATAACTGGGAAGAATCTGATAGCTGCATTTAAAGAAATTCCAATTACCATCTCCTAAATCCCAAAAAGGTGTAATGTGAAGGACAGTGGATAGGTTTTGTGTTTGTGCTTTAAAGCAGATGAACAGAATAGTCTTAAAGTACAGGATGATTTTGCTTCAACATTCTGCTATAGGAATGCTGGAAGCTTATCCTGGAGCCCTTTCGGTCCCTGTTGCTGCTGCTTTTCAGGATTTGGGTTTGGGTGAGAAGCAACAGTTGTTGGGTGACGGTGAAGAGAATGACTGCAAAAGAGGGTATCTGGCTTTACAGTGCTTTTCGCAGTGCCAGTGTCTCTTCCAGATCTTTGCTAATAGCAAAGCAAACAAATAGTAACTAACAGCAAAAGAGAAATTACTCAATTGATAGAAAAGCTTGAATTTAAAAAGTAAGGTTATTCCTTTGGGTGTTTGAACAGTAGTCAACGCACTTTTCCCCATTCTAGGGCACTGTCATAGTTTCGCAGACAGATTTCAGCCTGCTACGGATTTATCCTATTTATTATATAATTTATTATCTTTTTTTAAGAAATGTTAAGGATATGAATTGCAACAGCACTGTGAGATGCTGCAGTTCTTGTCTCAAGTATATCTTTGGTAACTTCAGGAAAGAACTTGAAGGCCGAGTTGCTTTAAATGGACCTGAATTTCAAGATGCTTTATCAAAAGCAATGGCTAAAGAAGAGCAGAGGCATGAACAGCATGTTAAAGAATTGCAGGAGAAAATTAATACGTTAAACCAGAAGTATACAGAGTTAGAAGATGAATATTGTTTAGCTTTAACTATTGAAACAAAAAGGTTTAAAGAGGTAAGACTAAAAACATTTCATCTCACACTTGGTGGAACTGTAGTTCTTAAATGTGTTTGGGTTTTTTTGTTGGGTTATTTAGTTTGGGGTTTTTTTTCCTTATCCTTAAGATCTCTGCTCCAAGGATTCATCTAAAAATACTGAGAGTAAGCTTTGAAATATCAATGATTAGAACATAAATACCAAATGCCAGCTCAGTACTCCAAAACCCCAGTGTTTTTGTTCATAAGTAAAAGTTAATCAAAAGAAATTAAAAAAAAAAAAAAACTTCTATCTGGTGATATTAATTTCTTTGAAAATATGTTGACCTCCTATTAGAATATGTTCAGTTATTGTAAAAACTCTTGTGATGTTTTGATAATGTTACATTTACGTATATACTAGTGTATGTAATAAAAATTCCCCATTATTTAACTCTCAAAATTCAGTTTTGTGTATGCATTTTGAAATTCAAATTCAAAACTTGGTTACTAAGTTCCTTAGACAACAACATCTAAAATAATGTGTACACTAGCCATAGGAATAAGTTCAGTGAAATAAAATTTTACATGCTTCATCGTTAACTAAACTTCGTTTCCTTCATTTTAAGTCAATTGGATTATGTGGGAGAAGAGGGGTGTTTTCCACCTTTCAAATCTTTCTCTTGCAAGGAAAGAAAAAATTAATTTTAAGTTCTTCTTTCTAGATTTTAATGTTAATGAGATTAAAACAAGGCATTGTTTTTGTTTCCCAAGATGTGATTTTTCTGCTTTGCTTCCTATCTACCCATGAATTTATTATTTTTTTTTTAATTTTTTCTTCCAAATTTGTATCTAAGCAGAACCAGGTTTTTGAGTACCACCAACAAACTGATAGAAAACTAGTTTCAAATACTCACTAATTTCACATACTGTTGATGAACTTCTATTTCTTCCTTTATTTTAAAATCAAATGTCATTTGTGTGTATGTATACACATTTTTTCCAAATTTTAGCTTTTTTTCCAAGTTGTCTTATCGTATAAAACTGTAGGTAAATGAGGATTTTGAAAACATTGCTGCTGATCTAGTTGAACATAAACGAGCCCTCTTCGAGTTTGAACAAAAGGAAAAAGAGATGGCAAGCCTGATCCAAGACCTGACAAGTATAGTGAAAGAGCAGAAAGAAAAGATTGCAGAATTAACAAAATCAAATGAAGAAGCTACAGCAAATCTGAAGGTACTTGTTTCAAAGCTTTTCAACTACACACATGAATTTTTGTTAATATTTTATCTATAAAGGTAACAATTCTCTCTATAGAAGTAACAAGGTAGATTGACTGAAAGACGCGTGTTTCCTGTTGCACTAAAACAGTACTCCCCATCAGCCTTTACGCTTGCATCTTGCACTTCTGTTTCTCACAGACATTTTGCTCCCCGTATATAAAATCTAGACTCATTCACATCTTCAGAAGTGCACTCCTTGCCTTGTGAGCATGATTAATTTGTATATAATCAAGTGGTCACTCTAAACCAAGATTCAAAAACCTACATTAATACCTCTGGCCCTCTGTAAATTTGAAGTCATGGAATATCATAGAATCATTTAGGTTGGAAGAGACCCTTGGGATCATCGAGTCCAACCATCTACCCTACTCTACAAAGTTCTCCCCTACACCATATCCCCCATCACCACATCTAAACAACTCTTAAACACGTCCAAGGATGGTGACTCAATCACCTCCCTGGGCAGCCTATTCCAGTGCCCGACCACTCTTTCTGTGAAAAATTCTTTCCTAATGTTCAGTTTAAACCAACCCTGTTGTACCTTGAAACCATTCCCACTTGTTCTATCACTGATTACCTGAGAGAAGAGACAAGCATCGATCTCTCTACAATGTCCTTTCAAGTAGTTGTAGAGAGTGATGAGGTCACCCCTCATGTGGTTCTATGGTGGTCACTGTATGTGAAGTAAAAATGAAATTGCCAGAGAATCAAGTATGGTTATTAACAGTTTAATATCTTTGAGAGTTGCATATAATGAGCAGTATTAGTTATTAATTAGTAGTTGTCCAATTTTAATGTTAAATACTGTGGGCACAGTTGGTGTATCCAACACAACTGATCACTGTATGGGAACATATTGTAGTAATGTCATCCATAAATAGTTCTTAAGAATTTTAAGAACATAACTTTTAAACCGTTGTATGATCCAGTCCATGGATGTATCCAGTCCATCTTTATGTTAAAACTTCTGTGCAGTACAACCCCTGCAAGTATCTAATTTGTCCTTACGTGTTGCTCTTGAGGTGTCTGTTGTGTTGCTATAGAATCATCTGGGCCGGAAGGGGCCTTCAAAGGTCATCTAGTCTGACCCCCCCCGCAGTCAGCAGGGACACCCCCAACTAGACCAGGTTGCCCAGGGCCTCGTCGAGCCTCACCTTGAATGTC
>JAOXNO010000013.1:131410702-131422556 GCA_028565335.1 Limnodromus scolopaceus
AGGCCAGGCTGGATGGGGCTTTGAGCAACCTGGTCTGGTGGGAGGTGCCCCTGCCCAGGGCAGAGGGGTTGGAACTCGATGATCTTTAATGTCCCTTCCAACTCAAACGATTCTATGATTCTATGATAAGTCCTAGGTCCATCTGTTGAGCAATGGGGAAAAAAGCAGAAAGTAATTAATCAGAACAGCAGCTGATTTAAGTGTGTGCTGTCCGTTCCTTGCACTGAGTGATGCAGAGAGCTTGTAAAAATTGTGCCTCTGGAGACTGTGAGATACACAGGGTGTTGATTAAACATTGTGCAGGCAGCATCAATTTTGTCACTCCTAGATTTTGTCACTTCACTAGCAAAACATTCACCAGTGTGGGTTGGGCTACTAAGCCTTAGTAATTAACTTTTTAATAGGAAAGTGTTGTTTCTTTGGGGGATTAGTGAGTTTGTTTATGGTTCAGAAAATACTGTAAAAGGATTTCTGTGAATTTTACTGAAAAATGGATTTGGTTTTCTTTCCTGCTTGTGGTTGTCTCAGGTTGTACCCTTCATGTAGGCTAGTTTACTAAAAGCATTAATTTAATAGATTGTTGGGCAAACTGAAATAAATTATTAAGTGCCTCTAGGGGAAATTAGTTGTCTTTACACATTAGTCCAAATTTGGGATGCAGAAGTCTTTGCCGGTTACGCCTCTCTTGATTTTTCTTCTTTTTTTATTTTAATCTGTTGAATACCTAGAATTCCTTGTAATCATTGTATCCGAGTGTCCTGAGCAGTTACAGAGTCAGAGTCCTCTTGGCTTTCTCTCCTTTTTGTGACTGTTCTTTGAACTTGAGCCGCCTTACAGCGTCAAAGAGATGAGGCTGCGGAGGGCACGACTAGCTCATGTTTGCTTATTATATCTTAAGCCTTTACACCAGGTACGTAAAAGTCGCCGTGGTGTGAATTGCAGCACAAAGCAAATCCTTTCGTATCCCGGCACAGTTTTAATCCACACAGAGACGGCAGCGCCTCGAGTGTCAGCGGAAGGGATGATAAACTTAATAAGTCGTTGGCTTCAGAGGATTGTTCCACCTCTGCGGGGTGTTGCTGTCTGCCTTCCCTACTCTTTCCTACCTTCCAAAAAGAGCATTGCAAGCTCCTCCGTGCAGTTGAATAGCAGATGCTCGAAATACCGAACGCGGTCTTTTCAACACCTGTGAATTCTCCTCTCCAAGGAGGGTAGGCCTGCTGGCCCTCAAAGAGGTGACTTCTCTCAGCACGCGTTGTAGCGCTGCACGTGGGCGCTGAACTTCTGAATTCACCATGGAGCTGCTGGCTCTTAAAGAGCTGAACCTTCTCCCTTCAATGTGACATTATCTGGCATTTTTCCAAGGGAATGGCTTTAACTGTCTTTTGCCCTCAGCATGCAAGTTGCTGATGCTGTGTCCAGTTCTGGGCCCCCCAGTTCAAGAAGGACAGGGAACTGCTGAAGAGGGTGTAGCAGAGGGCTACAACGATGATGAGGGGCCTGGAGCATCTCCCTTACGAGGAGAGGCTGAGGGACTTGGATCATTTTAGTCTGGAGAAGAGAAGGCTGAGGGGGGATCTGATCAATGCTTATAAATACTTAAAGGGTGGGTGTCAGGAAGATGGGGTCGGTCTTTTTTCAGTGGTGCCCAGTGACAGGAGAAGAGGAAATGGGCACAAACTTGAACATAAGAAGTTCCACCTAAACATGAGGAAGAACTTCTTTCGTGTGAGGGTGGCAGAGCCCCTGGAAGAGGCTGCCCAGGCAGGTGGTGGAGTCTTCTTCTCTGGAGACATTCAAACCCGCCTGGACACGTTCCTGTGGGACCTGCTCTGGGTGGACCTGCTTTGGGGGGTTGGACTAGATGATCTCCAGAGGTCCCTTCCAACCCTGTATCATTCTGTGATACTCCTTGTTCTTCTCTTGACAGGCTGCTGATACCCTTGCTGTGAGGCAGAAGAGAAGGATCTATGATATCACCAACGTTTTGGAGGGAATTGATCTCATTGA
The DNA here is from genome assembly GCA_028565335.1 of Limnodromus scolopaceus. Lineage (NCBI taxonomy): Eukaryota > Metazoa > Chordata > Aves > Charadriiformes > Scolopacidae > Limnodromus > Limnodromus scolopaceus. Next base: position 131,412,713 of record JAOXNO010000013.1, read on the forward strand.
GAAGAAGTCAAAAAACAGCATTCAGTGGAAGTAAGCCTTGTCAATTCCACAAATTTTCATGTGCTTGAAAGCAGCAAAAATTGCCTCTTTCCACTTCTCCTGATTAGTTACGACACTGTGATGTGCTCATCAATGAGCAATGTCACATTTTAGAATCACAGTGAAGGTGCAAATGAACTTTATCTGTCTTCCCTTTAACTTGCATCTTTGATACATAAAATCAAGGTTAAAGCGTACAGGAGAGAAGCTGTATAGTAAGCACTTGCATATAATTAGCAGTTGTACTTGAAAAATTTACTCTAGATGAATCTGGGAAGGGTATTGGGGCACGATGTCTCCACCCACCTACCCTCCAGAAGTCCATGCCTGTTTTCTCTTGGGTTGCTGAAAGTAAAAGCTCAAGCTAAGCATTAGAGGGGAAGGAGAAAGGACCTGTAAAGCAGCTCCAACGCAGAAAAAGCTACCTTCCAAAAGAAAATAGGTAAAGGGAAGTTTTAAATTTGATTTGAATTGAAGAATTTTCACTTTTCTGTAAAAACACTGCTGGGAGGGTAAACACTCATTTCCTTCATATTAAATATAGGTAGATTTTCAAAATGTCGAGAGTAGTCTTAAGTAATGATCTTTGTGTCAGATTTCCACTTCTTGTGGTTTCATGAGTGCTTATGCCTTTTTAAGAGGAGTAGGTGCTGGCTGCAATACAAAAGAAGTCATAGACAGGTTGAGGTATCTGGAAGCTGAAATTGAAGATCTAGAGCTAAAAGAAAAGGAACTGGATCAGCAGAAACTGTGGCTTCAGCAAAGTATCAAGAATGTAATGGATGATTCTACAAACCACCAATATCCTTTTAAATGAATCATGTGCATCTTGGAACTAGGATTAAAGCAACAGTTAAAGTGTAGGTAATAGGTAAAGCATAACATAGTCCATTTTATCCCGAAGCCGGGAAAGGCAAATACTGTTATCTAGTTTTGGTTCAAAAAGAAAGAAAATATGGATCTTATTTACATTACTTTTTAACCTCTGTGACTGTAGGATTGTTAATCTGAAAATAATTTACCACATATATATATGGCAGTAATTTTTAAGTCCATGGTATAATCCTGATGTCTTATTTTAAATGAATTGTTTTGCTTTACAGCACTTAAATTCATACTTTCTTACCAGTACTTTACATGAATCTTTTTTTTGTGTTGCTTCCTTCTCTTGAAAAAAATTAGCTGTCACCCAAAGAATAAATTGAGTTGACGCTGACCTGAAGCTTGTTGGGTTTGGAACTGGAATAATATCCTGCGTGTAAATACTCTGTGAGCAGAGAGTTCCTGCTACACCACTTGCGACCCTGTGTTTAGCTGGCTTGCAAGATATTGAGCAAAATAGACGTCTGAGATTCAGAGCAGAAAAGTCCCCTTCTCATCTATAGTACCAGGGATAAGTAGTTAAAAATTGCTTGCTGTTGCTTTAGGGAAACTCCCCGTAAAACGTTCCTTTGGGAGAGCTAGCACTGGAATTGACGCCCCAGGGAGGTGGTGGAATATCCATCACTGGAGATGGATATTACCCATCCAGAAGAGGGGAAGGAAACATCTGTCTGGAATGCCTTACCAGTTGATCCTGCCCTGAGGCAGGGGAATGGGATGGCAGATGAACTCTCGAGTCCCCTCTGGCAGTATTTTTGTGGGATTCTGGGAAGTTCTGATAACGTCTTTGAATTCGGTGGTGTCAAGTTAGTGAGGTAAATGGTATTCTTCAAAACAAGATTTTACATGTTCTCCTTTTTTAGAATAATATCATTCATGCAACTTTTTTCTTTTTGTGTTTTCTTCACAGAAATAGATATTTTTTGTTCTTTAAAAGACAGAACTCTGCTATTTTTAACTGGCCATTCTGAAAGCCAAAAATCATGCCTTGATTAAACCTCTGAGTAACAGCAGTAAGTTTATAGTTTAGGATTGGTTTGGAGAAACCTCTTTTAAAGGGCAACAAATACCAGTTTCACGTTGCTTTAAGAAAAATGTTCCTTGACATAAATTACATTTTCATATGTCACCCATGAAGATATCTGCAGCTGCTTCAACGGTAAGTTCCTGCTAGGCTGTATTTCTTTGAGTGAGGAATTTCCTGATCTTCCTCTTGAAAACTAACTTGCTAACTAACCATGCTTTTTCCCTGTAAGTATTTTGAATTTAGAAGCATCCAATAGTGATCAGGAGTAAGTAGGAGTAAGGAGATGTCTCTGATGAAGTTCATGACAAGCAAGTTCTGGCATTTTCTAGTTGTAGTCACGGATTGTACAGAATGGAAGCTCAGCTGTTTTTGGATTACTGGTTTTGGATGTCTCTTCCTGTATCCGTGCTTAGCAGCGGGTTGCCTCAGGCTGTTAACGGAACCAGGGATGGGGCATGTTGGTCCAACCCAGCAGAAAGGCCCGGCAGGTCCAGATTTCCTAAAATCTTCTGGTGGCAGTTGCAGCCAGAGGGAGCTCCTGCTGGTCCTATATAAATGAGGCCGGCTAAAGTTGAAAGATGGGGCGTTGGTACTAAATCAAAAGGATTCCTTCTGTTTGAAGAAATTGCCAAGAATTCCTGGCAGAAGTTAATTCCCTTGACATTCTTTCCTGATCCTGGGGCACCCATGGAAAGATTGTTGTTCAGCCTGTGGCTCGGCTCAAAAACATCTCTTCTTTGGCACAAAGGAAGCTTGTGTTTGGTTTTGAATAAAAGTGCAAAATTAGACAGCTACTGCAGAGTTTAGCAAGAACGAGCTATCACTAAAGAAGGTCATTACAAAACGTGGAGGCACCTAGCGCGCCAGTCACATTGTACTTCATGTAAGTGTCTCTTGGGAGGTAGAGAAAGAAAAGCATTATTCCAGGTTACGGACAAAGGGGAGGTGATGTGCAGGTAGCCGAGTGACCCGCAGTTGTATGGCAAGTTGTGCCAGTGCTGTTGATGTAATTGTGATCTCCTGACTTTAACCAATACATCTTCCTGCGCGTAATCCAACAGGTGGGTTTGATAGTTGGCTGTTACATCCCAGCTGTATGTCCTGCAGAAGCCGTGAGCTTAGGCATTGGGAAGTGCTGGCACTGAAGACGGTTGTGAAGACCTTTTCTTCCTTCCCCTGTGAAATCTCTCTGTTCTACCACCGTGTTTCAAAGCCGTAGAGTGAGCTGGACCAGAGAGCTGTTTTAGCTGAAAAAGAAATTAGTTTAAAAAATACTTTCGTCTCATGTTATGTATACAAGTAGGAGATCTGGGGAGGGAAACAAAGAGGTAAAGGAAGTGGTAAATATTGCATTGCTACAAGGAAAAAGTTCTTGCAACTATAGTCTGAGTATTGGAATTGTGTGATTTATGTTATGTGATATACTTGGATTTTACAAGGACTAGGCAAGTACTACCACGTTATTTATGTTAGAATTCCATAATATTTTAAGCGGCCTTAGAGAATTACCACATCTCATTTGTGTGGATATCAGGCAAGACTTAAGAAAAATATGCACACTTAACACTTTCTCAAAAATTGCTGTTTAACCAGGAGACACGCTTCTAGCAATTCAAGCACCTTGTGGTACACAGTTAGAAGTACCTATACCCGAAATGGTATGTACTGGTTTCTTGTTTAACTAAGTGTTCTAGAGGGACAGTGGAAAAGAAGAGCTGCGTTAGAGTGGAGGATTTCTCTCTAGCTGTGTATGAGTGGGAAAAAAAATTTAAAAATTGAGATGCCGTCAGTTGAAAATGGGGGGAATGGCTAGGAAAAAGTATATTTGGATACCTGGATAGACTAATGGTAACCATGTTTTCTATTAAAAACAAGGTATAATAGTGGATTTCTTTGCCCTCTCTTCTTTCTTGCTATTAAATGTTGCAGCTTAACAGCTACTTGTATGTGTCAAATTTCTCTCTATTGTATTGGTAACTGAGATCTCTTATGAAAAAGCCTTCTTGATTTAGTTGTAGGATTAGCTCAGATTTAGTTTATATTCAATAACACGGTACTAGACTGGGTAGAGAAACCCAGACTGCTGTCTCGCTTTAGCCAGAAAGCTTAAACAGGCAGGATTACAGTAGGAGGCCACATTACTTACCTGATTTTTTGTTGTTGTTGCAGTGCTCTGTTTTAAATAGGGCTTACATAGTTGGGAGAGAGCATTGCATGAAGCATGATAGCCACTATGCTTGTAGAAGGGTGAAACTCACCTGAGAAGTTTCACAAGCTATTTTTAGCGAGGCTAAGCACAGTCTAATATCATGGGAGCATCCAAAGCTAAAACCATGAAGCCGATCCCAGGGATACTATTTGGCCATCTCTGCTGAAAACAGTTCAGACAATGGTAAGGTTCTCTGTGGGACTGAAGTTAGCACCTGTGACATTGGGGTCTTTTTGGCTTTTTGTCAAAGACCAAACCAGCTGATCTTAGTCTTCATCGCCAGCGTCAAATTGGATGGTTTTGGTTTGGTTCCCTTCCACCGGGGCTCCTTTTCTCATCATTTTTCCTAGCACATGCTTGCTGTAAACCTCGTTGCTGAATTAGCCCCTGCAGAGTCAGCGGTCTGAGACTGTGCCAGAGGAAGCTGGTCCTAGCTGTGTTGTTTAAATAACTTGCTAAAAGAAAGCCTGGCAAATCTGCTGAGAAATTGTTTTTACTAATTCGTGGTCCTGTGCTCGCTCAGTCTGGGTGAGATATTCAGCTGTTTTAGGATGCTCAGTCCCAACCAGGATCGTTCTGAAGCTCTGTTTAAAAGGAAGGATTTAAATGTAGAAAAATCATTATTTGTCATTGCTGTTGTTGGTAAGATGTATCCCTGTTATAAGTCTCATGTATCTTGAATTCAAAATTTAGTTAAGCACTTCAAAGCATTATATATTTCTGTCTTCTAGAACTGTGCTCTGGTCAGGTGAATACATTACAGGTTTGTAATCTGTTGTTGGCTCTGCGTTGGGTTTGTTTGTTTTTCAATTAGATCACATGTATTTGTTTTAAATATTTTTTTTCCTGAGTATGATTTAATAAGTTTATGCCAATTCTCAGCTCTTCCTAGTGATCTAACTACAAGAGCACTGTATTTATCTTCTGCATCAGTTTGAGAATTCTGTTCAAACACCTTCATTACTTTTGGTGGGAAATAACTCTCTGCAGTTACTGTTACATTTTGTAAAGTTCCAAGTCCTCAAGGAACGGTAGCTTTCAATAACGTACCACCTTTGCAGGGACAGAATGGACAGAAGAAATACCAGATCAATCTTAAAAGTAGTTCAGGACCTATCCATGTGCTGCTTATAAATAAAGAATCAAACTCCTCCAAGCCCATGGTGTTTCCAGTTCCTCCGCCCGATGACCTTGCACAGCCCCCAACTCAACCTGCAGCTCCAGTGACTCCCCTTAAACCTGCTACGGCTCCTCAAAACCCACCAGAGCAACCTGAGCTGAACCAAGGAGAAGAGTTACCGCCAACATCAGTCGCAGACGCTCCGTCAGGTGGGGACAGGGTTTTTCCTACCTCAGATGGAAAAGGGAGGAAGGGAACTGGAGGGAAAGAAGAAACTGTTGGAAGTTCCATCTAAACATGAGGAGGAACTTCTTTCCTGTGAGGGTGGCAGAGCCCTGGAAGAGGCTGCCCAGGAAGGTCGTGGAGTCTTCTTCTCTGGAGACATCCAAAACCTGCCTGGACAACATTCCTGTGCAACCTGCTCTGGGTGGACCTGCTTTGGCAGGGGGGTTGGAGTAGATGATCTCCAGAGGTCCCTTCCAACCCCATGTGATTCTGTGAAAAGGTGGTAGATAAAGGAAAGATGAAGAATTTCCATAGCGTAGCAACTGTCTGTTAAGAAACTACCCCAAGGGCTTGCTGACAGCTCTCAGGAGGTTACAGAAAAGCCTCTTTCTGTTCTGTCTGGTGAAACAGATTCTTCCCTTTTAGTTTATCGTCTTATACCGAACCGGTGTTGGATGTGATCCTGCTAATTATTCTGAGGCACTTCTCCAGAACGCGGTATGAAACGAAACTGCCGCCCTCTGAAGGAGTGTATGATTTGAACTGTTCCTTTTAATGAGACAGGCACCAGTTCCAGATTTTGTGCCACGAGGTCACTTACCTCCTTCCACATAGCCACAGTGAGGGACTGCCTGAATATCAGGGTTTGGGGTTTTTTTCCATAATAATAGTAGGGTAATACGAAAAGACTTCAGAAAATGCTGCCGGTGTCGCAGACTGCATTTCTGAGGGGTCCTGAATAAATTGTGCTGGTGACTTTGGAAGAGGGAGACTCCTCTCACCTCATCCCAGAGATTGGCCATATTCTCCTCGAAGGACAGAGCTGAGCGCGGGCCTTTTGCGTTCCCTTTTTCCGTAACAGAATTTATAACGTGCCTTTCCCTCTTTGTAGACGGCAGCGAGCAGCAGGAGAGCACAACCCCAGCAGCTCCCTACTCCAGCCTTCCAGAGTCGGTGTTGTACCCCAGCCTCCCGGGAGATGTCACCCAAGGTACAGCCGGCTCAACTGACTACCAGGGCTTGCTGCCCCTGGATGTGAACTGTATCCTCAAGCCAAACTCATTCGACATAGCAAAGATGGAGGAGCCCACAGGTAGGAAGAAGCAGTTACTGTTTAAATGGTTTCAGTAGTTTCCTGAGCCCTTCTTTGTGACCAAGCTACCGATGAGTTACACAGAGGGAAAGAGGAGCACTTTCCCCACAGAGGAAATCGGAGAATCATAGAATGGTTAGAGTTGGAAGGGACCTTAATGATCATCTAGTTCCAACCCCCCTGCCCTGGGCAGGGACACTTTCCACCAGACCAGGTTGCTCAAAGCCCCATCCAGCCTGGCCTTGAACCCCTCCAGGGATGGGGCAGCCACAGCTTCTCTGGACAACCTGTTCCAGTGTCTCGCCACCCTCACAGCAAAGAATTTCTTTCTGGTATCCAATCTAAATCTCTCCTCTTTCAATTTAAAACCATTACCCCTCGTCCTATCACTGCACTCCCTGATAAAGAGTCCCTCCCCAGCTCTCTCCTTTCAGGTACTGTCTCCTTCAGGTACTGGCCTTTGCTCATCTCGTAACGAAGCCACCGAACCAGCTCTGAGTAGCAAACTCATTTTGAACAAAATATTTTTCTTGGCCACCAAATAAGCTTCATACTGTACGTGGCTCTAGGGATCAGTGGGAGAAATATATCGGGGAAAAACTGAGGGATACAAAGATGAGCAGATTTTAGGTATCCACAGCATGGTGTCGCCGTAGCTCCGACACGGCGCCAGCCACACTGTACTGTGCAGTTCCGCGTTTTAACGCGGAGAGTGTGTGTTGACTTCCACAAACACACGCTCCTGTCTTTCACAGGAAATATCAGTGGGGATATTATTGATGAGCTCATGTCTTCTGACGGTAAGTATTTAGCATCTTTGCTTTTCTAATAATGACAAGTAGCAGCATGGTTTTTGTGTGAACAGCGCTCTTGGTAGGTGCCTGTTAACTCTGATGCCAAGAGTCGGTATGAAACTACTTCTTTACCCTGTACTGCCTCCTCTGTCTTTGTCGTTCTTGCCTTTGCTCCCCTTTCCATTCCCTGCAACAGTTTTAATTTAACAATCAAAATACGAAAGCCTTAATCCAGCAAGCACTTACATGCATGAGTAACCCACCAGTCCTTAATTCAGGAACAGAGAACAGGCTGATGAGTAGAGTGCTGCCTTAAAAAAAAAAAAAAAAAAAAAAATATCTGGTTTAATTCTGTTCTGCCTCAGGCTTCCTGCAGGAGCTCTGAGCAAATGTTTCAGAACATATTTCCCAGCCTGCACACAGACTGATACGTGGCCAGCTGTGGTGCACTAACAGAACAGACAAATGTCACCCCTTCCTGCTCCTGCACCCCTGTGGCCCCCAGTGCAGAACTGAAACACGGGCAGTGCTCCCTGCCTCTCTGCTCCGTCCCGCTGAGGTGCCAGCCAGAGGTGAACGCAGCTGGCATTGCTCCTCTCGCCCCGTAAGCAGCCTCTGCTAATGTCTGCCCTTCAAGCAGACGACCTCGGGGCTCATCCAGAAAGAACCAAGTAATTCTAAGATTGGGATTATGTCAATGCGCCGATACACGGCTAAAATAGGGATAACTGGTAACTTCCTCACTTAAAATGATAAATATTGGAAGGCTGATCTATGCAATACTGTAACAAGACAAAGGAACGCAAATCTAAACGATGGCTTTCTGATGAAAGATTCGAAAGCTGCTCAGGAGCTCCTCCGCTGCAGAAGGAGAAATTAAGTACGTATTCCACAGCTATCACTCCATTCCAGCAAATTCACTTAAAATACTAAGCAAAAAATGTAGACGTGTCACTGCCTTAGTTTGAAGGCAACACAGGTATTCGCAGTATGTATTCTTGCATGCTTGTCAGATTATCAAGACTGTTTTAATTATTAAGACTAACCCTGCTACTTGTGATGACAAACATACTGGATTGTGAGATAGGGCTGATATTCCAGAAGTGTTTTAATTTAAACTAAACTATTCCTGCTTTACAGTTTTTCCTCTCTTACGACTCTCTCCTACTCCCGGAGATGACTACAACTTTAACCTGGATGATAATGAAGGAGTCTGTGATCTCTTTGATGTGCAGATACTAAATTATTAGATATTGTGTCAACCGGACTACTTATCTACCTCTAACATTCTAGACTTCTTCATAACCTAAGTATTTGAATAATGAATGTATAACTTCTTAGTTCACTGACTCTGGGAGTGTATTTCCTTTTGCTTCCTTTAACTACTTCACAAAACAAATTCAACAACCAGAAAAAAAGGGCTTTTATCAAAAATTCTGGCACGTTTTTTCACCTGAATATACTCTGTGTGATCTATTTGGAGTTTTCTTTAGTAAGAAAAGTAAAAATGCTTTATAGCCTTTTCATCATTTTTTAAAAAAAAATGATTAGGCTTCTTGCTCACAGTTAACAGCATTTTCTTTGAAGCTTTACTGCCAAGAAGCTTTCTATTTTTTTTTAACCTTTCAATCAGTTTTGAAGCTTTCACTGCCAAGCTGAAAAGTGAAGGATACCAACTTGAGTTACGCTAAATTGTTTCAGTGAACCAATTTTGTGAAGTGCCTTCTGTTTTAGCACTTTAAGTTTCTCACACTGACTTCTGACATTCCACTTTCCTAGGTGATAGGAAAGGTCTGTTTGTAGTTTGTATTAAAGTGTGCCAATACTTGTATATTAACAAGATTTTTTTTAATAAAATTGTACAAAGCCATCAGTGTTTTTGATCTTCGTTTCTTGCGACCCCTTCATTGTCCATTATGCGTTACAGCTGAGCTAACAGGCTTGTGGCAGCATCCACATTTGCTGGTTCCTCTTCCAGCCGTGTGGAAACCTGAAAAAAAAAAAAAAAAAGAGTTTTAAAGTAGGAAGCAGGATCTTTTTACTCTGCTTGAAAAAAAACCACCAACCAACTAATAAATACGTCTTGTCTAGAAGGTTAGTTTGTCGTTTTATATTTAATTAGGCTAATTTTGCAGTCACAGCTCGATAATTTGGGGGATTACAGGATTCACTAGACAGATGAGCAGCCTTTATGTTGCAGAAGACCAAAGCATCGTGCCAGTACCATAACGTAACGGTTCGTTTTCCCCTCAGCCTCTCACTCAGATATTTGACACTCGTTCTGTTGCTCCCAGCCATACAGAAACTCGATCACCCCAGGCACAGTAAATAAAGCTCAACTCCAGTCTGCTTCTCCCAACTCCAGTCTGCTTCTCCCAACTCCAGTCTGCTTCTCCCAACTCCAGTCTGCTTCTCCCAACTCCAGTCTGCTTCTCCCAACTCCAGTCTGCTTCTC
>JAOXNO010000013.1:131432089-131443821 GCA_028565335.1 Limnodromus scolopaceus
GTGTGGAGTCCCCTTCTCTGGAGATCTTCAAGCCCCACCTGGATGCAGTCCTGAGTGATGTGCTCTGGGCAACCCTGGTTTGGCAGGGGAGTTGGACTGGATGATCTCTAGAAGGTCCCTTCTAACTCTAAAAAATTCAGTGAAATTCAGTGAAAATAAAGCAGGGTCGTTAGGCGCTGGCGTGAGTTGTATTTGCTGACAGACTCGTAACGGCTTATCCTGACGAGATCTAATTGATGGATTGAACGCGTGCAACTCTGGTGGGCTGGTGATGAGGAGCCACAGCCCCATCTAAAAGTGACAGTGGTGTGTATCGCGTCTGGTAACTCTGTGTCCAAAGGAAAGACGTCAGATCTTCAGAGCAGATGCTATAGGTTTTTTGTCGTAGACACAAGGGCTTTGATTGTTAATAGCTACTAGGTCATCACCTCCATCAACAGGAGGGAGTTTCATAAGTTCAAAAACTGGTATATTTAATCAAGTTCCTTGGAGTTTCATAAGTTCAAAAACTGGTATACTTAATCAAGTTCCTTAAGTAAATTAAAAAAATGAAAGAAGGTGAATCGCTGAGTTTCACATTCCTGGGTATGTCTTAAAGCACGTATCTGGAAAATTCAACTGTACGTCACGTTGAGAGAGAAGCACGTAATTCAGGTCCAAATGCAGAAGAAATTTTCACCCTGGTGATCCCACTGGCTTAAATCTGATTGCATGACATGCGTTTGAGCATCAGGTCCGTCTTCTTCCCGCTGCAAGGAGTTCATTTCCAACGGTCCTACAGAACGTTTGCTTTGGGCTGGGGTCTGTAGTGAGGCACCGACCCACAGTTTCCCTGGGCTGGCGAGAGTGTGAGAATTGTACTAGATTGATGGCAGATAATCTGGTAAGGTACCTCTTGACACACCCAAGTGGTAAAAATTTCTGAAAATTCTTGGTGTTTTCCTGTATATTCTCTCAGACCCGTGTTACTGACAGGTGCTTGATCACCAAAGCAGAAGATGATTTTGGCCATCTGAGCGAAGGGCAGGGACAACGTCTTGTTGGAACTGGAGTTTATTGTCGAAGACTTGGCTGATGCCGGAATCACCGCCTTGGGTCCTCTTTTTAGCACATTCATGTTAGTTACGAATGCAAATCATCCATATTATTTACTGTAAAATAACTATAGTTACTGCTGAGATGGAGTAATAGGACCAAGTAGTTAAGCTCTCCTCAGCTTAAGAATATCCTAAGCATTGAAGTTAAGTAGCAATAATCTTTTTCTAAGCATCCTAAATTGCAGCAGCTAGTTAGGTAGAAATGATGGGGTGGTGCTTCTTCAATTAATAAGACTGTACATTGCATCTCTAACTGGGATCTAAACATAATTAAAATTATATCATAAGCTAAACTGTATGTAATTAAAATACTTAATAGCTTTGATGACCAGTTGAAAAGTGAGAAGAATTACGTTTATATTTCAAACCAGTGGGATTTTTCTCTTCTGTCTTAGAAGTGGTTTGCTTAATGAGTCTAGTTAATGAAGCCATTAACAAAAGGACTTTTCAAAAAACTCAGGACTGAAGGCCCTTGCCTTTGTTCTGCCTGAGGTTTAAGTCTCAGACCGGTCTTTTCAAGCTACTCCTTCCCTTTTCCATTTTTGGGTGCTGCTCGGAGGAGAGTCAGGTTCTGCCCAGGTGGCTGAGCAAGCGGCTTCCCCACGGCGCCGGGGGACGCGTCCCTCCCTGATTTACTGCCAGGGAGCTGGGGTTATTTTAGCACCTGGGAGTTTCTGAGCTGTATTCACTTCTATTGAAGTCGAGGAGAGAAAACCGTCTGACAACTTTTGATGTTAGGCCATTCATCATAGCGTAATACATTTTAATCCTTTTTTGTCATCCTGTTTATTGAAGTGCTAAGCCAAACAGCTGATTTTTAGACTGCGATCGGCTGCCTTCAATGTAGGGAGTTATGACAATTTCAAGTGATGCAGATTTTACAAGATCAGGTTCTGATGATCATCTTTAAGGTTTTCTTATATCCAGTCTCTCTTAGTTGATTTATTATGCTTCTTACCCACGATAAGCCTGGAGGAAAAACAAGTGCTATGCTATTTACAATGCTGAAAGTTCATTAGCCCTGCAGACTTTTTTTCCCTTTTCCCTTATCTTACCCTCTTTTCCATCCTAAACCTCGTTTGCTGTCTTTGCCTCATAGAACATATTCCCCAAGCAACTTACTGTTCCTATTTTTCCTCTATGAGGCATCTTTCCTCATCGTTTATTATTCAAATATGGTTCAACAATGGCACGTATATTGTTGGTGAGGTCTCTCTGATCTTCAGTAGGTAAGAGCAGACATGTCACACGTCTCATCAGTGAAGCTTTTCTTACTATTTTGGAATGACATTTGTCAATTTTGTTACATCCATGTTGTCGATTTACAGGGGCAATGCTTTTCAGCTGATGCTTGGCTTAGCTTGCACGGAGAGAGGAAGCTTAACTTGAGATCACTAGTATTGATTAATAACTTCTTTAGTGTTTTAATTTCTAGCTAACTCCCGTGATGGGTAGTGCAAGTCTGTGTCGGGAAGACCTACTCCCCATTTATCAGTAGGAGGTAGTAGGAACCCAAACCTTGTGCGGGCACCACTGTCTTGAGTGTTCCTGTTCTTTGCTGGTTGTGTCAGCTCTATACGTGTGTGTGTGTGTGTGTGTGTGTAGACGTTACGGTTGGAGGGTGACTCTCTCGTGTTGTGTTGTTGCAAACCCTGCTGGTTTGCAGGGTTTGGTGGGTTGGGAGGAGGTGATGGGTTGTCGGTGATGCTGAGGTTACAGGCGCTGCCGTCAGGCCCCAGGACACTCCAGGCACCACTCATCCTTTTTATCTTTATTGACATCTCCCCATCTCATTCAGCATAGTCAGTAGAAGGTGTGTTCTTAGGTCTTTTGCAGCCAATGACTAAGGTATAAAAAAACCCTTGAAGCAGGGATTTTGGATAGACAAGAGGTAATCCTTAAAGACATAATGAGACAAGGCACTAGGCAAAAATGGCATGTCGTAAATTTATTGGGGCACGGTACCTGTTGGATGCAGGATGCTTGATTTGAATAAGCATTTATTGGGTATGTCTTCTGCATAGTTGAGTCTTAACTGTGAATAATTAAACATCTACCTATTGCATATGGCCTTGTTCAAAGGCCAAATGCAGTTAGGTACACCATACAAGGTAGATGAAGGGGTCCTGAGAGCTGCTGTTGCAACGTGTTGCAGCAAAAGTAGCTGAATATTTTGATCTGTGTTTTTCTGCTGCACCCTTTTTGAATTTAAAAAATGTAAACAGGAACAATTCAAGCAGAGTCTTCTTTCGTACGAAGCAGGGAGCTGCCGTCAACTTAGACTTCTCCTCCAATGCGTTGCAGGGCCTGCCCACTGGAAGGAGGTTTTCCCCATCGCTAATGGAGACCGTCAGTCACCCATCGACATCAAAACAGAGGAAACCAAGTATGATCCCTCTCTCCGTCCTCTAAATCCGAATTACGATCCAGCTTCTGCTAAAATCATCCTGAACAACGGGCACTCCACCAGTGTTGAGTTCGATGACACCGTCAACAAATCAGGTTTGTTCCTTTCCTGTTCCGCTGTGCCTTCTTCCGCCGTTTCCTGAGCAGAGGGCACCCAGCCTGGCCGTGTCTCTCTGCCGGGTATGAACTCCTCCTAAACAGTAAGGCTTTGTTCCTCCGCACAAGAGATTCCTTCTCCCCCCCTCCCCCCCGTCTTTCAGCGTGATACCATGTGGGAACCTATTTGGACATGAGCTCGAGGTTGCATTTCTTAGAAAGCGCCAGGATTCCCTTTTCACCGGGATGGTGTGACCCACCCCAAGCAGGTAGATAGTGCCAGCCCCCCTGTTTGAACAGTGTTGTGTACAATTTTTCAAATGCTGCTCTCTTCTCTCACTGCAGATGAATCCTTTGTGTCTCATTACAGGTTCATGCCAACCGAATTGCTCAAGTCTCTTATCTTGACTTTAGCTGCAGGTCTGGTTATATATTTTTGCCCCTTTTTTTAGAATCCGTACCTGGACTTCTTGTGGCAGGAAAGAGCCGATACAGAACGAAGGAAATATATCCCAAGTGATCCCTTTTCTTCTCTGAAAAGTGTTACTGTCCCAGTCTTTTCCAGGAGCATGTAGCTTCCCTTTTGGCAAGCGATAATTCTTATTTAGAAGTTCTCTGGTTTAGCATAGTCTTTGTAATGTTAGTGCCTTCATCTTTAAAGCCTTCTCATAGATGGTAGGTAAACTAGCACACCTCCCCTTGAAACTGTAGGAGTGCAGATTCTTCAAGCAATAAAATCCTCTTGTGGTTGTACAAGGCTTAGCTGAGGATCCAAGGCCATATGATGCTTTCACAAGGGTCAAAGCCAGAGGAGGACTCATTTGTGATCACCGAGTCCATTAGTCCTGAGGACCTGTTAGCTTATAGTGGCAACAGGGAGAGACACAGATGGAGACAGCATCAAACTCAGCTTTCCTGGGCAGTCTTAGCTTAATTCTCAAATTTCCTGTCAATACAAGCAACATTGGATGTTGCCTGAAAGCCATCAGCTGACCGTCAGTGATCTGCTCTGACCTCGTGTGTGTCAGATGCCACGGGACTTCCCAGAATTAATCTCTGCTTCAAGCCTAGTAGGCGTGGGTGAACTAAAGCACATCTCTTAGAAAAACATACAATCTTGATTTCAAAATTTCCAGCGATGACGAACCTACTGCAGCCTTTGGTAAGTTGTTCTAATTGTTAATTACCCTCACAATTAAAAAAAATTGAAATCACCCTTTTTTTCTGGTGTTAGATCAACTCGGCCTTTAAAATAATATTTTTTAAAAAAAGAAAATGAATACATGTGAATATGAATACACCAAGAACTTCTTCCACTTTCTAACTCCATCCAGTGACAGGGCCTGAACGTAGTGTTTCTGTAGGCTTACACTGGTACCAAAGCAGGTACCACCAAAGTGGTAATGTGATCCTCTTCTTGCTGCTTTCCTCAGGTCATATCTCCAAGGATATTATTCATGTCATGGCAAAGCACTGACAGATGTTGATCAGATAATTAACAGATGTAATCCCCAGTCTCCTTCAGGAGGCTCCGTATCTTCTATGTGTGGACTAGATTCTTCAGCCCACAACAGGGCTTTACGTTTTGGCCATTATCGTGCCTTACTTATCAAAGAATTCGAATCCTTTTGTACCCATAAACTGAGTTATTCACTATTTTCCCTAATATTTGTCACTGACAACCTTTATCAGTAATGTTTTTGTTTTCTTTCAGGTCATTGATCAAAAAATACTGAATTTTCTAGGGCCAAAATTTGGCCTCTGGGGCACCCCTGTGAAGTAAGCACTCCTGCCATATGGTGGTTTTATGAAAAAAAAAAAAAAGAATTGGTACTAAATACATTAGCATCTTTTAATACATTATTAACTGACTTCCATATAAACTATTTCTTCACCGTGGCCAGCTTTGAAACTGGGCTGTCAATTCTGTAACTGGTTAATTTTGCTTATCCTCTTGGCTACCACATTAGCTCCATTCTATGAAGTTGCTCTGTTGATGTTTCAAGGAGCTCTTTTTCCAGCTCTTTTTAAACTTTGAGAGACTGGTATTTGCCTTAAATAGCTTCTGACCAACCTCTTCCTTAGTTGCTGTAGGAATGGAAGAGTTTTACCATCACCATATGATGTGAGACAAATACATAACCAGGCCATAACCATAACCATTTCATTAATGCTGATGCATTTCTATGTAATTGCTTTCCCTCAGCCAGTTAGAACACCGATCTTTACATTTCTAGGATCATTTGCCTCCAAGCTTTCAGTCCTTGAAAGAAGGCATTTTGTTTCAGGAGTGCCACTTCCCCATCCCCTTTGGTCACTGGGTTCATAGGCTCTGTAAAAGCAGGTTTTTGAGTTGAAGTTTTAAGGAGGTCAGGTGTTTTTCCCCACAGACAAACAGTTCCAGTCCCGTCTCATTAGCCGGGCTACTTGTGTTAGCAGATAGGCAACTTAAGAAATTCTTCTTTTATCTTTATTTAGTGGTATTTTTTCCCTAACAAAGTTTAGGTTTTGGACTAAACCTAGAAGAGAGAAAAAAATCACTATTGTCCTCCCCAGTGCTCTTAATTTAAAAACCATCAGGTTAAAGCTTCCATCCTTTCCCCTTAAATTCTCTGTAATGAACCAGTAAACCAGCCCAGACTAATTCCCAAGCCCTCAGAGGAGATGCGGAGCTGGGAGAGTGGGGTGATTTGTTTTGCGGTGGAAAAGGGAATCTTTCTGAATTGCGATTCACATTCAAGTCATTGTGCAGAGACGGTTTGGTTCTGAGTCTGATTAGCAGAAGATGAACACTTGCAAGAGCAGAACAATGAAAAGCCAACCCATATGCACGTTAAATAGAATAGAATAGAATAGAATAGAATAGAATAGAATAGAATAGACTATTTCAGTTGGAAGGGACCTACAACGATCATCTAGGCCAATTGCCTGATCAATTCAGGGCTGACCAAAAGTTGAAGCATGTTATTAAGGGCATTGTCCCAATGTCTCTTAGACACTGATGGGCTTGGGGCATCAACCACCTCTCTAGGAAGCCTGTTCCAGTGTTTGACCACCCTCTCGGTAAAGAAATGCTTCCTGATGTCCAGTCTAAACCTCCCCTGGCACAGCTTTGAACCTTTCCCTTGTGTCCTGGATACCAGGAGAGAAGACACCAGCACCTCCCTCTCCACTTCCCTCCTCGAGGTGATAACAACATACCCTTTAGTGAGCCACAACCCACTAACCAGTGCGATTTTGAAAGTCACACCCTGGACAAGCGAGGGTTTCTGTAGTGCTTCAAAAGAGAGAGAGCTTTTGAGAAGGAGCAGGGGACTGTCCGAAGACTGAAGTCTGGAGTGAGGTTAGAGGAGGTGGGTGGTGGCTCCCGTTCTTGCAGTGAAGCCTTTTCCTCTGCTTGGGTTTCCAGTGCTGACCGGGGGGCCGCTCAGTGGGACCTACAGGCTGCGCCAGATTCACTTCCATTGGGGATCCAACGATGAAGCCGGCTCTGAGCACGCGGTGGATGGGATGAAGTACGCGGCAGAGGTAAGGCTTTACGTGTTGTCACCTCTGCCTCTATGCTTGTGACTGATTTTCCATTCTAAGAATAATGTTGCCCCTCCACGTCCTGCTTTTCACTCTCCCACCCATTTTATCAAAAGACGAGCGGTCTTCCTGAAGTGTTGCATGTTTGGTCCTTTCTCAAAGGAGAACCTATTTGAAAGCTCTGGAGAGGATTAAAAAAGGAGTACAGAAGACAAGAGCTTGATAAGAGCAAGATTTAATGTTCAAGAGTTGCTTTAAACTTTGTCTTTCACTGTCTCTTCCTTGGAGAATATTTTCAAAGTCAGCTTCAGTTACAGTCCACAGAATTATTTGATGTGGGGCCCGTGCAACATAAAGTTTATGCCACGGACTTAGGACCGTTTGTGCATTTAGCAAATGTCATCTTTGTGACTTTATGACTCACTTTGAGAACCACACCTTAATATCTGTGGGATGCCTGCTGTCTGTGGAGGTGCCACAGGGAGAAGCGCACCGTCTGCTCTGGCACGGAGAATTCGCTCCTGTTCTGTCTCCTTCCGTGCCTTTGAGTAGTCCTCTGGGGTTAAAAAGAAGTAAAAAGTATAAAAATAGATGTTAATGGAAAAATAAAAGACATAATACTAAAGAAGAAAAAATGAAATGTGTGCACGGTGGTGTGATCAGGTTTTACTGGAAATGCTGTGAGAGATAGTGGTCAGAAAAAAATCAGTTTTCTAACACTAATGGGGAAAAGTGACATTTGCAGTGTTTAAAGGCTTATGTTTTCCACAGGAACCAGGTGAGATGGAATATAAAGAATTAATAGAGGTGCTTTAAAACCATTAAGTACCAAAACCAAATTTCTAGCTGAGAAAATATATATATGTTTCCCATCTAAGAAACCAAATGGAAGGAGAAAATATCTCTGAATATCTCTAGCCAGTCTAAAAACCTTTCCGTTACCTGTTGGTTGGGTAACGCTCCACAAGAAGCTCTCTAGATGTCACTTTGGCTTTGGGATAAGAAAGCCAGAATTGAGATCAAGGCTTCTGAGCACTGTTCACACAAAAGAAAATACGTCAGAAGGAGACACAAAGATGGTTTCAGTGCTCCCCTTCATAAGGAAAATGTGTAAGATTTCAAGAAAAAGCATCGACTGAGTTGAAGAAAGAATTAGTGTACAGGTAAAGAAGACTGCAAGGTTCAGCCCCCTAAGCCCAGCGGGAAGCAGAAGGGATCCATGGCTCCATTCTTTGTGACAACGTATGGTCTGATCAAGGTCTCCTCACAAGCTGCAGTGACAGAGCGGTGGTAAGATGGGATATATTCCTTAAAGAGAAGCCACAAGCCCTTGAGAACGGGGCTGTACCCAAAAGCGTTTCGCAGCTCTGTTTGTTTAGGGGTTTTGGTTGGGGAGGGGGTTGTTTTGGGGAGGGGGATGGCAAAGCTATGAGGGAGTGGGAGTGGGCTTTATTTAGTTGTGGGAATTATGGTTTTTGTTCTTTATTGGGTTTTTTTCTTCTTTTTTTTTTTTTTTAAATCCATAATAAAAGTCAATTTTGACTGAGAGTATCTGTTTCCTTTTTGTGCGTGTGAAAATGTAATTGTTTAAAAGTTGTTCAATGTAGCTTTTGTGAACTTAAAATAGCAAGTGGTGCAGGTACCGTGAGCTGCACGATACTAATGCATCTGAGAATGGTTTAGAGTCCTGTGTTCTCCTCCCAGTTTAATTTATAATATTTTTAGCAACTTTCCTTCAAGGATCTCTGAAGCCGCGAGCCAGCATGTGGTTCATTGTGAGCATACATGTACTATTATTGATTTCAGTGGGATTCCTTCTTTGCTGGAGGTAATGTTTCAGCACTTTAGAGTCAAAGTGCTTCACAAACATGAATTATACGCTGTAACACCAAGGAATGGGTCTGGTTTAGATATGGAAAATTACAACTCATAGAGGTTAGGCAAGGACTGAGATTTAGAGTCAAGATCTTCACGCTCCTAGATTCCCATTTCAACCATGCAGCTACCTTGCTTCCCACAGAAAGCCTTTAAAGCAAGTTCCAGCTTTCCTAAATTGCTCTTACTTTACAGGTCTTGAAGTGCTGTATTCCAAAAGAAAGCCTTTTTTTTTTTTTTTCCTTTTTTTTTTTTTTTTTCCCCCAGGGGTTCATCCCAGTTGAAGTTGTGCAGTGGAGCTGCTTTTCAGCGCTCCTAAAGAGTATAGTTCAAAGCCTGGAAAGGTGGTCGCCAATTTGAGAAGGGTCAATCCCGTGCCCTGTTTCTGACCCTCTCCTTCCTTATCTAAAAAACTGCAGGCAGTAAAATTTACTCATCCACCGAGGACTTCTGAGAGTGATTGATGTTTGTGAAGTACTTAGTCTTAAGCGCCGTGTGAGTGTGTGTGCTCTCTCCAGTTGGGCGGTCGGACCGTTGCTCAAGGCTGGGACATCCTGGTGCTTCCCGGGAAGCAGAAGCTCCCGTTGCGGAGCGTGGCCGGGATTTAGGAGACCTGGTTTTGCAGGGGTTACTGAGGTGGGATGGGGGTAGGCATCATGGGCTTTTCCTTTCCCCACCTGGCGAGGTGGTGTCTTTAAGCTGCATAAGCAACTAGCCCAGGAACAGCTCCAGAATCACGGGCGTTGGAAATGCGAAAACTCAAACCTGAGATAAATCAAGCTGCTTGTAAGTGCCTAACCGCTGCTAGTCCTAGGAAATGATGTTCGGAAAGTATCAAAAATGAAATTTTGATGTTCAAAAACTAAACTAGGAAAAGATGTTAAACTAAACAAGGGAAAAGAGGTCAGTGCAAGTTAAAAAGTGTGTTTTCTGCCTGGTTCCTAGCTATTTGTGTGGCTGATTAATGTTGCTGAAAGCTTGATTAAGGAAAAAGAGGAGCAACTAATAACATTCTCATCATTCGCAATCGCTTTTTAAAATCAGCTGTACTAAAAGTGGACTTAAAAGCTTTAGTTATATAACCACGGGATATCTTGTCTTAGCTTCTCTGTTCAAAATCTGGGGACCCAACAGCAGGTTGCCAGGCACTGTAGTGTGTTGATTGCTGCTAAATTTTGAATAATCCCAGCCACTGGAAATGCTTTTTTGTCATCTCTGTGAACTCTGTGTTTACCAGTTTCAAAAAAAATAGTTGCGTTTAGAAAACCGAACGGCTGTGAATACAGAAGAGCAAAATAGAGTATCAAAACCAGTAAAGTTGTGGTATTAATTTGTGACTATTTGAGTTCAGCGGGAGTTGATGCTGTCTGTGTCTCTTGCTTTTCAGCTTCATGTGGTCCACTGGAACTCAGAAAAGTACTCAAGTTTTGTTGAGGCAGCTCGTCAGTCAGATGGATTAGCAGTCATGGCTGTATTTCTGAAGGTAAATAAAAAATGCCTTAGCCCTCCTGATAAATCTGCATTATAAGCCCAAAAGGATAACGGTGATGGTTGGTGTAATTATTGCTAAGGAGATACTTGTTTTATATGGGCATTAAACGGTACTGTTTCCTTCATGCTGTTTACTTTCCCTCAAAGATAAAAAATACCGGATTAATAGATTTGCAAGACAGCAAGGCTTTTCAGTTTGCTGGTCTGCACTCCTGTACAACGTAATTGCTACGAGTAAGCCAGAATAAATACTATCAGCGAGGGAGTGGATCTTCTTAACAAACAGTACCATTTCTAAGGCCCAACTAGTCACAGGCTTGTACTCACAAAATCCATCAGATCTCACCATCGCTTAAGTAAGGTTATGTAAAACTGTTTCATTATACATTCGCTTTTTGATTATTTAGTTTCGCTATTTTTTCTCTGAATCTCAACTATTTCTTTTTTTCCTCTGGTGTTAACAGATTGGTGAATGCAACCCTCAGCTGAAGAAGATTACCGACCGCTTGGACACCATCAGAATCAAGGTGAACGAGTGCTTCTAAAGGAACGCTAATATTGGTGGTTGGTTTTGTTGTTTTGGTTTTGTTGGTAACAAATCCCTTCACCTTCATGTTCCCTAGTTTCATAGCTATCCATATCTAACTCTGATTTGGGACAGTTTAGGGCCATTCTTGTTAGGTAAAGTGGAAAACTAAGCAGGCAAAGAGTAATTTTTATACAATAAGAGAGCAGAGAAAAAGGCTAATTCCTCACAGAACCTAGTCTCTGACAAATCTGTTGCTACGAGAATAGCAACAGGAGTAGAACATACTTTATGGAAAGTTATGAAAAAGGATGAGGGAAAGGTTTCTTCCCCTGTTTTGCTGAGGTACAGGGTGAGAAATAAGCTATTGTTTGTGGGAGAGAAATCAGCCAGACTCACAACATCACGTTTCATACAGGCATCTCTTGCCTGGTAGCCAGAACAGGCAAGAAGAAGTAGCAGCCCATGGGCCTGGGAGGAGTCAATGGGGAGGGTGGCAAGTCAATAACCGGTGGGGTTACTCTGCCGGCCCTCTGGAGACCATGTTGGAAGTCTAACATCTCACCTCTTCCTCCAACTTCCACCTCATGGCCGATTGTAACTATGGGGAACCTATGCTAACATAGAATCATAGACTCATAGAATCATTTCGGTTGGAAAAGACCCTTGGGATCATCAAGTCCAACCATCTACCCTACTCTACAAAGTTCTCC
>JAOXNO010000013.1:131462158-131481462 GCA_028565335.1 Limnodromus scolopaceus
TTGAACTGGGGAGCCCAGAACTGGACACAGTGCTCCAGATGGGGCCTCACCAGGGCAGAGTAGAGGGGCAGGATGACTTCCCTGGGCCTGCTGGCCACGCTCTTCTTGATGCGCCCCAGGATGCCATTGGCCTTCTTGACCACAGGGGCAGATTGCTGGCTCATGGTCATCCTGTTGTCCACAAGAACTCCCAGGTCTTTGTCCTCAGAGCAGCTCTCCAGCAGGTCAATATGCAATCAAGAAACTCAGAATTGCTAGAAAATGTGTTGACAAGCACTTTTGCTTGAAAAACAATTTTTAAAGTTTCAAGAGCTAGTATTACATCTGGACATTTTCAAAACTGCTCAACTGACTTCAATTTTAAGTGGTTTCTTCCACTGCCCAGCATTGTTGGTAGCTGCTTCCAAGCCCCACATTTCCCATCACATGCTGCTGGGCTTGCTCAGCACTGCAGCACTGCATTGCTGCACCTGTTATATATGGGATTAGAGATGTAGGGGATTCCCAGAAAGTCTTACGAAAGAAGTAAGACTTCTTGTATAAGGTCTTTCCTTTTTTGAAAAGATCTACATACTATACAGTAAAACCCCTGAACTTTATAAGGAGCTATTAACTAGGCCTCCTCAGCCTGTCTGATCTACAGGGTTTTATCTGGGCATCCTCAAAGCACACTTACCAGTTCATAGAATCATAGAATAACAAGTTGGAAGGGACCACAGGGATCATCTGGACCAACCTTTCTTGGCAAAAACACGTTCTAGACAAGACGGCCCAGCACCCTGCCCAGCTAAATTTTAAAAGCGTTCAATGTTGGGGAATCCATCCCTTCCCTGGGGAGATTATTCCTATAGATGATTTTTTTCATTGTGAAAAAGCTGACACCTTTGTGGTTATAACAGTACGTTTCTTCCCTCAACACGAGGGAAAAGTTGAATTAGGAAGGATTTTCTAAAGTAAAAAACGAATGTGGAACATTAACCAATCCAATTTTTCCTTATAGCCCGAAAAAAGGGAGTCCTAGTTCATGCACCCAGCAGGGAACAAGACAGACGAGGTAGCTGGACCCTGACCTGATTAGACATTCTGCTGATTAGGTGCTAAACTCTGTGTTAATTACTTTTTCACAGCTGTGGAGCTACACAAGCAAACTCTATTTTAGCGAAGTTACTGTATTTTGAAAGTCTTTGCAAGATGAGGAGAAGCTTAGTAGCAGCTCTCTAGATGAGTGTCACCTGTGGTAGCTTGCGTTTGCCTGTTTCTCTGTCACTTGGGACAAAAGGTGATTTACTGTGGGTTTGGCTATTGATGCGCAGCACACAAATACCAATATTATTACGTATGGATAAAATATAGAGCAGCAGATGAGAAAACGATTCATTCTGGTAAAAGGCAGAGAGAGTATTCTTTTAAAAAAGAATGTTTTCCTGTGTAATTTCCTCAAGTCTTTGGCCTTGAGAAATCACCCATTCAAACTACTGCACTGGGTAATTTTCCTTTCCATCTCTTTTATATTGCCAGCAAGTACCATTAGATGTCAATATAGTGATAGCTTTATGTCCTAAAATAAAATCATGTTTGTATTTTATTCTCTTTCTTTGCTATAAAGATAAGAGATTTCTCCTTCACTGGTAGTCAAAGTCTAGAGATACTATGAAACGAGCTTGCCTTTCCTTGATCAAGTCAAGGACATTTCCCTTGCCTGTTTCCCAGACTATGAATTGGTTATTCATTTTCTTGGTTGTCATAATCAGGTCCATTGGGTTTTCACAGTTGTTCCTACTTGACGTTTTCACTCATATTTTATTAAAGCAATTTTCCAAAGGAGTTACACAAAAAGAAGCAGGACAAAGTCATTTTTGTTGGAGACAAACTTGAGACAAACTAGTCAATCCAGCTGCCCGCTTCCTGTCACCCTTGTGCACACATGCAAAGGTCTCCAACCAATTGAACCCAAAGCTCTGCAGCTCAGGCCCACCCAAAATCTGAGAAATTACAAGATATAGCTCTGGACACTAGTTAGAGGACTTTTTAAAGAGACTCTGAATGAAGCAGTTTTGTATAGGAAGCTGTTGTTCTGCCTGACGGACTTGTTCCCATCTCTCTCAAATGTGTGCCCATTGTGATCCCTTTGTGAAGTTTAATTTTTTTGCCATCACAAGGAAGATGCCTCCTCTGAAACTAGTTGAAATGATATCGTTGTGTCTCTGTCCTCACTTTTCCCACAAACACTATCAGATTTATTTCTAGAGAACTGAGAGGAGTGAAAATTATTGTCTTCCTGTTCACAGCTGTTAAAGGGACGGTGCAGTTGTTGCACTAACGAGGAGGCAAATGGTGTGGTTTCAGGACCGCTCATTACGAAAGTGTCAATTACCTGAGGGTAATTGGTCTCTTTGTAATTTTTTTCTAAGCTTATAAGGGAGATTCTTGTTCATAAAGTTCATAAAAACTAAGCTGAATTTCATTTTATTGTATTTTATTATTTTCATTTTAGCTGCCACGTGCTTATTTTCAGTTTGTGCTCGCTCTTCTGTAGTTTTAATTAACAATTTTTCTTTTAGTTCTAAGCTAGTAGAACAAAACTCAATGACCTCTCCTTTTTTTCAGGTGTAAATTTCTTGTGATATCTCAAAACCTCTTTCATATGGAAAGCTTTTTCTGTTTTGGAACAGCATAAAGAAAGGTCTTGATATAAATTTGTTGTGTTTCTTACAAATGCATTGCATGGAATTAAGTTAGAGTCTTGACTTCCGTCATCGTGCTTAACAGGCTAAGGACACAAGCCAGCAAGGGCACACAAGCCAGCCAGGCATAAGATAATTTGATTGGGGCAAGTAGTTAGTTATTCATTTCATTTCACATGTTCTGGTTCAATACTAAGGTCTTATTGAACCAGCTGTTGAATACACACTCTGGTTAGCTGAAAAGCCAGACCTAGGAGTATGTCCCACTGAATGCAGCTGACTGTAGCAGAGGCGGTATTCTGCATCGAGAGAAAATCAGCTTCTGAATACGTTGGGAACACACATTTGAAAATTTTCTGTAATTTGTAGAGGAAGTGTAAGGAATTGTAAACATTTACAGCACTGCTTTTACTGTACAGCCAAAAGCATGCAAACTATATCTGTAGCAACATGTGCTGCAAAACCCCAACAGATAATAGTCACGTCACTTAACGAAGGTACTTCGTCATTTCAGTCAACATTTAAGATACATAATGGGGTGAACTGGAAACCTAATTTCTGTTCTAATGCTTGTTGTTGTTCCTTGTAGAGTCCAACTTTATCTGCTTTAGACCTTTGCCACTGCTGGCTATTAAATAATTCAGTTGTCACTGCTGGAGCTGTTTGGAAAGCTGAGTACTGCCCTGCTTGAGAAATAGTGAAATATTGTGTGTGACTTAAATGTACAGCCAGACCAATGGGCTTATTTTTTTTCCATGGACATATGTCTAATAATTCTTTACTAGATCTGCAAGTGAAATGGAACAGCAGTTATCACACACTTTCGTTTAAAACACCGATAGCATAGCACCATTAAAACACTACTTCATTTCAAAGTTCTTGCTTTATTCATTTACGTTTTAATCAGGCAAATATCAGTTAAACTAGAAAAAAAGCCCATTTTTATTAGCCAAATCAACAATAATCTATTAGTAATTGCCATTCACAGTAGCAATTTCATTGCAAAAAACAACAGACTTCTCATACAGTTGCATAAACTCTCCTTGCGGGAATCTGAGTACTGATTAATTTCAGTCTGAACAATTACGTTGTTCCTTATCACCACGGTTTACTTAGTACATCGGAAGGAATGTGAAAATTCATTAAAAATTTTAAAGTACATTTCAGCGCTGAAAGTCATGCATTAAACTGGATTAGTTGCCTACCACGAAAAGAATATAGATTAATTCCACTAAAAGCGCTAGCCGAATGCCACAGTGAATTACAACAGCTTCTGGCAGGACAGGAATATTGCAGCTAAGAACACACGCACGTTGTTATTTCTTTGGCAGGTTCTCCCCTAGTCTTTGTTGCTCTCGATGAGCAGAGTGTGCTCCAGATTTGCTCTGGTTGTCTGGAATCAGCCTCTCACCACTCTGCCTTTCAGCGGTTGGGGTTGCCGGTGATTGCTCAGGATGGGACAAGGTGCTTCCCCGTCAGCAGAAGACAGGAGCGTGCGGAAACGAGCCAGCTAAACGGGGCGAGGAAGGAAGGGTTATGTTTAGCTTTTCATTCTTATATTGCATCTCAGTGAGACATTGTTGTACTTCCCAACTAACTTTCTATTTTTTAAAAAAAAAATTAAGCTTCATAATATTGAATTAATCCAGTGATGAGTCAGGATTTATGCTGCCACAGAAGTACTGGAACAAATAACCGTCTTTGAATATCTTACTCACCCCTATATCCAACTATCACAGAAACTTTTAGGCACTGGTACCACTCTGTTATCAGCTATGTGAAAAAACTGGGGTTTGATAAATTAAAAATTGATTGATTGTGACAGTAAAAAACAATGCCTTAGAATGAATTAAACTTTGCTTTAAGTGTTGCTTTTTATGTCAAATGATTTGTACTTAACTTCTGTTCCTCATCCATTTAATAACCCAATTAATAACACCTTGAATAAATATTAAGGATCTTTACCTAATTTATGTCTGCATGTGTGCTTTTATTTTCAAAGATTCAAAGTGCTTAACGAGACTTGTCTGGAAAGTTATTAGTTCAAACACCTTCGGAAGGACAAGTGGCAATAATTTAACTGCATAAAACAATTTCGTAAGAGTTTAGAACAGAAAGAATACATACCTCAATAAGGCCAGTGAGGGATATTTAGCTTGTTCTGCAGACATTATTAGGAAATAATGCAACAATAAAGAAATTGGTACAGCTCCTGACCACTCTATGATAGCACCGAATGGAGAACTATACTTTGGCTATTTGACCTTGTGGCATGTGACAAAATTCCCTGCTCAGGCAGGTCTTGGGCTGAGATTAGATCAGAATATGAATTTCTTTTGGGGAATCTCGTAGGAACAAAGATGGGAAGAAGTCAGCTTTCTGCCTTGCTTCTGCTTTGGGAAACGCAGCACTGCAGGGAAGTTTAAATTGCCTTTCTTGGCATAATGAAAGCCACTCCACCAATCTGAAGTCATTTTATCTCAGTTCCCACAAGAGTTTGTAAGATGTGAGTAGCCTTACCTGGCTGAGGCAGAACCATAAGTATTTATCAAGAGCAATAATGTGGTGTAAAGGTGCTACTCATTTTACAGTAAAAATGAGACAAATAAACCTAATAAAATGCTGCGACAAAACGTAAAGTGATAATGACACTGAAGCTAAAAGACAAGAAGGGTCTTACTTCTTCTAGTACTGTACCTGCTCTGAGCTGATAGTAATTGGCTCTTTCAGGATAATCCAGATGACACTCTCGTGGAGAGGAGGATGAGTCAGAGAGCCGTTGTAGGTCCAGTAATCCAAGGATTTAGGCAACAGGCTTGAAGGATCAAATTCAGAAAAGGGGGCTTGCTTACCCTGTAGAAGACACACGGAGTTAATGAAACCCATGAGTATGATAAGATTAACAACTCAGGCTACAAGGGAGTGTGTTCCTAAATCAGAGGAGGTCCTTTCAAAATGCTAGTGTTTTCTCATAGCATCAGGGGTGAGCTGCTTGCCCTGATGTTAAGTTTGACACTGAGATACATCTAGGCTGGCACCCCGGACAATGAGCAGCGTTATTCAAAAGAACAAAGAAAAACCAAGTTCCATCCCAAATGGTGTCAGATACCAAAGAGTTAAGTCATCACTGACTAAAGGGTTGTATTGCAGTTTGGGTTTTGTGGGGTTTTTTTCAAAATACTGAACTCTCTGCTCCAGAGCAAGCAAAACACTTCAAGTGTATAATTAATTTTCAGCTGCCTGTTGAGGCTAAAGGGAGGATTCACACATGTTGATAATGTTTGCATGATCAGGGTCAAATTGTACACTCCTTTTTAAAATCCTGTGGGAGACACTGTATTGTATTTTTGATGTGCTTCACTGAGATTCAGATATTCAGATTCTCTCTCTGCTTATCTTGTGCCTTTAAAAGGCTTATGGGAATAGTCACTGCTTCACAAGACAGCTTAAGAAAAGTGCAGTTCTGGTGTTATTTCTTCTTCCTTTTTTTCCTCCTCCAACTGAGTGAAACTTCAGTTCAGTTCTTGTAAGGCTGTGCTGGTGATGGACACCAGGGGTGATTTTAAATAGACAGATGAATGGAAGCATAGGGTTGGGTAGGAACTGTGTACTCTTACTCTTACACAAAGAGCCCATAGCTGTCTACAGGGAGGAGCTCCAGCAATACAGAATATCTTATAGGATCCTGAAAACTCATGTCCAGGATCACGCTTTCAGCTCCCACATCTTCAACAGGCTCCTTCAGCTGAACCCCCACACTATTCTGAAGTCTTCAAAAAAGGCTGAAGCAGATTTTAATTTAACTATTCTGTATATTATCATGATCAGGCTGTGCTGTCATTTACCTTAGTCTTTACTGAATCCAAGGCCTTCAAGATACCCTTCAGGTTTTCATTGCATAAGCCAAGCTGTAAATAAAAGAAAATACTTAAAAATCCTAAATACATAACAATAGTTTTATTCTAAACAGAATCAAGAATAAGAATATGCTTCATAAATGTTGGTAAGTTTAGCTTTGTAAACTCACTATGAACAAGGTAAAATCTAGAACTTTTGAGGAAATAACAGGAAGTTTTGCTTCTGCTTTGCAGAGTAATGCGCACTAGTGCGAAAATAATCTGTGGTTCAGAGGTACAATATTGCTTTGATCATATAGGCTTATCCTTGAAATTCACTTTGAAAGCAGTCACATGGGTGATTTTGCTGATATCTTTTTCGCAATGCAAACTATGAGTAATTATATTTTCACAGTATATAATAATATTTTATGACATTTTCTTGATATAACAAAGTCCTTAATAATAAAGAATTCTTTTTCCTGCCTCAGTTGGTTTTGAAAGGCTAAATATGCCATGTGCACG
The DNA here is from genome assembly GCA_028565335.1 of Limnodromus scolopaceus. Lineage (NCBI taxonomy): Eukaryota > Metazoa > Chordata > Aves > Charadriiformes > Scolopacidae > Limnodromus > Limnodromus scolopaceus. Next base: position 131,469,204 of record JAOXNO010000013.1, read on the forward strand.
GATTCAAGATTTCTTGGAGTTCTGATTTAGAATTTTCTCTTCTGGTTGATAGACAGTAACAGCGCACGTGACTCAAACTGTCTTTCTGTGAAAGTTCACATCATCGTAAGATGGAATGGAAAGCAAGCGCAGAAGGTGTGAGCATTGCCTGTTACAAAGGCGGATGAAGCACCGCAAGCTCACTAGCACCCATGCCTTCAAAGCACAGCTCGATCTTGAAGGCTCTGTGGACGAAATGGGGATTTGGGTAAAACATAGAATCATAGAATTGTCTAGGTTGGAAGGGACCTTAAAGATCATCTAGTCCAACCATCAACCTAAGTCTGACAAAGAAAATAAATAAGAAATAAAAATCACTAAAACATATTCCTGAGGACCATGTCAACCTGTCTTTTGAACACCTCCAGGGATGGTGCCTCAACCACTTCCCTGGGCAGCCCATTCCAAGGCTTGATAACCCTTTAGGTGAAGAAATGTTTCCTAATATCCAATCTGAACCTCCCTTGGCGCAACTTGAGGCCATTTCCCCTTGTCCTATCTCCTGTGACTTGGGAGATGAGACCGACCCCCACCTCTCTACACCCTCCTTTCAGAGAGTTGGAGAGAGCGAGAAGGTCTCCCCTCAGCCTCCTCTTCTCTAGACTGAACACCCCCAGCTCCCTCAGCCTTTCCTCATCAGACTTATTCTCCAGACCCCTCACCAGCTCCGTTGCCCTTCTCTGGACCTGCTCCAGCACCTCAATGTCTTTTTTGTGGTAGGGGGCCCAAAACTGGACACAAAACTCGAGGTGGGGTCTCACCAGTGCCCACTACAGGGGGATGATCATCTCTTGATGAAGGGTCCTACTCCCCACGCTGTTCCTGACACAGGCCAGGATGCTGTTGGCCTTCTTGGCCACCTGGGCACACTGCTGTCCACCAACACCCCCAGGTCCTTTTCTGCCAGGCAGCTCCAGCCATTCTTCCCCAAGCCTGTAGCACTGCAGGGGGTTGTTGTGATCCAAGTGCAGGACCCGGCACTTGGCCTTTTTGAAACTCATCCTGTTGGTCTCGGCCCATCGATCCAGCCTGCCCAGATCCCTCTGCAAAGCCTCTCTACCCTCCAGCAGGTCGACACTCCCACCCAGCTTGGTGTCATCTGCGAACTTACTGAGGGGTCATCCTTGCGGTAACATGGGCAAAGTTGGCCATATGGGCTAAAGCAGGGTGAGAGACAGTCATCTCCACTGATTTGACACAAAGACATGGTTTTTCCGAGTCCTCATCACTGACCTCAGTTTTGGTAGAGAAAGAGAAGAGAGACGCACGTGTTTTCAGCGTGTTGGCAACTGACCTTCAGGAAAACAGTGACAATTGCCAAGCCATCCGGCTTGTCGGAAGCCTCGGCTGCGTTCGAATACTTGCCCGCGTTCCAGTGAACAAGATGAAGCTAAAAAGGCAATTGACAGGGTCATTTTTGCCGGTTCTGCTACAGACAAATGCCGCAATTCGAGTAGAAGGGTTAGAAACGCCGCCCTGCGCTCAGGGGCTGGCTGCGAAACCGAGGAGGTGCTGGCGAACGCCTGCAGATTGGGGGTGTCCTGCTGAATCGCCCCGGCATCGTCAGGTCTCACACCCGGGCTTTATCTTGGGGTAAGCAGAACCGCACGTACTCCTGCAAGCCATTTAGAGGTGAGTCCACAGAGACGTGGAGAACTCACACCTCACAAGGGGCGTGTATTTTTCTAACTCTTGTCGTGAACAGTCTCCTGTGCGTGCCTTTATTTCCCTCTCTTTACAAACGCAGTACGCTAACGGGGTGTCTAACCACTTCGTTATACGTGGTGCGACATTTATCCACAGTAGTCCCATTTACTGCAAAAGATTGATGATTTGGCCGTGGAGATCATGGCTGTGGATGGTTTATATTCAACATACCTCTTCCAACAAGTATTTGACAGTATTTGCTTTAATAGAACTTTTGTTCAGCCTAATATGTTGCATGTGATATCTTGAGCTATTTTTTTTTCTGAACTATAAGTTTCCAAAACTTACAGAACTTGGAAATCATAAGAGTTTCTTTAAATACCTTCTCACCTATGAATATGCTTGGCAACTATGTAACTCTATGGTCTGGATTATTTGTATAATCTTTCAGCAACATGGTCACAAAAAAATATCAAAACTTCTTAAAATACAAGGGGGAGATTCTAAAATATAGAAACAGAGCACAGAAATTTTCATATAATGCACATTATCTTAAAATTCTGATTTGAATCAGATTTTTAAAAAAAACTTCTGGCATTTTTTGAAGCTGAATTGCTGTCTTTTCAATTTAACATCTTTACTGTATCAACATATTTTAAACTATTGATTCAAAGCAAACTAATAAACACTTAATCGTGGGCTGCTTAAACACAGCTTAAGTGCACTATCTCTTTATGGCAGAAAGCAATTCTAAAGGAACACCCCTTTCTTATCTTGGCTGTATCAAATGAGATAGCTTTAGCACTCTCCACAGCAGAACATTTCCTATTAGGAACACACTCCTGGCTGCGTGCTTCTAATGCCTGAATTAAAAATGAATAATCCATCTCATTTGTTTGTCATCTAATGTTCCTAAAATCTAAAAAGCTGCCAAAGATAACATTACATGAATTGAACTTGAATTGTTTGTTGGTGATGTTGACTATTAGCAGGACACGGGAAAACAAATTAAAACTGTTACTTTAGAGATGGTTTTTAATTTTTATAAAAACAGACCTTGCTTCGTTATCTGAATGTACTTGACAGCTGCAAGGGCCCTTGCTAGATAACTTTTTAACCTCTTTCTCTTCATTAATTACTTCTGGGTTTCCTTCTTATTTGCTGTTCTTGAAAAGCCAGAAAAAAGCTACCTTATAGTGATCAGCATGCTTGTACCTGTGAGGAGCTCCAGCTACAATTATACGGGGGAATTGGGTGATCAGACTTTTTCAAAAGCAGCTGATTTAGTCTCAAGCTGAATATACCTACACAGCTGATCTTTTTAACATTTAGCAGGTGTTACTTTTCAATCTGCACCTTTCAGCCCTATTTCATTATTTAGATGTGGATTTAGATTATCTAAATTTAGATTAATAAGTACTGACCGCAAAACCCAATTTCCTCTTGCAAAGCCAACTTTGCACACGCAGAGATGATATTGCTTTTTGCAAAATAAAATAACTATCAGAGCTATCTACATACGCTTTTTCTAGGGACGATGTATGCAACTGGACTTTGAAAACCTGACTTTGACTTTTCTTTCATTGACTTTACCTCTGAGGCATATTTCCTTCCATCCACCGTGTGCTCTGAGCCTTGCTCATCAGTTTGGCCCCAGTGGAAATGGAACTGCCGCAATCTGTACGTTCCAGCGAGAGGTCCACCAGTCAGCACTACAAATGCATGAAGTATGGGAAAAACATCACTCAATAAAGTCTTCCTGACAGGCAAGTTATAGATTTCAAAGATTTTATAACATGCAAGCAGTTTTCTCCACATTAACATCTTAACAAGTTCTGATATTAGATGATTTGTAAACATCTGGAGAAAAAAAACCCAACCAACAGCTTGTGCAGTTAAGCCAAAATTATTGAAGGTTTTAATTCTAAGTATGTATATGAGTTCATTGGTTATAGTAAATCTACATGTCTCCTCGATACAGTTCCAAAATTCGGGTGAAATATATGTCAATACACCTTCTAACCTAGAGAGAAAATAAAATGAAAAATAATGCAGAAAAACAACAGTTTGCCAGAAACAGCAATTGGATTTTAATAACTGCAGAACAAACTGTCCTACCTCATGGAATTCACTTCTCATTAAAATTTGTATTATTTAAGCAAGTATTTTAAAGGCCTCTTTCTTCACAGAAGTAACAGTTATAGGTACTTGAAGTTTTCTGAATTTAGATTATGAGGTGCCACAGGTATACTCGGATGTTATGGACACTGTTTATTGGTCATTACCATTAATTCCTTGCTTACAAGCACATAAATGTGTATTGATTGCCACGGTAGTGATAGGCACCCGCCATTGGGAATGACGCTTAGAAATACGTGCCCGGAATTCTTGCAGCCCTTGCGCTATTACACATCACTACAAATAAATCTCCTTTGCTATCAAGGTAATAAGACTGTCTGAGGAAAAACACCTTGTCCAGACTAATTCCTTATGGAGTTATTCTGTGAGTAACTTTTGTATATGTATGAGTCTCCCATCCCATGTTGATTAAAAAAAAAAAAAAAAAGCACAATTGACAAACTGTGTTTAGAAACTCTGCTCCCAGTTTACCCTCCCCAAATCAGTGATTATCCTGGAGGTTTCCTACTGGGAAATTACCAGTCCTTTTGCCATTAACACAAGAACACTTGCCAAGAAGTCCTAATTTTAAAGAACATAATTTGGATCTTCTGTGACACTTAAAGCATGTTGCTGACTAGTACAACAAAATTAGCAGGCACACCCTAATCTCCTGAAAGGCAACTGGTCTTGTTTTCTATATAAATTAGAGAAAAAGAGAATGAAAACAGAAAATTTCTCACGTCCCCCTCTCCAGACCCCCCTTTTACTAACCTGATTGATTGTCCTTATCCTCAAAATTCACATGGAATGAATGTCCCACATTGACGATCTCTTTGCATGTGGAAGGCTTCCAGGTGATCTGGAGAAGTCCCAGAGATGCATCTTTTTTGACGTCCTTGGTTTGAATATCAATAGGAGATTGACGGTCTCCATTGGCAATAGGGTATAATTTGTGCCAGTGGTCAGGTCCTAGGCAAAATAAATACATAATTGACATTTTCTACTTCTAATTCTGTACCAGTACTGATTTCCTGTCACTTTCCCTTGGAACCAATTGTACACATAATATTTAATATGTTAATAATCCATTTAATTCTGAAGAATTCTTATAAGGAAAAAAAAAGAGAAATATTCAATATATTATAAATAAATCTGATTTTCTATAAGAGATAGCTTTTACCGTTGTTTCCTTGGTAACTCCAGTTCAAACTTGCCATTTTTTTCTTCTTGCAAGGTACTGTGTCCTTTAAAAGGAATCTACTGGTGCCAATGGAAGCTGCTATGGCAAGATCTCTGCTTCGATTCTCTTCTGAATTTCTAACTTATGCCTGGGCTTTTATATGCCTGCTTAAACAGTAAAGACAGTAACATTTTCTAACCAACCTTTATTGATTTCATATGATTTCAGAATGGCATGAGAAACTGTGATAAGAGAAAGGACTGTAATAAGGAAACAGTGTGGTTTGCACCCAGTTTACTTTCTGATTCAGTACATATATTAAGAAAGATATGAGTTAGATGCCAAATTAAAATATACATCGTTTTAACTATTCAAATGTTGTCCGAAGACCTTTACACTAAATCTTCATAATCCAAAGGATAACTATGGTATAAAAGTGCAGGCAACACAGAAAGCAGTGGATTCTCAGCCTTCTTGAAAATCCATGTCAATGATTTAAGACATCTATGTGCAGCTTTTAGAACATTAATTTTGACAATGACTAAAAAGCAGTCAATCTCAGTAGCTTTTAGTGGCAGAAAACAAATGACAACATCAGTGTGACACAAAATGGTCAATATCTTATTAAATATTATACGAAAGACTAGCAATGCTCTCGTTAATAAAAGAGGAGGTCCAAAGCCTACGAAGCCCTACCAGCTTCAGGTATTTTGGGAATTATCTCAAGCCTTTTTTGTACTGCTGGGAGTCTTCAAGGCAATCTTCTTGGGGACTGATACCTGATTAAGTGCATGACTGAAGTCGAACTTCCAGTTTTCTCCTAAGTAGGCCCTATCTTGTAGTTCAAGAATATTTACACACAATCACCTATTTCTTCAGTCATACGGTACCATGCCCTGACTCGCTGTTCTAAAGCTAATTTCTACTATTACATACGGGGGGTTGCCTGGCTTAAATTCTGTCTCATATGTGCTTAAAAGCAGGGTTGTATTTTTAGGAGCCTGTGCTTGACAAGTACTGTAGCGTAGTTAAATAGTTGTGGTATTATCTATATTTGTAACCATTTGAACCGAGTGTATGGAGTAATTATTTCTATTTAAAAAAAAAGGTTTATCATAGACTATGTAAGCATTGCCTTGTCATCCTGCGTTGCAGAAATGGACCCTGTTGACATTTTCCTGTTTTTCTTACAGACTATTCTCAGTAATAGGAAACCACTGATATCTGCCCTCGCAGATGTCCACGGATGACGTCAGGAATTTCAGATACCATTGTGCAAGTAACATTATAACCTGTAAAACTTGTGGCATTGATTCCTAGGAATATGACAGCTTTTCGGTGCGTCCCAGTAATAATTGGATTACAATTTACTGTTAATTTTTTGTTGCTGCTCAGAAATTATGTTTTATCGGAACCGAAAATGTTCCAAGGAAAATTGCCACCACGAACTTCTGCTGAAAGAGAGACAGCTTCACCTGCTTAGTCCCTGACCAATTTCCCAGTCATATTACGAAGACGATATCAGTGTTTCACTACGTAATGACATTTCTGCTTGAAGTAGAGGGTGCACAATTTATGGTCCTTGGGCAGCCTTGCTATGTAACCTATGTGAGAAATCAAGACAGCCAAGCTAATAGATCAGCTGGAAATATTAGATATGCTGGACCTGGCCAGCTCTTGACTTGCAGTTCTCCAGCAGGGAGTCTGAAGACCTCAGGCTAGTGTCAAGCCTTCAGCACCCTGTTGGGCCAAGGGGAACTGGGAGGCTTGATGATGTCTTGGCTGCTACAGTCTGGAATGGCAGTGATAAATTACTGCCCTGTTTAGCGCTGAGACAGACCCACGCTGGTGTTGGTGACTAAGTTTTGAGACTTTGGAAACCAAACCTGATTCCAGACACTGAAAAGATTCAGCCCACTGCTCTGGAGAAGCAAGCTGTAAGGCAGACAGCCCGGGAGCCCTGAAAAACACGCTTTCATCCCAGGCACTCAGGACTTGCAGCCTCTCTCCTGCTGGAGGAGAAGATTTAGCTTTTGAGTCCAAATTACAAGGTAACTAGTGACATGAAAGCGTCCCAGCTTCCTGCCTGTCCCCTAGGATGGTTAGGTATCCTGGAGGGACAGATAAGCCTGGTACATTGGGGCAAAGGTGTTCATGACTCAAGAGATTTGCATTTTGAGAATCAGAACTCTTTTGAATGTATTTGAGGGAGGATTTAGCAGCCATCGATAACATTTATAAATTCTTTAAAGAACTTTTTGAAACTGAATTTATTTCCTGTAGAAGAGAAATCCTGACTTCTGACCAGACCTGACGTTAATTGTCATTGATCCTTTGGAATAATGTAGAATCACAGAAGCATAGAATTGTCTAGGTTAAAAGGGACCTTTCAGATCATCTAGTTCAACCGTCACCCCAACACTGACAAAAACCATCACCACAATGATGGTCTTTAAGCACCATGTCTATCCATCTTTTAAATACCTCCAGGGATGGTGACTCAACCGCTCCCCAGGACAGCCTGTTCCAATGCTTAACAACCCTTTCAGTGTAAAAATTGCTCCTAGTATCCAATCTAAATCTCCCTGGCCCAGCTTGAGGCCATTTCCAGTTGTACTATTGCCTGTTACTTGGGAGAAGAGACTGACCCTCAGCTCTCCATGATCTCATTTCAGGTAGCTGTAGACAGCAATAAGGTCTCCTCTCAGCCTCCTTGTGTAGGATATGTTCCTTCAGTCCTATGAGAACCACAGAACCAAACTGACTGCAGTTGTTCATACTCACAGCAGGGCGAAAGAGCCACAGACCCCTCGTTTCCTTGTCTGCTATCAGTCATTCAGGTGTTGGTCACTGCGAGTTAGTTATATAGATAATACCAAAGACCTTCTGTCAGTGGTCAAGACCTGTCAGCTGGACCACTTCAAAAAAACAAGTGATCAATTAGATGATAGGACTAACTCAGAGAGATCTAAAATTGTGTGTGTGGCTTGAGTGAAACAGGTGTTGTGTTCCAGCATGATATGTGGACAAGATAATATAAAGAAATTCAGTGACAAAGAATACAGAAGTGTGGGACAAGATCGTTTTGAATTTTCTAACAAAGAAAGGATTGTAGTTTTAGGAATAATAGCCGAAGGAAATATAAATCTTGTCTTGTTAGACAGATGTAATGGGAACATAATGTGGAAAAATTGCCATAGTATTTTTTGCTTGATCAGATAATCAATGTCAATTTTCTGACTATGAAAAATATTCTTTCTGCGCGAGGTGAGCATGGCAGAGAGTCAGTAAAATGATCTCTTGGAAGAAGAGCCAAGATTTCAGCATTGTGACCTTTTTACTGTGTCATCAGCCAGGCTCCAAAGTAATTCTAGACCTCTGATTTAAATGCAGCAAACTGTGTGTGACTGACACAACAACTGTTCTACTTCTTGAAACCCAACACAACTGGCTTATGATTCCTTGCGTTACACCCTTTTATACCTTTACTCCCTTTTTATACTTAGGGAGTGCACTTCAACTTTTAACTATGAGCCTGTCACTGTTGCTAAAATATTTAATTATTAGTATTTTTTAATTAAAGTCTAAGCTGCTGGTTCTTACAACTTTCATTTAAAATCTGTCTAAAATAATTTATTTTTTTTTCTCCATGAATGTAGAGAATAATGTTGATGTTATGAAGGAGCTCTTGACCTCATGAAAAGCTCATGAACCAGGAGTCAAAGGAAAAGAATCCAGCATTTCTTTGAATAGAATTCCCACTTATTTTAATTCCTGAAGTTATAATGTGGCTGTATGGTCAGCCTTTCTCCAGGTAACAAAGAAACTAGATTTTACTTTAAACAAAGTCCCAGGAGTTAAGGTGATGCAACTTAGAAAGGGTGGCTGATATCTTCCTACTTGTTGCACAGCACTTGCCATTTGGGCAACCTCTTTCAGTTCCTTCTTCTACCTGAAAAAAAGCATTTCAAGGCTTTTTACAACAACTTCATGATAGTAGGAAAGAGTTCTGAACTCAAAGAGCCCCGAACTGTTTTTCCAAAATAAAAGCTTTGTACAAATTGCAGTAAGGATGGAAGTGAATTTTGTACAAATGTAATTTAAAGTACTATGATTTAAAACATTTTACAATTGTTTTTGTGGCTCTTGTATTCCTCCAGAGTGCTGGAGTCCAGACGTTGTCACATTATACTGATGCATTAGAATGAGGGGAATAAACTGCTGAGACAGCAACTACAAAAAATGTCCCAGCAGCACAGGGCATAAGGCGGCTGAGGATCACGGATGATAATAAGCTTCTTAAAACACAAGCCTGTATTCCATCAACTACTGATTATTGCCTCCACATTTTAGGCTCTCCACACTCTGCAGGGAAAGTGTTAGCACCTTTCCAGGAAACTGAGATTAAAGACATGTGATATCCTTGGCAAAACCTTCACAGTATAAATAGAAGTGGGTCCCTGGCTTTCCAGATGAGTGTGGACAAAGTTTTAACGTCTAAAGCTCTGAACCTGCAAAGCACTGTGCATGTGACTAACTTTATGCATAGCAGGACACTTCTGGACCTTATTTGCAAGTGCGAAATTAAAATTGAACATAGTATAGGGGTGAACGTAAAACAGCCTTGTTTTACGGACACTGGCCAGAAAAGCAAGAAAACTCTACTGAAAACATACTAAATTACAAGGAAATCAATCATTTTTGAAGTGCCAAAGGCTACGTAACTTGACAGTGAGTTGACTCGTGAAAAAATCCTACAAAAACTTTCAAAAATATTTCACTAGCTCTCACAGTGGTCCTTTTTAGTTGATTGTTACAGAGAACCAAGGTGGTGTTATTTGCAATGCTCTGGCCAGAAATAAATAACACCATTACCTTGCGCCTGTTTCCTGCCCTGGGCTTTGCAAGCGGGAGAGGTGCAGCCCTGTTTGTCTGTGCACGGCGGGTTGCTGCGGGTAGGACCAAACCCGGTCCCTCTCTGCGAGGTGAAAACTCTCAGCTTAACTGGGGGAGTTTTATCGGCTACGGGCCGCAGCTTCAGGCTTTTAATACTAACCGAGCGTTTCATTTCAAGTGATGAAAGATAATACATCTCTATTTTTATTTGCAGACAGACCTATAAAATATAAAACTCCGTCCTATAACACCCTGTCCCAGTTACGAGAACAGCCAAAGTCTGAAGCAAGGAAAAAAGGTCGGGCCTAAATAATAAAGAATCCATAATCTTTTCTTGTTACCAGGTGTTCTGCGAGCCTATGTAGTCCATATTTTCTAGCAAAATGCCAACAAAACATTACAAATGTCATTATGTGCCTCATATTGAGGGAATGCATTGAATTTGAACTAGTACATTTAAATACCAGAACAGATTTGTAGGGGAGGAACGACGATCAAAAATCAGCCTCATATGGTGGACATGGCATGGTAATAAATACACATTTTAGTATTTGTATAGTAAGCTGATACAACATTAAACGACCTATATCAGAAATGATGGGGTAGTTTTTTATGGTTTGGTTTTTATATAGCTTATATAGCTATACTTAAATAGCTGCAACAGACTGAATCAGGGTTATAGATACCACATATGAAAGAAAAAGACTGATGTGATGGTACATTTTGCTTGCCCTTCCTGAGGGAGCTTCAGCCCTTTGGTTTCCAGGTGCTTAAACATTTACCGGCAAAGACAGACAAAAACATCAAAGCCTACTGCAAGCAGCTCTTTTGCCTTGAAAGAACACACAGACCCCAGGATTTGGGGGCAGAAGTTGCAAATCACCTCTGCGTGCCGTGAGACGGCTGAAAACGGTCACCCGTGTGACACATTTTCAGGGCTTGGACCCTTCGGCTGGAGCTGCTGCTCGGTTTGAATGGAGCTTTGCCAAGTGTTACTGCTCTCGCTTGTGAACCACGCTGAGCTGTATGTATGTGTCCCTTCCTTTATTTTTGAGTTTTGTTTACAAAACAGTATGTAAACACAATTCGGTGGTCTGTGGCAGCACCTATATTCTGGAAGCTGGGTGAGGCGTAACCGAATCGCACGATTTTGTAGAGAATTGACCGCTGGACAAACAGCAAAAGCGAAACGCCTTCTTCCAGAGGGGTTCCCGGCGGTGGAGACCGCAGTGTTTTAACCCAAACGTCGCTCCTGATCGACAGAAACCACCGTTTTGAGCAGGAGGAGGCAGGGTCGCACAACCCCCCCCCGCCGGGAAAGCTTTCCGCAGGGAGCTGTGCCCTCTGCTGCCGGCTTGAGCACAGCGAGGGGACGGCAGGAAGAAACTTCGCCCAACGTACCTGTCACCCAAAAAACACGGGTGGAATGGGACAATTCAAAGCCATCTGCTAACATAATTTTTATATGGTAACGCGATTTTTATATGGTAACGTTGCTGTCCGAAAGCAATTTCTGCTCTTAGGATTTTTTTTTCCAAAATGCCAGAGAAAGATTTATTTTGGGCTTTATTTTAAGCTGCATTGGGTGGCTGAGAATATTTTTTTGTTTCCGGTCTCCTAAGAGACTCAGCAGTGAAAAATAGGAGCAGCAGAAATTCTGAGAAGTTTCGTTCTCTTTTGGCAGTGACAAAGCATTAAAATTCATGATTTCTTCAGAAAGAGCGAGTAAAAAATCACTAATTCTCCTATCAAAACAGTAGTGGCAAAACAAATGGTATATGGCTGCTGAAAAGGTTATTGTTCTTTTCGTTATTTTTCAACCTGTTTTCATCAAATGCTGCTCAAAACTCGATTCAGGGTTTATTTGGTTACATTCCTGGCAGGCCATCCTGATTTTAATTTGCCATACCTCTTAATTTTACTGTCCACATTGGTGATAGTCACAAAGAATAATTTCTGTGAGCCAGTTAGGGATGCAGAGCTTCCGTCACAGCTTCTCAAAAAGATTTTTAGTGAAACAAAGGGACAAGAAAAAAAAATAATCATAATTTCAGTGTCAGCTGTTTTGCTCTTTTTGAGCTACTGAACTGCTGAAAAAACACCTGCACAAGTAACACATGCAAGTTTTGTTACAAATGTAAAATGTAGATTTCTACCTATGCAAATAAGCGTATTTATGTACCATAGATGTAGTTTCAGTGATTTCCATTTTAAAGACACTATTGCACTAGCAGTGCTCTCTCTTTTTATAGAATCATAGAATGGTTAGAGTTGGAAGGGACCTTAATGATCATTGAGTTCCAACCCCCCTGCCCTGGGCAGGGACACTTCCCACCAGACCAGGTTGCTCAAAGCCCCATCCAGCCTGGCCTTGAA
>JAOXNO010000013.1:131497173-131511193 GCA_028565335.1 Limnodromus scolopaceus
GTTGCCTGGGGTGGGGGGGGGGGGTCCGAGCTGCGGTGACATCTCCTTGCCTTTCCCCCCCCGCCCCGCAAGGACCCGAGCGCGGGCACGAAAACTACCCCCTGGCCAAGGGAGACAACCAGTCGCCCATCGAGATCAGCAGCAAAGACGCGCGGTACGACAGTTGCCTCAGCCCTTGGCACGCCAGCTACGATCCCGGGGCGGCGAAAACCATCCTGAACAACGGGCGCACCTGCCGGGTTGTCTTCGATGACACTTTCGATCGATCAGGTGTGTGTGTGGGGGGGGGGGTGGGGGTGTTGGTGTTTTGGGGTTTTTTTGCGGTTCGGCTTCTGGGGGTTGTTTGTTAGGAAGGGAGGTTTGGCAATCAAAACGCATCCTGTGGTACCCAACCCGCGGGGGCTGGCAAAGAAAAGTCATTTGGGGACATTTAAAAGGTGCTCCCGGAGTTTTGTCTGGTGGGTCTGCCCCGTTTTTAGGTCCGCCGCAGGTGGGACAGGGAGGCTGTAGCTGCAGGGGCACCCCTGGCTCAGCTGGAAGGTGGGCTTCTGCCCGTCTCACCTCCTGCAGCACAGACACAGCATCCTCAGGTTTTGTCTAAGGGGAGAAAGCGTCACCCAGAAGGGCGTAGTGTGCACTCTGAGGCTCTTTGCGAACACAAAACTCACATGTTTCCACTCACCGATCCTGATTTCTTCTGTTTGCATGGGAATTCTTCAGATCCTTCACAGCCTGAAAAAGCTATGCAAATAGCATTTATGAAAATAGCATTTCCTAGCTTCTGGAAAGCTATGCAATGGCTTTGTTATTTAATCGACAGAGAGCAGTCTTGCTTCTCTAAGCTAAATTGGTTCAAAACTCGATTCCAGAGCTGTATCAGTGTGTAGCTCTGAATGCAGACAGGCAACAGCAGTCAAAATGAATGTCAAATTCAAAATGAATGCCAAATTCAAATTCACAATACCGTATAATGTGAAGGCATCTCAAGAGCATGCAATATTGATCAGTCCTTTATCAAGAAGAAAAGCAATCTAATGAATTGAAAACAGAGTTACTTCCCATTATAATTTTCTGCATCTGCTCTGATGGCATTTGTATTGGGATTTTGTTCTTAGTTAGCTATATAATTAATGAAATTTATCTGCAGTACATTGAAAGATCACTATCTCTCTTGTTTATCTTGATGAGCTCATTGTTTCCTTGATCTCCTTCATTCACCATTACAGCTACCTTGTTATTGCTCCACAACTCGCAGATGGAGTCTAAACTATTTAGGACAGGACCATCTCTTTGTTCTGTATTTGTATGATGCTTTAGTATTTGTGACTGCAGTTTCTACACAGTGGCATCAGACAAATCACAGATTGCCCTTTCGTTATAACACAGAGCCCTCTTCCATTAAGTGCTGCATAAAATCAGTGCCTTGACCGAAAGCATGGGAATCTGCATACTGTTAGGAAGTCCTCCACAGTATCTGAGCTCTGGAAAGGGCCACCTGTAAGAAAAGACTGCTAAATAAATTTCCAACTCTGATATTGATGTAGCTTGTAAATGTAGGTAAATTCAGCTCCTGAAAGTTCCTAGCCCAATTCCAGCGTGAAAGGGCAAGCAAATACTTGTGAGGATTTGGGCCTTAGAGTCTTTGCCTTATTTTTCCTACATTCAGAAGTGAAACAATAATAATAATAATAATAATAATAGACATATTTTCCACTGAAGCCTTCTACAGAAGGCTTACTCAATACTGTATCGAGTTAGTAATGGTAATTTATATATGTATGAACAAACTCAAAAAATAAGAGGAACTGCATGCCTAAAACTCAACACAGTGCTTTGTTCCCGCCCCTCCAGTGGCCGTGACACCTACCGACTAAAAAGAAACTGCAAAGTCAAACCTCTTGCTCTGTGTAGGTATTCCAACACATATGATACGAAGAATTTATTTGAGACCATTGGGCACAAGAGGATTTAAATATTATTTCCACGTTAACTTTGAACTTCAAAGCTATTGGTAGAAGTTCAAACTTGAATGCTATTTAAACAAGGTCTTCTGGCACTGCAGTTGTGAACTGCATTATCAGCTTTCTGTGTAAGGAAAGACGTCTCATTCCTGCCTTAGGTAACGAATGAAAAATGTATCTGAGAGCTTATCTTCTAAGCAGTCCCTGCTCAAAAGAATCCCCAAACTGAAGGAGCAGGTGTGATGTTTTGAAAGTCAGCGTTGATGCAGACCGTCAGACTTGTGGGCAGTCAGCATGATTTGGCTAAGAACATCAGCAATAATAGCTTCTTAATTTGTTTCACCGGTGGCAATGTTCATGCAGAATACAGCTTTCGCTTGCTCAAGAACACTTCCCTAACTCATTCGACCTAAACTCTTTCCTCTTCCCTCACTTTCAAGAAATAGATCTTTTCTTTTAGAAGCAGCACGCTGCGACGTAACCCCCGTTTAGTTGTCTGACCTGCAACAGGTACGCCAGTCATGGACTAGACAGAATTTTGGCAGTCTTGCCGAACCGGTGAGTGTTGTGCCCCCCCGGCTGCAGTCAGCTGGGTTTACAAGAGGTGTTCCAGCCTCTCAAAGCACGGGTCCCCGTTCGATGAAGGTGTGTGTCAGCATCTTGCAGGCCAGTGCTGATGGAGACTATCAATTGCAGTGCTGCGGGGCGGACCGCTCTTGGGAGCCTACAGGCTACGACAGCTTCACTTGCATTGGGGTTCCTCTGATGACCACGGCTCCGAGCACGTTATAGATGGGGTGAAATACGCAGCAGAGGTAGGACTTATTTTTAATAGGAAAACTCAGTATTAACTGGAATTTGACTGGTTATGCCCCAGAACATTAACCGCTGATTAACCTGAACAGATGAACCACTCTCCTTTTTGCAAGTAGTTAGCTATGGATTTTTCTCCAAAATCTGGGAAACCTGTGAATGTTGGTCAGCGTGCAGTGGGAAAAGCCACATCTGCCAACAAATGCATCTTTGCAAGTATATACTAACATGGAATTTGCTTCTTCAAGCATGAGTTTTTGCTGGCATCTTAGAATGTTTTAAAAGCGTTTGAGACAAAGCGATCTGCTACTGACAAATAGGAGAATCTGTTTCCTGATGGTGTTTTTTTTGGCTCCAAGCCATTTCTGGTATAACTTGAATTGCTAAGTTAGTTTCAGAAAGCGCTACTAACGAACAGAAAAACTTGCTAAAAGCACATTTGGTAAAGTGACATGCAAAATTAGATCCACCTTAAAACTGATTCAGAGTGGTAATGAGTATCTTCTGTTCCTGAACATCTGTGCTTTAAAATCACTGAGTTTATTTTTGGGGCCTGTGGAAAACAGATGTTTGGGTATTATATTTTTTTAATGTAAGCTACTGCACTATTGTTGTCCAAATTTGCTAAAATTAGTGGATACTCTAGGCTCAGAAGACTTCTTCGAGTAATAAATATAAGTGAATTCACTATTGATGCTAGTGAATTGGTAGCAAATGTTACTTCTTTTCTCCCTCTTACTTGAGAATAGGCTCAAAATATGTGCCTACGCCCACAAAAACTCTGCAGAGGTGTATTCCTGCCTTACACCTATAACCTCAAGGGGCTTTGCCCACCTGTCATAGGAGAAAATTCAGGCAGATATTTTGCAGGGCCAGTGTTCACAAACATTGCAGAAATGACAGCGCGTGATGGTTTGGGGACTTTTTTTCCCCATTCCTTAACCACAACCAAACTATGTTGGTGTTCTATGTTCTTTGGCCGATTAAACAGACAAATTCTGCTTCCTCAAGCTATTTTTTGGTTAGTTCAAGCACAGACTTTTTACTTTGCTTTTGTCTGCAGTACTCAGATATTTATTGGCAGGAGGAGGAAGCCTGGAATGTATGAAATTGTGCTAGAATCCAACCAAAGATACATGGCTGCTCCACCTTTATCCTTAGCAATGATATCCTTATCCTCAAAGAGAAAAAAAAAACCAGAGAACAATACATTAATTTATATTCAGGACAAATGATTTTTTTTGTTATTTTAAATAATTGTTACTGTGCTTTTAAAATAAAAAAATCTGTTAAAAATTTGCATTCAAAATATGCACCAGACTCTATTGTTTTGTATGGCACTACGCCCCAGACACTACTTGTTTTGAGATTCCACACTGTTGGTTGCAGAGTTTCTATGCAGGAGCCAGAGATTTTCAGGAAGAAAACTTAAAAGCTTGAAACAGATAGCACTGTTGAAAGTAGAAATGAGAAAGAACTGTCAGGTTACTGTCTCCTCTCCTTTCCAGTACAAGGTGGCGAGGGCAGTAAAGCGTACAAAACAATAACACACGTACTACGTACAGCCCGGTGTAAATCCTCGAGCTGTTATCTGCATCACACGAAGATCTAAAAACCTACTTGAGATGAAGGGCATGTCAGTAGGTGTTCTACGCACTGCGTGTGGGCACGTCATGTGCTTGGGTTAAACTGTTTACAGCTGAATTGTCTGATTAATTTCTAAATGTATTGTGTGGTGAACTCCGTTTTCTTTCTTTTATGCTTCAGTTAAATGCAAAGTGATGCTTTTTATGAAGTGTGAGTGTCTGGAAGCAGGGGAACAAGAATAGGAAATAGTAAATATTTAATAATAATAATAACTAAATATTAACTAAATATTTAATAATAAAAATAGGAAAAGCTAATAGTTTTCTTTTTTGTGTCCATTCATTTACGTACTGTGTACTGGAAACTTTTCTTAATTTAATGTAAAAGCTTGTAAGATTGTGCTGCTGGCAATTTCTTGCATTTATAACTGAGGTTTCATTGATTTTTAGTTACATATGGTGCACTGGAATCCAAAACACGGTAATTTTGCTGGAGCTTTGAAACAACCTGATGGTGTGGCCGTTGTGGGCGTTTTTCTGAAAGTAAGTGGCAAATATTCAGTCTATAATTTTCTGCATTTTTCATCTTTCTCTAGGGCCAGGGAGAAAGTTCCCATTGTTTTTCCCTGAACACTATCATTTTGCAGGAAAACATTCGAAGCGATGTGCAGACTGAAGTCATGTATGTTCCTGGCCCCTCCAGATTCCATGCCCTAACCCATTCAGAGCCAACTTCTGACACCGTTTGTGACAGCAGTGGCACATAGCACGTGTGGTCTTCAACAAGGCTGCCCTGTGACTGTTTCTTTCAAATATTCTTACTTTGTCATTCCTTTTGGTCTATTTGAAGCTAAAGCTTTATCTTGTAAAACACAATGTATAGAGTGTAACATTATGTTCCATGCTTAACCATGCTAAGGTCAGCTAAAAGTTCTAGAAAAGTAAGTAATATCACTGTATCTTCACTGGTTTTCTTTCCCTGTTTTCTTCTTGCTCTTTGGCACAAAAGCCATTGTTTTGCTCTGTGCTTGTCATATTCCATGATTGGGATTTTGAGTGTTGCTAAAATAGAGATTGAATATCTATTTTGGAACAAGACATGGCAGTAACAGCATGTCTTATGCATACTGTCTTCATTCTTCTGGGATGCAGAGCCATGTCAAAGCTTTTGGAGGTGCTTAACATCATGAACGCAACCAATAAATTGACCCCGTAGCTTGAGGAGGTCATAACACGGAGCTTGTTATATGTCTTACATCAAGTCTGATCTGACTGCATATGTGCTGCAGACTGTTTGAAGAGTCTGCAGGAACTCCAGCTCTTCAGACTATCAACACTTTGCTGACTGCTCATACATCTCCCAGTGGTTCTGGGTTGCTTTCAAACCAGAAGCGAAGGACTAGGCCCTGGAGGGTGCAGATGACACTGTCTGAGCATGGTTTGCTCCTCAGATGGTGGGAGATGCCTTGTAGAGGCCTTCAACACATTTTTGAATTACAAAGCCAGTTATTCAAGTCTGCTATTCCAGATGTTCTCTTAACACACATAATTTTGTGTCAGTCTGAGAGTACTGCTGCCCACCTTGGCAGATGGCTTGTACTGAATTTCTTTCTAATACTGCAGAATATGATGTAAAAATACCGTACTTGTGCTTTGCATTACAGGTTGGAAAAACTCCCAAACCAGAGATGAAGAGAATTCTTGAAGAAATTGATAACATTAAGACCAAGGTATCAAAACGATTTTTGTGATATAATGTAGCTGAAAAGCAGCAGAAGTTCAGATTCCCTTTTTGGCATCATTCTGATACCTAACAGTAGCACTAAAGGTGGTACGTCGGACTGCAGGGCAGGACTCTTTCTTTTACTTAACTAAACATAGAAGTCCTCACTTCTATAAGTATTCTTGTTGTAGGGATTTTTGTAGCCATCCTTGCATGCACAATTGATAGTCTTCTCAATACTGCTCTGTAAAAATCTGCCAGTGTGCAAATATCAAGAAGAAATGAAAAACTTTTTGAATTTGAGGACAGCAGCGGCCAAAACAAATGCATATGATTGAGTTAGAAATTTAGTTTGCCTGAAATGAGAAGAAACTAACAGGAATGATGGAGCAAACTCCCCGTCAGCGTAAAGGAGATCAAAAACATTATTAGTTTTAAGATGGAACTGAATTCATTTATGAAAGTGATTACACAGTACAGTTTCTGCCCAGTCCTAGGATCTGTCTTCCTATGACAGTAGCACAAATGGCATTGCAAACCTATTCTAAACTGGTTTATAGTTTAAATAATGATCTAAGAACCAAAGTCCATACCTATTGCATAGATATAACTGCAGAAGGGAGTTCTTTGCAGAGAATTGTGATACTATTGTTATTTAACATAAACTTAACCTCTAGGTATTACATTAGCAATTCTTCATTATAAGCTTCATGACTCTAATGATGCTAAAAGTCCCTCTTTGACATTGAACATACCGTCGGATCACAAAATTCAAATTTTATAAGCATTTTCTTTTACATTTAGCAGAATTTCTTGCATTTAATTTATGTGTTTATATACTGCCATTGATGTACGGGTCTGAGCCTGAAGTCTGTTCTTTCCTCACTCAGAGTCATTTTAATTTTATTTTTTCAACCTTTTCTTAGTCTTCAGGTACAACTCAGTTCCTGCTGCTGAGGGAACTGAAGGTCATTTTTTTCCCCCTACATATTGCTTCCCCCGCTGTGTCAATGATACCTGTCTTGATACAGATTCAGCTTTCTCTCATAATCCCTATATCATTTTTTGGCCATTTACATGCAGAAGAGCTCTTTATGTTCATAAAAGGTTGATCAATCACCCTATGAAACAGTGTGTCATACAACGATGACAAGGTGGCAGGGATATCCACTCCATTACAGTCTACCTGAGACTGCTGGACTGGAGATTTTATGACGTGTAACAGTAAAAAAAATAGAAGTCTGATTTCCTGCACACAGATATTCTCTGTAGTGGTTCTGGAAAAAGCAACAGTTGAAGAAAAACAGAGAAAGATAGGTGCATATGCAAATAACCACATCTTGTGTTCTATCTCATACTTACTTTCTTTCTAATCACATGCATTTTACCAAGACCACTTATCTTTCAGGAAAGATTAATGGATGGCATCACCGGTGTATTTATTGCACGTGCAGTTTCAATTGCTACGATGCGTTACAGGCAGAGGAGTTTCTTGGACACTTAATTGTATTTCCTGGAAAAGAGCAATTTCATTTGTGAAGTTATTTGCAAACTCATATTGAACTTACAGAATAATTTTGTCAAGAAGATGAGTCTTGATGTTATTCTTTCCACCCATATTTTGTGCAAGGATGTGTGGAAAACATTTCAGCTCCTCCCATTGCACTTGGTAGGGTAAGATTCCATTCCCATCTAGAGAAGATTCTCCACGATAGGAGAAGGAAATAGGAATAATAGATCTTTTTCTTTCCAGAACTGCATCCTAAATACCAGTAGGGAACTGAACTTTCTTGTTTAGTTCTTGTTGCCCTGCGGGGACAAGGAAGTCCCACCACAGTCCTGTGCAGATACTATCTTGAGTATCCTATTCAGTGGAAAAGAAAAACTTCCCAGGAAATGTCATCTGCTGTCTGCTGTTCTCCCTTGTCTGATGACAATCATCTTTAGTTGTAAGACATTCAGGATCCAGTACTCTTCCAGAAAATATTTTAATTTTTTACATTAAGTGTAATAGTGCCAACAAAAATATTGAGACACTGTGACAAATTAATTAGAGCACAATTTGGGGAGGACAGAGATGCAGATTTAAATTCCTTCAAGATAGAGGAGAAGACTAATAAATCTGGCATAAATGCCTGGCCACTCATCTATTGGATAAAAAGGGTACCAGTACCTGCAATGCCACAGCCTTTAACTTCTATCCCAAGAGACCCAAATAACACAAAATTTTGGTAATTCCAGAATAGAAAAAAGTTGCAATGAATTTGCTTTGGTCGCATACAATTCACTTTGTAATTTCTTGGAATTTGTTAAGGGAATCAATATGTCATTTATTACAAATCGAAGGGCAAATGCTTGACAGGAAGAAAAGGAGATTGATCTCTTGCATGAATCCTGGTATTTAATTACTTCCTTTATAATAACATAGATACTTATATCTTTTAAGATGCATATCCCTGGAGTTACTGCAGATAATTATTTTTGGTTTCTTTAAGGGGAAAGAGGCTCCTTTTCAGCACTTTGATCCTTCAATTCTTTTCCCCAAATCTCGGGACTACTGGACCTACCATGGCTCGTTCACCACACCCCCCTGCGAGGAGTGCATCACTTGGATCCTCTTGAGGGAGCCGATTGAAGTCAGCTCAGACCAGGTAAACTCCAGCCACTTCTGCTACTCCTTCACCAGTTCTCAGCAGTGTCTCACTATGTCGCTGTGATCTGCCAGCCCTATGTTACCTTGCATTTTGGGATAAGGAAAGCATTAGCTGAGGGCTGTGAGAAATCGCCTGCAGAATGGACTGTTGAAATGGACTGTAAAACTGACCTCGAGAGTCAGGCTCTCTTCCGAGAAACCTCCTGGAATAGCTTTAGCAGGAGCGTTCTTGGGATCCTGGAAACCTGCATAGGCAGAAGGACCGCCAAGCCACAAAATTCAGCCACCACAGCAGCCTCAGCTCATTCTCTGTGCTTCAGCATTGACACTAACATTTAGCTGGTTTCCCAGTTTAAGAAATTGCTGGTCCGGATCTGGTCTTCTGAAAAGCTGTCAATGAGAAGGATCAAACTAGCTAGAAACCTGCAAACCTGAATGTTGATAGAAATTAATGTACTAATTGTATTCATGTAGCTCAAATGTGCATTTACATAGGGAAAAGAACAGAGAGCCAGTCTGGAGTAGGTGACCTTCTTTTAAGTTCTTGTGTTATACCATTTGGTTATCTATAATATTTTCTGCTTCAGCAGCACTAGTCGGGATGTAGCCTTTTTACTGATTTGGCTGGTTTCAGAACAGATTTATTTTGTATTCTGATGAAAGGGTAACAATTAACAAAGCAACACTGAATTTAAATTAATTTGGAGAACAATGGCTAAGTGCTGGATTCATGATTGAACTTAATAGTCCAGTTGGCATAACATTTCTCCCTGCCTTACAGAACAAAATAGGAACTTCTGCAGGCCAGATTTTTCTATCAGACTGCCTTGCGAAGAGTTAGATGTGCATCCTCCTTCACAGACAGCCATATTTTCACAAGTTATTGGAATGGGCTGCCCAGGGAAGTGGTTGAGGCACCATCCCTGGAGATATTAAAAAGACGAGTTGACATGGTGCTCGGGAATATGGTTCAGTGTTGGTGTTTTGGGGTTTTTTTGTTTTGTTTTTTGTCGGAGTTAGGTTGATGGTTGGACTAGATGATCTTAAAGGTCCCTTCCAACCTAGGCAATTCTGTGATTCTGTGATTTGACTGCAGTCCAGTTCCAGCAGGGTCACAGGAGGCCCCTACTCTTTTTCCACCTTGTGAGTGTGGGTCAGGGAAAAATCCAAAAGAAGCCTGGGCAAGGGTCAGATGATGCACTGTTCTGTGGACGAAGGGTGTGAAGATCCACAGACGAAGGGCTAGCTGCTGGGCTGATGCAATCTTTACCAATAATCTCTACAGTGTGTTTGCCAATTATATAAGAAAATCCCTCTTCTGTCCCAGGGTTTGTTCTAGGCATCTAAGTCCACACTGCTTCCAGGCGACTTCACATGGACGCTCTCATTTTTCTTCCTTGCAGATGGCAAAGCTCCGGAGCCTTTCCAAGAATGGTGAGAACGAACCTGTGAATCCACTGGTTGACAACTGGCGCCCACCTCAGCCTCTGAAGGGCAGGATAGTGAGAGCCTCGTTCAAGTGAAGCCTCAAGTCTCACTCCGCTGAACCCGAGTGAGGAAATCCCTGCATCCCAAAGCGTAGTTAGTTTTTGCTGCCTACTGCTTTTCCTCTGGATCCAGATCTGTGTTTCTCAGCTTGAAATTCTGAGTGGTAAAACCGAATCTGATTTTGAAAGCAGAAAAAATACTGTATGCAAATACTAGCCTTAATAAGGAAATGTGAGATATACGCGATTCTTGACCACAGATGCCTCAGCATTTGCGTTAGTGTCACTTCTCCGCCACGTGGGCTTGGAAGAAAAAGTCTCAATAGTTAAAATCAATTTCAAAGGAAATGTTGTAAAGGCAGAAAAATGAAGCAGTAGTTTAGGATAGCAGAAATAACAGTGGGTTAAACAGGAATGAACAGGATGTAAAATGCCTGCTTCCACAGCATCACTAGTGGTGATCTTCCTCAGACATCCCACCTCCAGTGCGAACACCCAAAGAACCAAGTTCCTCTTTAACATACCAGATTTTTCCCTCCCTCTCCTGTTCATCGTGTGTTATCCAAGATTAGATTAGTATTCTGGGGACACAATTCGGCACACGCAGCCTCTGTGCGTGAAGAAGAAAAGATACCTTGCTGTCATTTAATCATTTGCCATGTCCTGCTGCTGCCCGTTGATCTTTTCTTCTTTCACTGCTGCTGTTACTTCACCCATCCATCTGTAGAGCGCTGCTGGCATCATGTTGCCTTGCATTTAGTACAGCTCTAGTAGTGCTGAGGGGAAAGTGCCTTTCTTCTGCTGCTCTGACTATTTTACCTCCCAGGATGATGGCTTTTCAGTTTTGATGCTCTGCCTGGGTTGTTTTGTTGTTGTTTTTTTATTTTTGACATCTTAGTCTGCATATTAACAATGTCACCTATTAGGGATTTGTTGCAGATGGAGACAGTCTTTGTGGGTGACTCATATGTGTCGTTTGTCATCCCCACTACTGAAAAATCCAGGTTGTCACTTAAATGTTTGTTTATTGTGACCTCATGTAGTGATAGACTCTAAGTGGAGTCTGTTGAGCTCTGGGGAGACACATCAGGTCGTGTGTATGATCCGAGCAAGGAATTGCTGGCAGACAGAAACTTTTAAATCATCTTCCCCTGTCCTTCATCATGCAAACTTTATCGTTTCCGCGTGCTTCGGAAACAGCGTAACACAAGTACCATCTAGGTTGAACCCACGTGCAGACTACGTGAGTAAAGATCTGCCATGTTGCATTCACCATCAGGTTGATTATTCAGCGTTGTACATACGGGAGATTGGGTGGCCAAAGGCGGTGCATAAAGCCTCCTGCAAACGAAGCTTCTGGATTCCCCGTATTCCTCTAACAGCAGGTGGCAGAGGGCGTTCTTCTGGAGATGCTGCCATAAACGTTCACAGCAACTTTTTTAAGGGATATATCAGAGTTAAAAAACCCAGGCTCACACATGGCTAGAACAGGCATTTCCCAGTTCTCCTTCACTCTTTCATTTTTCACCTTTACTAGAAAAGCGGTGCTTCAACAGAGAAGTAATGAATGGGCAACATTGGACAAATTCTGTTGGTATTTCCAGCACAGTTCAGTGAGAATTCAGGAATGAAAGTGAGTGCAGAGTTTGGTCCTTTGTATTCATTTAGAAATGTTGGAAGAATTGTTGAGTTCCCATTCAGAATTAATATTTCAGTTTACTAGAAGTGTATTTGGCTTAGTATAAAGCAGTTTCATTTAAAAAAACAAGTTAATGTCAGCATAAACTGAAGTATTGGTTGAATCCTGTTTACAAATGTTTTGTTGTTGGATTAATCTGATCAGAAGATGAGCTTTTGATATCATAAGTGCAGCACTTGCAGCAGTATTGATTTTAGGAGTCTCCGTGATCTTCTTTCAACTCTTGAATCTGTGCATCTTCTCAACACATGAAAATGTTTCTACAGAGAGCTCATAAGCAACATTTTTTCTACTGTACTATGTCTTACATGTAAAAATTCTCCTCATATCCATATGCGGTTGATCTCAGTGTTGAGAAAATTTCCACATAAATAACTGAGACAAGAGTTTGAGTCTTTCTACCTTCAAGCCATTGACTGTGATGTTTTAATCTCTTGTTATTGGGGCAATAAAACAACATTAGTTGCCTGCACTTGAAATAACAGCTTTTGTGTCTTCAGAGAACCAATAAATTGACTTACATAAAAAATTGATTTCTGGCTTTATTTCTCATGCTAATGACGATTGAAAGTAGGAAGAAGAACCTTGCTACTCCTTTCTCTGATATACACGTTCGTAATGCAAGGGTGGACAGACACTCTAGTAATGACCGTTTTAGCTGTTGGAGTTCAGTTTAATATCTCATCCTGGTTTCTGTGTATCCAATCAAACAGATCCTCAAAAATATGAGACATCAGAGCAGTAGCAATTTTTCTCTGTTTTCCAGTACAAAAAAAAGTGTTTATTTCTTGCCTGGACACAAGCATTCTCTTACATCTTCCCAAAATGTATACATTCATGTATATCTTGAATATCATTAAGTTGGATGTGAATTTTGGTTTCTTGCCAGAAGCACACGGGTCATTTAGCTGACATCATTCTGAAATTTCGTGATTAATTTATACTTTTTAAGCACACAAACTTGTTAAAGTGAAATAATATGTTAATTGCCCACAAAATCAGATACAGAATGTACTTTGCTTTATTTGCATCGTTCCTCTGCTGCTTTTGAAAGGCAGAATAGGCAGAAGTTTATCAAACACTGACATAGCAGTTTTAGTTCCAGCAGCAAACACATGCTTTATGTGTTGGCACCAAGGAAAATAGAGTCAAAAAATCATATTATTCCCTCCTACATTTGCTCTGAGTCCATTTTATCTTCAAATTGCAACTACCCAAAAGCATCAACCTCTTTAAAAATATGCTTTACACTTTTGTTTCTCTCTTGAGGAATAAAGCGTACACGGTTTTGTTGCCTTTCTCCTTTGGATGCGCAGTGTAGCTTTGTATTGATTACTTTGGTAAGAAACTAAGAATATGTTATGAAGACTCTAATCCTGCTGCCTCATCTACCTTAAATAGAGAAAAAACTACTAGGAACTGATGAATTTTTAAAAAAGTAAAAGTTACCCCGATCAGTGTGGTGTACTAAATCCTTGACTACTTTAATGTATCTAACGTATATATTAATTTCAACAGGGCAAGCAAATGACTGAAATGAATTGCCACTTATCAGGTTTTGCCAGACACTGAAACCCTCCCAGCTTCCCACACCTCACAAGAGCAATTACTAGAAAATTAAAAGCTTATTCCTAAATTTTCAAAGCTTTTTTTTTTTTTTTTAAACGGAAACAAGTTTCCCACATGTAAATTCATAACTGAACAGTGAATTCCTGATACGACTCTCGGCACACAACCAGCTATGGTTGTGCATTTCTACTACCAAATGCAAAGAATATATATTATTTTTCCTGTATCGTAAAGAAAAACTCTCCTGGATCTGCTTGCTGGTGTTTACCTGCTGAGTAATCAGAGTTAAAGAATGTTCATATTGCCAGTGAGTTTAGCAAAATAAAACAGTACCAGCTTCTTCCTGAGGCATTTTGTCCCATGCCTCAGCCAAGGAAGCAGCTATACAGTGTGTCTTCCATCTCATCTATCTGCCTTTCCTCTCATTGAATTCTGGCATTTATCTTTGTCAATATTGCAGCCCAAAGCATGTATTCAGGAATTATTTTATTTCCAAAATGAATAACTTAATAGAACCTATTATCATAGT
>JAOXNO010000013.1:131527283-131538719 GCA_028565335.1 Limnodromus scolopaceus
GTGAGGCCTCACCAGTGCCCAGTCCAGAGGCACCATCACTGCCCTGCTCCTGCTGGCCACGCTGTTCCTGACACAGGTCAGGATGGTGTTGGCCTTCTTGGCCACCTGGGCACACTGCTGGCTCATGTTCAGCCGGCTGGTCACCAACACCCCCAGGTCCTTTTCTGTTGGGCAGCTCCGGCCACTCTTCCCCAGGCCTGTAGCACTGCCTGGGGTTGTTGTGACCGAAATGCAGGACCCGGCCCTTGTCCTGCCGTCCAGCCACCCTCCCTGTAACCTGTCAATGGGCCCCTTTCCCTGCACCCCCCAGAGCCCATGCCGGCTCCCGCACAGCGGGACCCCCGGCGGGCAGGTCTGAGGAGAAGCTGCCCGCAGCCGGAGGGGCCGCGGGGCCGGCCTGACAGCAGCGGGCGGTGTGAGGCAGGGCGGTTCTCCCCGCCCCCGGCGGCCGGGGCCCCGCCGTCCCCTCCGGGCATGGAGTTGGCGGGAGTCTATAAAAAGCCGCCGTGAGAGGAGGCCGCCGTCCTGCCAGAGCCGGCGGGAGAGGCTGAGGCGCGGCGGCGGCACCGCCACCATGATCAACCCCAACTACTACCCGTGGGGCTACGACGGCGACAACGGTGAGTGGAGCCCGGCTCCTCCTCCCTCCGCAGCGGCTCCGGAATTAAAACCCCGGGCGAAATGGGAGTCCCCGCCGCCGGAGGGGAAGGGGGGGAAGAGGGGCTCCCGGCGGGCCGGCTGGGCGGCCACTCGCCGGTGGGGAAAGAGGCAAAGCTGGTGGAAGGGGACCGTCCGAGTGAAAGGAAGGTCGGTTTTCCTGCCCTTAATAATTCTTTAAAATGCGGTGGAGCTTTAAAACGCAGCTTGAGGCCACCAGCCTTCCCCGCAGCGGAGGTGGGAAAGCTGGGCGGCCTGTTGTCCCTGCTCACGACAGCACGGCCCTTTTGTCCCAGGCCTTTTCCCAGAGGGGGTTCCCGGTAAACCATCGACGGTCATTAAATCCGCATTTCATCTTCCTTATCAGTGGCCTTTTCTCTGGCTGGACACGTAGGTGATGCCGCAGTTGATTCACAGAATGGTTTGGGTTGGAAGGGACCTTAAAGAGCATCGAGTTCCAGCCCCCCCTGCCCTGGGCAGGGACACCTCCCACCAGACCAGGTTGCTCAAAGTACATTTGGGTATATCCCATTATATTTCTAGCCACTGCTGGACTTGGGAGTGTACACCTCTAGTTTCCTTCCTTGGTGTAGTGTCAGGCTCCTTATAGGTAAAGTCCTGAGGTTGCTGTGAGAGTTTAGGTTCAGCCTTGCAGTAGAATCATAGAAGAGCTTGGGCTGGAAGGGACCTTGAAAGATCATCTAGTCCAGTCTCCTGCAATAAGCAGTGGTTTCTTCAACTAGATCAAGTTTCTCAGAGCCCCATCCAACCTGACTTTGAAAGTTTCCAGAAATGGGGTATCTACCACCTCTCTGGGCAACCTCTTCCAGTGTTTCACCACCCTCATTGCAGAAATTTTCTTCCTTGTATGTATATAGTATTCCAACTGCAAGGATCTAATTGCTTTTTATACAATTAAACTCTTGACGGGTCATGACTGACAACCAGGTGATTAGTAACCTGCTTGTTAATATTTATTGATGGTCTACAGCTAAGTGAAGCCGAGCTTGCATGTATTGTAGTCATGTATAGTTCACACCTAGCTGGAAAAGGTTTTCAAGATATTTCTCTGTATGTTTTCCAGGACCGGATCACTGGCACAAAAATTACCCGATTGCCAAAGGACGCCATCAGTCGCCTATTGAAATCAATAACAAAGAAGTGCATTACGATCCCTCCCTACTACCATGGTTTGCTAGTTATGATCCTGGTGCAGCTAAGACCATCCTCAATAATGGGAAAACCTGCCGAGTTGTATTCGATGATTCTTTCGATAGATCAGGTTAGTTCCGTTTTCGTCTCAAGCTGTGGTTCTATATCAGGGATTCGTGGGAAGCAGAACGTGCTCTGAAGGTCTCTGCGTACAGCCTGCATGTGACGTACAGGTTTCTGTGACTCCAGTGCCCTGCACAGCTGGTGGGAGAGGCCTGTGACTACTTTAAAAGTCCAAAGGTAAAACCCTAGGGGATGGAGAGAGCTGCAAAGGAGCTTGGTGCAGGATGAATTAAGGTGTAAGGTAAATCTCTGCGCTTGCAAAAGCCATTGCAGGTTGTGTTGCTTTCCAGGAGCAGGGAGTCCAGGCTTTGTCTTCGAGGGCTGAATTCCTCCATTCAAGGCTATTTGAGATGCCCAGCAGAACATCTTTAACTGTGTATATGGCTGAAGGTACAATTTTTGAAAACTGTACCGATATAACTTCTGATGAATGAAGTAATGAACCAGATGTTGCCACGAAGTTCTGGTGTTTAATCAGTTAAAACTCCCTTTGGCATTCATGAGATTTTGTCTTAATGGTGATTATAGGACTAAGAAATTCCAGTGTTTAAGCTTTAATGTCCAAAATCTTTTATCCAGTCGTCGTGACAGCATGCAGTGTGCTGCATATATAATGCATAGCTTTTAAGAGTTAGTGGGGTTGTATATTTTGAAGAGAAATGTCTGTTCTGTGTAACAGGTGCTAGAAATATTTAGTTTATGTTGGCAGAACCACTGACGTTTCATGTTAATACTGTTGGCTATATTTCAAAGGAAAAAACATTAGTGAAAGAAGTATGAAATTGCATTAGTACTGAGATAAAAAGGGAAAATCAAATGCATACCTCACTCTTTGTTCTTGTATCAAGGTCAACAGAATTATATTATTATTTGTAGTGCATGGGACGGTAAGAAAAGGAAAAAGAATTGTCAATTTCAGTAAAATATTGAAAAGCCTCTCTTCCACAGTGTACAAACTTATTTCTTAACTGCATTAAATGTTCCAGTTTCTGTTACAATGTAACTAGGATTGACAGCTATAGCTATCAGGAGGAATTTCACTAATAGGTTGATTGATCTTAAATATCTACAGGCATGGATTTAACATAATGGATTTTTAATGAATGATTTGGGTTTCATGAAAACTGAGATTTAAAATGTATATGAGCTGGACTAGTTGATACACTATCAAAACTCACAGATGACTACGGAGTCAAGAGTTTGATTACTTTTCTAGAAAAGTGGGAATCTTTAGTGTTATTTGAATAAAAATATTATTAATGTCAGATAACAGAATACATCAGTAAAGAGATGTCGCTATGGCATATGAGAACACCTCTGTGACCGTTACTTTTTTTTGCCATCTCTGTTATTTGTTGGAGCAGCATCAACTATATCAATGGTCCCATCTTCTGCATAAATGTCAAAGTAATTCGTGTTATAATTACTCAGATTTTGCATAGTAGGGAGTATTGGTCACAGCGATCTACAGCATGGATGCAGCACTGTGGCTGCAAAGAGCAGAAAGTTTTGGCATGTTCTGAATTTTTTTTCAGATGAACTGCTTAATAACTGTTGTGTTCTCATCTCAGAAATAAAAAGTGACTCACTGGAAAAAAAGTAGGTGTATTTCTCAACTCTTTGAAGGCAAGAAACACTCAGTGTTTATTGTTATGTCTCCCTTGTTATACCATTGCCTGCAGAGTCTGTGGGTGGTGTTCTTTCTCTAACGTAATGCTAATTGCAGAACAAATTCCACTCTGCATACTCCTCCTGACTGGAGCATGTTTTAAGTTTTTAAGGATATGTACAGTGACTTAATTTCTGTGTAAAGGAACCACCTGCTGCATAATATATATAAATGTAATAGCAGTCATATAGCAATGAAGCTTTTGTTCCTTTAGAGGAAGGACATTCTATCAATCTATCAATAACTCTATCTGAATTATTTCTGAGTTAACCAGAAAACCAAGGGCTTCCTTTATTTTCCTAACTTTTTCAGAGTGGTCATACCTGTACCTATAGTTATAGCTAGAGTTTCTTTAGTTGTAGATGAAATAGATTGCTGACTAAGTTGCAAAGGTGAGTGATAAAATTAATTACTTTGAATGTCTCAGAGTTTTACTTCCATTGTGTCTTCTCTGCCAGGAATACTTTGAATATCCACAATGGGGACAGTTTCTTAAACTCAAATGATAAGAGAGAAGCTTCCAGGAAAAGTGCTATCCAATGTAATTCACATATTATGTTGAAAAAGGCCTTATTGCTGTTATCTTTGGAGTTATTCTAGTGGAAGGAATTGGAGAATTTATCTCCAGCTGTTTATAAAGTCTCGTTGACTTTAATCTGCTATATAGTTGAAGGCTTTGATGACAGATATTTGCTTGAGGAGCTGTGTCGTGTCTCTGCTGCCTTTCTGTGAAAGTTAGCATACTGTTGTGGACTCAGTTGCCTGTCTTACCATACCTAGGTGGAAGAAAGACCTTAAGCACTGTGAAATCATTGCAGGTGGAGGCTGGAGTCTCAAAATCCAGGAAAGATCTAGGAGCTGAAGTCAGAACCTTCTAGGTAGTTGTGCCACCTTGTGACGGCCACAATAAAACCCATACCAGAACTTGGGTGCTTTGGCAGCCTACGATGTCTATGTTTTTTGTCCTGAATGGCAACTCAGATACTCGTTTAGATCCAGCAGTGACTCTGGTTTTGTTTTGAATTAGGGCTGCAATCTTATTTCTACTGGGAGAGTCCACTGACTTTTAAATTCCGAAAATATTTGTGCCAGAGAAGTGTCCTGAGACCACCTAGCTGGTGGGATCATTGTCATGATGTTGTGTGAGATCTGTAGCTTGTGACTTCCTTACAGTTTATGAGTCTTTAGCTTTCTTTATAATACCTGTGGATAGATGAAATCATTCAATCATTTAATAAATGCTAAAGATACATAGTAAGTCTTGTACTGGAACCAGACACAGCAGCTGGGGAGAGATACACTAAGGCTATGTCAAACGGATGCCTTCCTTCATCTCCTCACTTTGTCTGGTTTTTTTTATTTCCTTGACACTTTCTGTGGAGGTTCATCAGCCAAACGGATTCCTACTTATCTTTGTGCTGACATTTAAGGGCTGGGAGTACCTCAGTGCAGGCAAACTTTCTTACAAGGTTACCTTGATGCTCTTTGCAGAATCTTTCAATTTCTTGTCAAAGCAACGCGTGCTTTTGGAAGCGGATGATGAACAAAAACATTAAAGAGACCGTTAGTGTAAGCAGTGAAAGCTTGTCGCTTATCGGTCTCTCTTAGTATGACTTGTGCTTGTGACAGCATTTTCTATAGTACCTCTTTGTGGGAAATCTCATTTTATCTTTGCAAATGAGATTATCAGCTTCTGGTGAATAAACATTTACTTGTTGACTGGTTCTAAAACAATGACAAACCCCAGTAACTTCAATTTAAACTGAGGGAAGTTTCTCCGTAGACACTCATATTTTGGTTGATTCCCGCGAAGAGTTACTTAACGTTTTGTGTACTGATTTTACACTGGAACAAGTCAGTTAGCATTATAAAAATAGCCCAGCTGAATCTCGGTGCTTGTGTAGCTGTGGTGCTTGCCACCCAAGGGCTCTACTGCCTACTGCAAAAGGCAGCAAAGTTCAGTGTTCACCTAAAAAAAATGTCATTGAGAACGGTGTAGAATGTTCCAAAAGCTTTTAGGAAAATACCTTTTTCCCCCTGCAGTTAGCCAGTGTTTCGGTACAGAGATCCTCTTGTGAGTATAACATCTAAAATGTGGCATTGGTGTTGAAAAGCTGTGGGGTTTATAGTGCACTGTTAGATTCTGTTATAAAGCAACATAAGAAAGGTAATGTATCTTTTTCAACTGACATGCAGTAATACCACACTAATTTCATTTCATTGCGGTTTACCCGTTCATTTTATGGAGTTGGCAGGATGCGAGTGTCATAAATCTTGTAAGAACAGTTAGTTCTTCTCATGTTTATAAACACAGCTCACCTCATGTGTTTGTTTGCTGCTCCTTGTGTTTTTCCACCTGACTTTCACAAAATGCCTTCACAACAAACAGGGTAGGAGTTTGTATAAGCATAACTTTGTTGGTTTTACTTTAGTGAGGATAGATGACAATTGACTGTAGCACGGATTAACAACCAGACCCCTATCTAAGTTGCTCAGCAAGTGGAAGGACTTATTTCAAAACCTTCTTGTGATGTTTCTGTTGTTAATGACACCCTGCTAACTAAGGTAAAGTGGAGTGGAAAAACCCACATTCTTTTATTTGCCAGTTCTGTCTCATGGTGCTCAGTTTATGACAGATCAAATAAAAGGGGAGCTTTTTTACTGAAACTGCCACCTAACTTTAATGACAGCAAATTTAAGAGAGTTACATTTTGGTGAGTTTGCTGTGGCCATCCTGCTATGGAATCATGGAATTGTTGGAGTTGGAAGGGACCTTCTAGAGATCATCTAGTCCAACTCCCCTGCCAAAGCAGGGTTGCCCAGAGCACATCACTCAGGACTGCATCCAAGCTGGTCTTGAAGATCTCCAGAGAAGGGGACTTCACTCTACTTCCTGTAGAGCAGAGACAGGAACAGAAATTCTACATTTCCAATATTCCAAACTAAGTCCAGCCATTCAGCTAGCCATGGGAAAAGGATTAGGCAGTATTTCAGAGGACTAAGAGAAAAGCTGGCTGCCCATATATCGGGGAGTGAGTCTGCAGGCTCCTTTTCTAAAACTCTTGCTTTTGGTTTCATGCGGTGTCATACAGAGAAGCTCAGAATAAGTCATGGGGCCTTCTAGAAAAGCATCCTTTTGGAAGTGTTTTGTGGTAGGAAAACAGCCATCACAGCCCTAGAACTGGGAGTCTCAGAAATTTAAGGTGAACACTTTCTATGTAATAATTGTTAGAATAATTCCCTGCTAGATATAAATGTAGCTGTATTTTAACACAACTGAAAAACAATTTTAAAATTCTGTGGTTCCTTTTATAAACTTTTACCTCATATTCTTTTTCCAACTGGTATATGGCTTGTATTTACTGGTGTTAGTATTTTCTGCAAACAAAAGCCCAAGAGGATAAAGATACCTTTAGCATTTAGGTTCCAAGCCACATGTTTAAAAAAAAAATAAAGATTTCTTTTACTACCATTGAGCTCTGTAGACATAGTTTGGGACTTTTAATGTTTTAGATATTGGAGAACTTATTTCTTGTTACTGTTTCGTTTACTATAGTTTTTTAAAGCATAGGGAAATTTCATTTACTGACATAGGAAATTTCCTTTGCTTATACTGTCATTTCATGTATTTCTATGGTTTATACTACACGCTTGCAATTAAAAGAAAGCAAGCATCTTTTTGTCCTTCAGGAGATGTTGGTTTATAGGTATCTTAGTCTTTGCATCATTCTGTCTGCTTAAAGAGTGCTAAGTAAAAGCTACTGTCTATTTACTGATGAGTGAAGCAGGAATGTGTTGACACGAGGTGATGCAGAGCTTCACCTAACGCCCAGCTGAAAATGTCCGGTAAAGGCCCATCAGTGGAAATAATGACACGTTTTTACTTTAAACTGGATTATTTGGTCTGACAGATCTATTTTAATGGAGAATTGATGGCCTTGGCAGCTACTAGTGTTACCGTGTCTGCATTGGCTGTGGGAACAAATAAAAAGGAATTTGTTGAGAGCGACAGGTTGCTTTTAATGGTCAGTAAAAGAATAATCTTAGTACTTTATTTCTTGAGATGATCGTGGATTTCATTCCTTTTCTTTTTAGATTTAAGGATATTTTTCTCTAGCAAATAAAGGCCTGTTCTTGAGAACTCCTGAATGGTTTATAGGAATGCTATAACTTCTGTCTCCAAATAAAGTGAATGAGAATTGAATATTAACTAGTATGTGGTGATCGTGAAGAAGTTCTTCCCTTTTTATTGTGAGATCCTTTCAAATACACCGCCTTCAAATACACCTACATAATGTAAAAAAGTTCAGATTATTTAGATATACAGGGTATTATTCATCACAGGCTGACCTTTTCTCTAGGAAAATATGTTTGTGTTCTCAGTGATTGCTTTTCTGGCTCATTTGCTGTTTTCTTTCTCCTCTTCCATAGCCAGAGGGAGCAGCCATTGTAGCAGAAGCAACATCAACAATTTCATAGGTTTTTAACCAGTTGTAGCCTGCAGTAAGAGACAAAATTTGTAGCATTTTGTGGGAATTTATCATCGAGCACTTCAGTAGTTCATCTTAATAATGGCTATTTTTTTTGTGCTTTGTTCTAGGTAGATATTAGAAGGAATTTGGGGGAAATTAAGACACCTAAATTTATGTGCCTTACGTGGGCTTTTAAACGTAGGTGGATTATGTATCTGAACTGCCATTCTAGTCAACAGAGATGGAGTCACACTTAGTCAAGGGAGTTGAAGGGACAATTCAGGTCACTGTTGAGTGTCTACCTTAAGGCAAGCAAAAGTACTCTAGAGGCTTGACTGTTCTAATTCGGTCTTACCTCGGTTACTCAAACACAGGCATCTCATGCCATTTTTAATAACCTCAGGTATTTCACCTTGCCCCCAGATGCTGCTTTAGAAAAATGCAGTTGTTCTACAGATCTTGTATCTCATCTTCCAGTCCTGTCCTGGTGTCTTTGGCATGTCCTAGAAGGTACTAGATGCACATTTATGCAGCTGTATTAAACCAACGATCTCTATTGACTGTAATGGAAATCTAGACACAAATAATTTTCGTCTGCCTGTAAGTGGATTTAGCTGAAGATGGTTGCCTGAAGTGCTGCTGAAATCAGTGCAGGTTTCCAAGAGGTACTCAGCACTCTCAGAACGTAGACTATCTGTACAGTAAATATGTATGTAAATATTTTATATATGTGTAGTTCTTTTTTAAAAATTGGAAGATACCCGAATCTAATGCTGATGCAGATTATCAATTGCAGTGTTGAGAGGTGGGCCACTTCCAGGAGTCTTCAGGCTGCGTCAGCTTCACTTCCATTGGGGTTCATCTGATGACCATGGCTCTGAGCATGTTGTGAATGGAGTGAGATATGCAGGAGAGGTAAGACTCACTACTTTTTACTTTAAAATAGGGTTTAAAGTAACATTTGTCATTATTGTTCAGGTGGGACAAAATTTGTCATTTGTCTGCTTTGCAAGGAGTTCTTTATTTATATGTCACATTTTCTTCAAACTCCCATCAATCCTCATAAATGTGAATCGGGTTGAAGTAATTCTCACAGCATAAGAAAAGAAAAATACTCTTTGAAACAAAAGTTTCCACGTTCTCAAGCCAACATGGCTTAAAACATAGGACAGCACGACTGAATTACTGAGAAACAATGCAAACTTACTAAAACAGTATTCTGAAAGTGTAGTATTATAGCAGAAATATAAAATTATAGCAACAGAAAGGAGGAAGAATGTGGTACCTTGATCTTCTACCACTATAGGATTGTAAGGGAAGATGAAAACTGCAGACTAATAATATACAGAGCTTACATTCATATGGATTCTTTGCTAGAATTGATGTAATTTGAAAGCCAAATGGAAATGAATCACAGCAGCAGATGACTTCTGAACTGCATGCTCTACCTGCTTACTTGAGCATCTTTTCTGTGTTCTTCAGCTTTCAGATAAGGTTTCTGTTCTTTTTTGCAATTTCTGTAATAAGATGTTTATAGTTTATTTTAATGCAAGTGGTAATATATGGCTGATGTAACTCATATATGAATTGCTGTCCTTTTTTTCTTTTTTTATTTCTTTTTGGAAGGCCTAGTCCTTATTCTTTGTTGCCCCAAGCTCTCCCGTGTATATGCAGAATTCTAAATTCAGTCTCTGATGGGTTACTGTTTAATAATGGGGGGTTTTTAGCATGTTTTTCTGTTTCCAGCTACATTTGTTACACTGGAATCCAAAATACAGTAATTACCTTGATGCTGTGAGAAGAACTGATGGAATAGCTGTTTTGGCCATATTTTTGCAAGTAAGTAGAAGCACGCCACCCTTCTGTGTACTGCTGCTGTAGAGTTTTCTATTCCCACAGGGTTAAAAAAGCAAACCCCTCTGAATTTATTTTCTAGGGATCGTACCACATTGAAGGCTTGACTTTCAGTAATGCATGCTTTTCAAGTTATAGAGCATGAGTCATGTTATTTCAAATTACAGACGCTTGTCCCAGCAACTATTGTGTCACTATGTGGCTGCTGGAAGCTGTAAATCCAGATGTATTTGCCCCTGGTTTGAGGACACGATGTCAGTCGTGGCCCTCTGACCAACAGCAGTCAGCTCTCTTCTGTGCTAATCATGGACTGATTTCAAGGACAGATACGGCTCCTAGGCTTTTCATTAATTTTTTTCCCAGGCAAAACTAACTCACAGAAAATACATACAACTCATCCTTTTTGAAAATCCCTTTCAGGGGTCGTGCAGCCTTAGCCTGAAATATTGGCCTTTGCTCTCTCGTGTTTAATTAATACTCACTAGAGACGGAAATACGGATGTCTGTGTTGAGATCAGCAATTGCAAACAGTAGATCTGACTGTGAAATCTGGATTTTAGACTAGAATGAAACTTCTTCCAAATCTGTACTTGAGTCTTCTGAAGAGTTGTTTATCTTTGTTAGACAAAATTCAGTGTCAACAGGAATAGTTGCATTGTGAAATTATATCAGTACAAAAACTCAGCATCGTAAGTAATTTCCTGATTTGGATCATAATATCTGTTGGGGTACAGGCAGAGGGTACAGACAGAAGACATAGCTTACTAAGATGGTAAGAGTGGTAGGTTGGGTTGATGCATTGTAGTTTTATAGTTGATATATGTTTAGATGCTCACATAAAAAAATAGGAGAAAGAAGAAAACTGCTGGAGCAGAACTTTTTGGTTAGCTCGTGCTTTCTTCTTCACAGGTAGGGAACACTCCCAAACCGGAGATGAAGAGAATTCTCGAAGAAATAAATGCTATCAAAACAAAGGTAACAATGTTAGGCTTTTCATTGTAGGAAGGTTGCTGCAAATTCTCAGAACAAGAAAAAATCAAGAGGCATGACTTTCCAGTTTTCAAATTTTGTTCTGCCACATTGCCAGAATATACTTGTGAATAAAACGACGGGTAGCTTCTCCTTACCAAGAAAATCCTTTCTTCCATTTACATATGAGCTTGCTTTGGCTTTAGTGCACCTTATAATTATGTGAAAATAAGAGTCATCTCACTAAACTCTACTCAACTGAAAACTAGGCATGGAGTCTTATTCCCTCAGTGGTCAGGGACAAAAGAAGGGCACCTTTGGAAATTGGTCCTTTTGGTCTTGAAGTAGGCTGTTTAATGGACCTCTGGACTAGACATCTGTGTCTCAGATAATATTATGTGGTAAGAATCTCACCGTCAATGTACATTTCATAGGCAGTCTTGTTTGTTATTAGCACAAATAAGAGGTGGGCTCAAGTAAACCTCATGAAGTTCAATGGGAGCAAGTGCAGGGTTCTGCACCTGGGCCGGAACAATCCTC
>JAOXNO010000013.1:131584469-131595206 GCA_028565335.1 Limnodromus scolopaceus
TCCCTGTCTCTCTTGAACTGGGGAGCCCAGACCTGGACGCAGGATTCCAGTTGTGGCCTCCCCAGTGCAGAGCAGAGTGGGGGAATGAGCTCCCTCCACCTCCTGGCCACACTCTTCCCTGAACAGCCCAGGACTCCATTGGCCCTCTTGGCCACAAGGGCACATTGCTGGCTCATGGAGAGTTTACTATCCACCAGGAGCCCCTGATCCTTCCCCTCAGAAGCGCTTTCCAGCAGGTCCACCCCTGACCTATATTGGTGCCTGGGGTTCTTCCTCCCCAGGTGCAGGACACTACACTCGCCCTTGTTGAACCTCGTTAGGTTCTTCTCTGCCCAGCTCTCCAGCCATGTCATGGTCTGAGCTTTTCTGCACCCACTGGCTCTCACCAGTTTAGAAAATGATTGCCTTCACCTACGAAGTGCTTATTCATGTAAAATTGCAACAGTGGTATTATAATGCAGGAAGGGCTTGGCTTTTTTTTTCACTTTCACTTTCTGGTAGGAAAGCATGTAGCTTAGCGGGCACCGGCAGAACTACCGATACGGTACAGCTATATCCTTTTCAGAAAACAGAGGAGTGTCGGAGGCAAATGGGTAGCTAGTTTGCACGAGGCCTGGAAGACACAGAAATGTGAACAGTTACTCCCCTGGTTACTCCTCTCTCTGTTACATATAACCTGAGAAATTATAGGAAAAAAAAAAAAAACCCAAGCTTTAGTTTTCTAGCTCAGATATATTCTCATAAGAATATTTTGCTAATTCATGTTATTATCTCATAAGGTGAGTCTGCTAACTGAGGCTGCTGTCAAGAGACGTATAAACGCTTTGACATCTTAATTGTGGGAATGGAGTATAGAAGTCACTTAATAGGATGAGGGCTTGCGATGTGGTCAGGTCTTTTATTTGAAGAGTTTAGATGTCCTCCCAGAAGATTCAAAAGCTGCATGTGCACTATGGAAAATGTAAGGGAGAAATGAGGTAGAAATGCACATTTAGTTCTAACTGACCTCTCTGGGAAACAACCAGGAAGATCAAAAGCCAAGCTAAAATACTTGAAAAATAAGGCATGAACATACCAGAAAATAATGCGTGAACATATCAGAAATCCATCAAGTCACAGTGAAGAACAAAGCAAAATGAACTGCTGCATGTTTGCAGAAAGATAGAAAAAGGCTGGTTGATTTGGATGACTTGGCCACAGAAGGAGAGTTGAAATGGGAAAGGAAAGTGAGGCATTCTTAAGGGAGGGAGATAACAATGTAGTGAAGAATTTGGAGAAAGGAAAGTGTGTGCTCCGAAATTGGCCCTTGTAGATTGTAGAATGGAGGATAAAATGCATCAGGAGTTCAGAAAGACTGAATCAAGAGTGGGACCAAGACAGAGACTGACATCTTTCAGAAGAAATATGGATGTTTTGGGGGAAAAATAGTGTTGACTGGAATAACAGTAATTTATAAGCAAAAGAAACTTGTATTAAAGGACAGTACTCATAGAAAATGCGAAATACTAATACCAGCATATATTATGAGAAAGCTGGTAGTTCATGAATCCTGGAAATGAAAGTAGGAGCCAGTTAGAAGAAAAGGCAATAAATGTTGTATTGTGTGTCTATGCTGTTATCTCAACCATCCTGACTTTTATATTAAGGACACTTAAGCTAAAACCCCTGCTCATCCCCTGTATAAATATTAGCATAAAATAGAAGATGTCTCAGATCGATACCACATCCACAAGCTATTACTTGCCTTGTAATCAGACAAAATATTTAGATTGTTTCAGAGCCAGATCCCGTACAGTCAAGTTTATTTAGCGTTTCATTAACACTAAAGGACACCCTGTTGTCTCTTATCTGTCTTCTTAGGGAAAAAAAATTCCTTTTTAATTAGGTCATTGCAGTCATGTGCTGCTGCCATTATATAAACTCTTCCTGGTATGTAATGATGGATAAATACAGCATATTGATGCTGGCACGGAAATATTACTGTGCAGGCTGTAGAACAGGTAGAGCAGATAGACTTCGATAATACAAATTCCTGTCCCAGTTCTGCCCAAAGCTAAGGGTGGCAAGGTAAGTTAGGGTCACATATCCTAACTCTGCCAAGCAAGAGTTTGGAAATTGATTTGATATGAAATGCCTACACTCAAGCCATTGACTAAAATCTACTTTTCAAGTGCTAACATCATCCAATGCCTAGAATTTTAACAAGGACCAAGATAGGATTGTCCCGTGTACCTAGTTCCTGGCTATCCACACCCACTAGCTCATTCTTGTGTAAGGCAGAGTCAAACACAGCAGTGGGAGGGATTTAAGGGTGATGTTGGTTGTTGTTCTCCTGGAAAGGAGATGGATTTCTTCTTTCAGAGAAAATTCAGTTTCGTTATTAGCTAAAGTACTTTATTGGCAAAAACCATACAGATAATGCATAAAAATATACGCAAGCAGAAAGTTAAAAGGGTGCTGAATTAAGCCTTGTTTAAATTTAGGTTTATTCTGATAAAATTACTTTTAAAAGGTAGTCTTAAAAAAACCTTGTATATAAGACACTTTAGGTTTTGAAATGCCACTGTATGTTTTTGCCCTTTAATACAGTATAGAATGTATTTTCATTATATAATAGACATATTAAGAAAATCCATGGATTCTGAACTTAGCATTATTGCAATTCTTTGGTAAGCACAATTACAGATTCTTCTACAAGTAACGATAAAACACAGTTCACTACTTGTATAGGTCTGATGCCACCACTGGAATATTATTATAAGAGGGCAAATTATACAGTTGGACAAAATAGTGATTTGTTAGTGAAGCCCCATATAGTTACTGTCCAGAGAGTCCTTCAGTTTAGTGGTGGCTTCTTAGGTCTGGCCTAGTGTAACTACACAGTGGATCCTGGGCAACCTTCTCCCCGGAACCCTTATTGTGGGGAAATGTCAGGCTGTTGTGGTTGTACATCACTCGTCAAGAATGATCATGAAGCAGAGGGGTGAGTTAACGAGGTCAGCGAGTGTACAAATGACTGTGCAGGTCTATGCGCAATAAACGGCCTGTGTTGCACAACCTGAAACAGTGTTCAAGAGCCCTTCTCTTTGCAGCTGTTGTTTCTGCTGGTGCTGTCGATCGGTCCTTTGTCTTGTGTGCTTCCCAGCCCCTGTTCCTGCTCACGGGGGCTTTTGTCTCATCCTAGTTTCCCTTACTCTGTGCAGCAGAGAATTGCTATGAATCGATGTTAACTCCACCTGGTCAAATGTGTCTTTCAGGACAGAGAAGGCTCCACTTTGGCATGTAAGCTCCTTGTGACCCGCAAGCAATTCAACCACAGCCTCCGTGCCAGAGGGGTCTGCCATTTGAGTCTAGGCTAGCGTTAAGATCTCACGAGTAGCCACTAGCTGTGGGAAGAAGTGAGCTAGTACAAGCTGATGAGTCTGGCCAGTCACACCAGCACTCGGTGTGCATGCAGCAAGCACAGCCTGGCCCTGTCCACAGTGAGAAGCTGCTGTCATGCGTGAACTATCTTCAGAGTTCTTCCTTCCCTCAGCTCTTCAAAGGATCCAGTATGTGTCTCATGACCATTATCATGGAATCATAGAATGGTTAGAGTTGGAAGGGACCTTAAAGATCATCTAGTTCCAACCCCGCTGCCATGGGCAGGGACACCTCACTAGTGATCAAATGAAGATCATTCAAATGAAGATCATTCAAATGAAGCTTTGGATTGTGGCTCACAGATTCTCGGAGCTCACTCTTATCAGTTACAGATCTTTTTTTCACATCCTTACTTTCCCTAACGAGATCTGCTTAGTCCTTCAAGCATCAAAACACATTACGTGTGTTGCCTGTCATGGTGGAACTATTATCATTATTGTCTTGATAACAATGCAGTCAGTGTGCTACCAGACGTCATCAGAGACCAGCCTGTTATATCACCTTATAAATTAGCCCATGTTGGTTGTGAAAAAAGTTATCTTCTGTTACATGGCCGAGTTTTAGATTTGTCTGGCAAAGAGCTTTTGTCTATGCAATAGCTTGGTACAGCTTTAGCAGAGAGCTTGATCCTGTGCTGACCATATATTCACTGCAAGAGCTTGCAGAAATGAGGGTTCTTTCCTTCTGCAGGAGATCACAGAATCACAGACTCTTCACGGTTAGAAGGGACCTTTGAGATCATTGAGTCCAACCACAAAAAAAAAGTAAAAAAAATAATCGCCTGTGTGTCTTTCATGACATTGTCATTCAAGGGGCTTGTAAATTATGTGAACTTATTAATGACTTAACATTCAGTTCTCTTGATGGATACAAAAAGAGATGTACACTCTTTTCCAGAATTTTATGAGAAACAGCAATTTGTTCAGAGGTGTTCAAAGCAACTGTAGGCGTAGAATGATACTCCAAGTAGGCCATCAGTAAGCAAATCATTAGCATGAACAGTTCCTATCGATCCTTCTACAAAGCTGTATGAAAAAACTAAACTTTTGCAGTCCAAATTGAGTCTGAGGATCTGTTTTGGAGGTTACAGATCATCATGCCTCATGTCCTAAGCAGGACAAGCCAGACATGCTCTAAGGTGTATTCTTGTCTGATGTTCCTTATAACAGCAAAGTGCTTGAAAAGGCTTGGCTGGCCTTTACCCTGCCTCGCAGCTCATCATGGAGATGTTTCAAAATTAATAGCTGCTCTTGGACAAAAGAGACTTTCCAAGAATCTTCAGAGTCTGGTTTTCTG
This sequence comes from Limnodromus scolopaceus, assembly GCA_028565335.1. NCBI lineage: Eukaryota > Metazoa > Chordata > Aves > Charadriiformes > Scolopacidae > Limnodromus > Limnodromus scolopaceus. Next base: position 131,589,189 of record JAOXNO010000013.1, read on the forward strand.
ATTGCATCAGATGTTTTATTAAGCTCATGGAAGCTACGTAAAAGTCTAGGTTCTACCTCTTCCTTTTCCTGCCTTTGTATAGTGATAAACGCTGTGGGAATTGTTCCATTGTTGCCCGAAAACTGCTTTTTGATTTCTTAAAATAAGCACTGGCAGCAGATGAAAACAGTAACACTGGTGCTCTACCACAGAGATCTTTCACTTCTACAGCTCGGTCTGGATTCATTCAGTCTAATTCATCGATAAAATTGACTTTAATCCAGCCCACCAGCAGGTATGTCTGACCGAGAGAGCGCATTCTGAAGGGTGGCCCTTTCCTTTTCAGGCAGAAGCTGACTGGCCTTACTACTGCCGGGGCAAATCAGCTTGGGTGCTTCCACTTCGTATCACAAAAGCCATCCCCGCGCTCAATGACAAGCATCTTCTGAGCGCTAGAAAGATTTGAAGAATCAAAGGAAGCATAGCCTGTACGACTTTGCCCACTCAGCCTCCCGAGCTATTTTTATTCAGCGTGGCAGCAATGCCAGTTGCCCTTCAGTGTTACATTGCACTCTGGAAGGCGATTTCATCATTTTCTCCTCTGCATGTAGAAATTTCCAATGGCATAAGGTGTGGTTTTGACCACAGCAAGGAAGGGTGCAGCAGACGCAGCATGTGATGTCTTCTAAGGAAACAAGCCATTTTTCATTCTTTCCCATTGCAGAAGGTTGCTCATTAGCCCTCATTCACAACACAAAGTTGTCTGTGAAGTCACAAACCGGTGCTGTTGTCTTTTCATTAATCTGGTGACAGCACCTTGCATTCTAGGCTGGCTGTAGACAGCTTTATCCTGGCGTGACCACCCTTCCGCCTTCATCCCTTTCTACAGGATTTCTCCCCAGCTCTGGCAATTGCAACACATCAGTGCCACTGAAAGTGCTACAAGAGCTTATACAGCACTATCACGGACCTTTTTCTGGGTCACTACATCGCTGTGCTAAGCGTCTCCGCTGCTGTGAACTTATTATATAGGGGTTTTTTCCACCATTTTTGTAACCGACAATTTGCATCTTAAAATCAAACTGACTCAAAAAAATGTCAGCTGCACGTTCTGACAAAGCCACACACATAATTTGACCGGTCAGCCCGGCCTGTTTCCAAGGGAATCGCTGACAGACAAAATCATGACTACCAAAAAGTCGTGTTCTTGATAATGGAATGAAATGTGGAAATCAGCTTTCGTAAGCAACAAGACCAAGAAGATGAAGGTACAGCTGTTCTCAGTGCTAGTAATCTATTTCTGAGAAATCTGTGTGTTTTCTTTCAGGGGATGGGGACTCTTTCTCCTCTGAACTCTGGCAGTGAGATGTAATTAATACTGATGGCCTGAATTCAGTTTGAGTTCCACGCTTTGAAGAATATTCAGGTCAAAACAAGTGGTGGGAAAGAGTTTATATCCTGCTGCCAGCCCAATATAAAAAGATACTTAGAATTTAAAGGCAAACATAGTTTCTGTAATGTTTTGATATAAAATAGGTGGTAGCTCCTCATTGTTTATTCACAGTTGATATCTGTAATAGCACACAATTTGGCACACAATATACAGTTATTTGTACATTTTGAAAGGCTTTTTTACAATGAGTTGCATTATCAACCCAGTTTTGTGTAGTATAGCAATCCTGGGAGAACATTAATCCGATCAGAATCCTTAAGAAGATTGAGTAATGCTAATGCTTACTGAATAGAAATGTTCAGAGCCACATGTGAGATGTATCATTAAAAATGATAAAACATGAAAATAGTAGCTACATTACTGAACTCTGATTTCTGAACTGCAAAGTTCATTTTGTGAGAAATGCCATAAATCAAAATATGATAAACTAGAAGAATTCAGATAAAATTATAATTTTCAATTTTAACTAGTTTAGATCAGTCCAAATTCAAAAGCTCTACTTTGTATTCCTTGTTGTAGCAGACCAAGTCCTTGCATTCCACCTACAAGTAGAGCCTTCCTCTGGCTGTAAATGTAAATGCAGAGATGAATTTTGTAATAATTCCTAATTTTCCTCCATCTTCTACTTCTTCCAAAAAATAAAAATGTATGGCTTGTACAGGTGTGAAGAACAAAAGGAACTTTGCAGAAGCAGTTTACACTCCCTGACTTTGTAGAGTGAAACTCTGATAAGCCTCTAAGGAAATCTTTTCATTATTTTCAATGGGTGTTATCTCACATACCCAAAGTAAACATCTTAAAATACTAAACACACGAAAACCCGTGAACACTTGGTTTTTTTCTCCATTTTCCTATGCTGTTTGAAAATGTTGTCGCCCCACTGCTTGTTTCTGGAGATAATGACCATTTTCCTCTGATAGCAGCAGGTAGCCAACTTCACTTTACCTAAAACCGTCACAGAAAAGCCGTGACAAAGCTAACTTCTGTCACTCGTGTGTTTTAATCATTTGCAGGGAGTGCAGTGATTTGTTCTGAGAGGCAAGCTTGAGGTTTAATTCTTGTTATAATCCAGACTTACACTTAACCCTAAAAAATCCGAAGGTCTTTCGCCCGATAAGTCAGCCTGTGAGAGAATTTCTTGGGAACTGCAGAAGCTGTCACTTAGTGGCAGCTTGACAGAGAAATATAGAGCAAAACAGATTTCTCAGCATCTTACTGTAAGTTACTCCTAGACAGAAATTTAAACAAGCCAACAAACATTTTATCGAAACAAAGCTTAGTTATTTTCCTAGCCAAAAAAAAAAAAAAAAAAAAAAAGGGGGTATGTGTTACGTAGCTATTTCACTGATTTATTAAGTATTTGCAAACCTTGGCAGGTTTCATTACTACCTGGAAACCACATCCAGTTTGGTGACAGATTCACACAGCTGCTGGGATTGCCCAGTCCAATCCACAGTTTTTCATTGGAATGAGAGGCTGGAGGCTTTGGAGCGAGGGCTGGGGTTCGTATCCGTCATTCTTGTTTACGTCCACCCATGGCAAAAATCACGGGTTCACGTGAACGGCTTTTGGACAAAGCCGGATGAAGGTCTGTTGTTATTAATAGGTTTTGTTCTGCAATTTCCTGCTCATTTGGATGGGAAACTTCAGCAAGAGAAACTAACAAAATCAATAGGGTGTTTATTACCTCGTGAGGTGACACTGGGCAGTTTGGCACAGCGCTCAGCCCCAAGCACAAGCCATTTCTGAAAGCCGTGACTTTCCATCCTGGCTCCTGTCCCGTTCGCAACTCGGGGAGCTCCTGTGCAACTTCTCCTTGGCCACTGCTCTACACACAGCACCCACAGCCCCGTCGCATACCCGTACGATATTGGTTTTCCCAATCCGTGAGCATTTTCATGGCACTCTTTATAACTAGGGTAGGAAGTTCTTTCAAAGAGTAAAAGAGGAGCGTGCCGCCGCTGGCTCTCACCCTGAGAAGCAGCATTGCTGGGTTCAAATGAAGAGCTTGGTATAGGATCTCATATGAAGTAAACCTTAGTACTAGAGATGTGGTGTGGGGGGATATGGTGTAGGGGAGAACTTTGTAGAGTAGGGTAGATGGTTGGACTCGACGATCCCAAGGGTCTTTTCCAACCAAAATGATTCTATGATTCTATGATTAGTACGCCCATTACAGGGGTATCTGGTTGAATACCATTTTCAGTGTCTTCACTTTACACATTCAGCAAACAAAAGCAGAGTATGCTGTGGTCTCTAAAAATAGGATACTTCACAGCGTGTCCTTTTAGATTTGAAGGAAAAGTGAGAAGTCGTCGCAGAAGATCAAATCTCACGTCTTCCTGTATTTTACGTTTTTACCTGCAATGAAGGTGAAAGGGATGTGGCTGTTGTTTGGGTTTTATATTTTTTTTAAGTGCAGGGAAGTTAGTTCATTCACATGTATCGGGGCAGCATTAATAAATTCATCAGAGAACCCAATGGAATAGCTCGCATACATAAAATTACTCAAGCATTTGAACGTTCGTGTGATAATAGTCGATACCAAGGTACACACTAGCATTTCTCACAAAACATATTTTCTATTCTTCCTTTCAGCTGTACTTAGAGGTAAGGTTAGATCCTTTTCCCACAGCTCTCTCTTAGCATTTATTCTTAGCTACTCCTCTCTTTTTGTTTCTGTTTTTCCCCTCCGTAGCTCAGTTTCATAAACCGATTTCCCACCTTGTCCTTTGCCAACACTTAGTGCACCGGTACATTAAGAATGTTTTATGTTCTAACAAGATGTAACTTTTTGGTTCAGACGTCAACTGAAAATTTCACAGCTTTAGGGTTCTGTGTAGAGATAATAATCTAATGATGTTTTGACTTCGGTATTTATATTGTCTCTACCTAAATCCTCCCTTGCAATTATGTTCTGTTCTTGATTCCCAACGGTGTAAGCACATTCTCCCAGTCCTGGGCAATGGGTGTAATTTAGGATTCCGGACATGAGCAGGTTTATTTTGAAGAAGAAAACATTGAATTCATTGAATTAGGACTTTGGACATAAAAGCTTGACATAAGTGCATGCAAAAAGCCACTTGTCACCACAACTTGGTTCATTATTTCCACATAATAGGTTTCCCCCTGTAACGGTCACGCAACAGACGTCTCAGTCCTGTGCAGGACCAGCTCACCCTATAAATTCTGAGCTGTGGCCACATTGGGATATTTGGACTGAGAAGCGTCTGATACTGCTCACATGTTGGATAGCCACTATCTATTATTTTAGGAACAGAAGGAGTCTCTAAAAAGCTGGGAGAAAAGAAGACTGAGATGGTCATGTGCAGAATGTGATCCAGGAGATAGCACTGCTGAGGCACTTAGACCTTGCGGGTGATTACTCTGGGGCCAGAGGCAAGCTCTGCAAGTCTGGGATTCCCGAACTGCATCGATCGCTGTGGGAAGCCTCCTTCTCTCTACTTGAGCCAAGGCACGCCATTATATATAGTTCTTCTCTCTGCAAAAACCCCACCGTGCATTAACCCTCTCCGTAGTTGAGATGATAGAGAGGTGATAACCAAGTGCGTTGTCACCTCTGTAGACTGGGTACGGAGAGCAGCATGAATTTCCAGAATCTCTTCTGCCTAAAAAGCTAACCGCTGGCAGGGTTCTGCGTGGCCTTCTCAACGTGAGGGCTCTGCATTGGGCCAGGTGAACTCACAGAGGATCTCAGAAGCAAGAATCTTTTGGCTGCTGGGAACTTTTTAAAGGAGAAATTTCTAACTTGCTGACCTTGGTGGGCAGGACTCTAGAGAGACCATGGGGGTTATTCTCCTGTATCTTCCAAACAGTGCTGCCATCTCCTGCCGAGGTTTGGTCCTCAGAGGAATAGCGAGTGCCTTGCTTCATGACCAGCTGGTGGCTGACGGCTTTGATTAGTTTATAAACCTCTTTTAAATCCTTTGCTTGCGCAGTGTTGTACTGAGTCATGCTGGTGAGCTTCTGGTGCTGCCGCCTTGCAATACTCTTCCCTGTGTCCTGGTGACAGGCTTCCAGTGCGAGTTGCCAGAAGTTCACCCCGTGGTGCGATGGCCATCGCGTAAGTCGCGAGAAGGTAGTTCGCAAGACTAACGGAGCGTATTTGCAAACAGGTACCTCGGTGTGAAGTCAGGATGATGACCGCTGACACGTTCACATGTAAAGAGGAAGGCACGCTAGCGCGTAACGGGGAAACAGCACCTGGAGTTGCAAAGACCAGACAAGTAAAGGCCAGGTTGTGAGATTGCTCAAAACTTCATGGAATACGGTTGATGAACCAGTACGTTAGCCTGGAATGAGGCAGCATGTACACAAATATTTCCCTAAAGTTGTGAGACTTGACTAAAATGCCCTTGCTGACATTAGATTTACGCTGTGAAGGGCTTTATTCCCTTTTATTTTATATCATGTTATAATAATTATTATTATTTATATTTATGCCCATTTATGCAATAGACGTAATTCCATTGAATCATGGAATTGTCAGAGTTGGAAGGGACCTTCTAGAGATCATCCAGTCCAACTCCCCTGCCAAAGCAGGGCTGCCCAGAGCACATCACTCA
>JAOXNO010000013.1:131600261-131612937 GCA_028565335.1 Limnodromus scolopaceus
TTTTTTTTTTTCCCTTTTTTTTTTTCCCTTTTTGTTTTTTCCCCCTGGTTTTTTTCCCCCTGTTTTTTTTTCCTTTTTTCCTGTTTTTTTTTTTTCCCTTTTTTTTTTTCCCCTTTTTTTCCCCCCCCTTTTTTTTTCCCTCCCTTTTTTTATTTTTTTGTTTTTAACCTTGAGATGCCACCTGCGCCTGAGCGGCGCCACGCAAGGTTTTTTGCCTGGAGCATCTCCTGCTTTCCCTCCTGTCGTTCCTTTACTTGGGTCGCAGAGCAAGGAAGAGGGGAGGACGGGACGGGGCACTGCTCCAGCAGGACCGGGTGGTCTCTAAGAAGGATCCCCCCCCCCTCCCCCCCCGGTAAAACCCCCAGCCTCAGGGACTGGAGGGTCCCTCCCATGGTCCCCAGGTGGGATTTCCCCTCGTCTGCGTTGCCAGCACCAGCAACCCGCACAGGTGGTGCGTGATGCTGTGTGCTGCCATGCACGTTATTATGGAATGATGTGGGGTTGGAAGCGACCTCTGGAGATCGTCTACTCCAACCCTCTGCCAAAGCAGGTCCACCCAGAGCAGGTTGCACAGGAACACGTCCAGGTGGGTTTTGAGTGTCTCCAGAGAAGGAGACACCACCACCTCCCTGGGCAGCCTCTTCCAGGGCTCTGCCACCCTCAAAGTGAAGAAGTTCCACCTCGTGATTAGATGGAACTTCTTATGTTCAAGTTTGTGCCTATTCCCTCTTGTCCAGTCTGTTCCCTCTTGTCCTACCGTAGTAGCATTGCGTTAAAACATCCCGGTTTCTAGAGTGAGGGTTGTCACGTCTGTCCCCCTCGAGCTTCACTCCTTTTCTCACTGACCTGCTCAACGCTGTCTTGCAGGACCTGCTCACTGGCATGAGCACTTCCCCATCGCCAACGGGGAGCGCCAGTCCCCTATTGCCATTAACAGCAAGTCGGCCAAGTACGACTCCTCTCTGAAGCCCCTCAGCTTCAGTTACGATGCCGGCACGGCCAGGAACATCGTCAACAACGGGCACTCCTTCAACGTGGAGTTTGACGATTCTTCCGACAAGTCAGGTGAGACCTCATCTTTGTGCGCACGGGTAGAGGTGGGAGAAGCTGCTGCTAAAACCTCTGCTGAGGTCTTAGGGTTGTTTTTTTTTAAAGACCAAAAAAAGACCAAAGCGTTTTGGCTTCAGCAAGGTCAGGATTGAGCCCGTAAGGATTGAGCAGCCCACACAGCTCCTTGAGGCTAAAAGCTGAGCTCCTGTTAGAAGAAAACTAAGCCTCTCTGGGCAGTTTGGAGCTCTCCTGCTCTAAACTCCAGAGAAATTAATTGCTTTGTGTTTGTTTAGATCAGAAGGGTTTGGATAAAGGCTCAGCTGTGGAGTGAGGAAAAAAAAATAAAAAATTAACTATTTGACAAGAACAATTTTAGGCATATCTCATCACGAGCTATCAACCAAACGGTTAAAAGAAGAGGTGAAATACATCATAGGAAGAAATCGTCCTTAGAATAACAAAGGATTGCAGTTCACAACTTGAAGTGGAAATAGCTTGGAAATAGTTTCTTTGGTTATCAAAATATTGTTTCATATTTCTGAAGCCAGTCTGCTCCCAGGTTAGTACAGGAACAGAGGAATGATCAGAAAATACCTCTTTGTCCTTTCGCAATTTAAACAAGTATCGTCCCTGACATTTCTCGACGCTGGGCTTTCTAGATAAAGATAATATAGCTGACACGTTCCTACAAAGTTTGCTAGCAGGCGGTCGTTCCACAGCATCTTACTGTTCCTCCTGGTGTATGGTGAAATGAAGCACCGAATCCTGCAGCCCCTTTACTAATCCTTACTGAAAGGAATGGCCGCGTTGATGGACAGTTGCAACAAGGGGTTTGTAGCTTCTCTTTAATTGTGGTTTTTCAGCTGGCTGAATTTGCAGAAATCATCACCCTGCTACAATGAATGTGCCTCTATTTTTAATTTAGACAGCAAAACCTCTCCCATTGTAAGTCACTGCCTTCTCTAGGCAGTGCCTGATTTAACTTGCTTGAGCAAGTGCCCTATTTTTCCTAAGCTTTTTGTTAGCAATGCCATTTAGGGAATGGTGCTGAAAACAAAAATAATAAATGCCTACTAAAAATGGGGGGGGGAGTACTAAACAGGTATACTATTACCTGTTTGCAGGTAATAGTATAACAGTATAAAATGCAGTATAAAAGTATAACAGTATAAAATGCAGTATAAAAGTATAACAGACATTCAGTATTGCACTAAGAACTTGACTTTGTATTTTAATTACAGTCTTTGTACTGAACCGTATTAAGTGGTCAGCTCTAAGTGTTTGCAGTTGTATAAGCACACGTGGGTCCGTGTATCATTTAGAGCATCTGTATTAGTATTTGCATGGTTTAAAGGAAAAAAGGAGGAAGGTACTCTGACTTCTTGGTGTTTATTTTTCTCAGTGCGTTTCCAGCACTGAGGAGCGGAAGGAGCTGAACGCGTGTTCATTTCAGGGTCATGTGGAATAAGGTAAATGATTCAGAGTACAAAAAAAAAAAAAAAAAAAGGATTATCTTTTCACCAGACGCACGCGAGTCTGCTGCTGCTGAGCTCTAAGGGAACAGGTTCAGGTCTTCACAGTAAAACAAAACTATTATGCATTCACTTAGTTTGTGCATAAGTTTGGAAAGACTGCGAAAAAACAGGTTGCGTTTGGCAAGTCGGGAGGAAAAAATGGCAGGAACGTGTAATAATCGAAAGAAATGCCTGTAGGAAGGATGCTTTTTCTGAGAAAAGTCAGTGCAGAACCAGAACATCTGTGACAGGGATCCTCTGACAGATAAGCAGTGACACAGCTTTCAGAGTGGGAGGGTAGGAGATGCAAGTAGAAACATTCTCAGTAGCTCTATTAGTGAATCAGAAGCTGATTATTCTTTAGGAGAAAAAAAAAAAGGCATTAAACAGATCTCTATGAGGCCGGGTAAGGGTGGATCCTTCAGTATCACATTTACTATTGAAAATTAAAGTGCATAGAATCTACCTGGCAGCGCACTTAATGGCTTCATTTGTATGCAGTTAACTAGGTAACCTACTTTCCTTACACAAAATAGAGCTGTCTGGCTTGACTGTGCTTGATTCACCCCTCTTTCTGAATTTGAGATTATCACGCGTGTACCAAAGTCTTGGTTAGACATCACGCAACAGCCAGAAGAAGAAGAAAACTATGTGAAATTCTGTGACTGACGGAAGACAATGAAGCAATGGAACAAAACCTTGTAAATACTCCCCACAGGCTGTAGTGCGTGCTCGTTCCCGGATGCGGTGATGAATTATCTGGGGTAGTGGGTGCAAAACGAAGCAACAGGATCATTGCGGGCAATTACTCATGTTGTGAAGATTATTCACAAAGAAAGAAGTAGATCCATTCATTAAGTGTCTTCAGGCTCATAACTAATGACACTTAAGTAAATGGAACAGCAGTTCGAGGTATTAATGTCTGTTTGACTCCTGTTCTTCAGGGTATGCAAAATGAGCTCTTGCAATAAAAAATAGAGGTAGTAATGGTATAATAAAAATAGGTAAGAAAGCCAAAATACATGTTTAGATAAAACTCTTTGAAAGGAGCTGTTCCTTATTTCTTTGATTCAGAAAATATGTGCTGTGAATATAGTTGATCACAATTAACAACAAGTAGATACCAGAATAATCAAAACTTTGATATAAAATATTTTTTCCCCCAAATAAAAGGCACTTCCTCCCAAACGTATATTTGTTATGTTATTTGTGTGCATACAAAACCATGTAGTATAAAGCTTCTGTCCATATCAGTAAAAAACTAAAAGAAAAAAATAGGATTTCCTAAAATGATATCCCATCTATATTCTTTAGCATAGTAAGGATGTAAAATAAAAGTTTAACTTTGTAAACAAAAATAATCTATGTGCAATTTACATGACTAATGTATCTGCGCAGGAGAGAGTGCTTTCTTATCTGCTTTCAGAAGATCTCTTTACTAGTAGGTGGAGCTTTATAGACATAACTCTTGATTTGGGTTGTATTTATGCCTATGACCTATGCGGTTATCTCTTACGATGATGTCTTATTGGAGAAAGGATGTTGAAGTCTTTGTGACTGATAGCTTCGGAACCTGACTTGGTTTTATTTCCTTGTTAATTTTATTAGATATGCTTAGATGTTACTAAGCGTGCTTAGAAAAAACCTCTTCTTAAGCCATCACCCCCAATACTCCCAAATGGAAATTTCAATTCTTGTAGTACAACCTTTGAGTTTCTTGGGCTACGTGACGGCCGTTATATTCCAGAATAAACTTCTAAAGGCTCAGTCAGTTCCTGAAGTGCATCCCTTTCATATCTCACAGTTGCCAGTTGGTAGAAATGATGTACAGAAGGAAAATTCTCGAGCCAGCATTGTTTATGAACACTTGTTTAAGAGCACTTTTTTTGTTTGCTAAAATTCCAGGATTTTCTCTTGGCTAAAATAACGCCTTCTGTCTTGTTTCCTTGAAGTCTTTAGGAATGTGTTCTTGGACTTGTATGCAGAAAGCAAAAAAGTGAACTTCCTCTTCCAGTTGTTACTTCAGTTCTCTTCTCCTTCAGTTCTTGCAGTTGCCTTCTTAGTGGTCATGTCCACTGTCTTTATTAATAATGGTGAAAGTTCAAGTATTTGTAGGCATTCATCTTTAAAATTTCTATAACTTTAAAAGCAATAATTTGTTATGATGACAGCATCACGAGGAATAAAACTAAAAATGCAGGTTCATCCACTCTGGTATTGTGGGATCTGACCCTCCCCATATGAGTGAAGAAAATGGTGCTGATGCTGTTAAATTACAGTGATGGACCTTATTTTAGGAACTTTATAGCAAAGGAGTGTCTCATTAAGGGTACTAATTTTATCATGTAAGCGCTTTATAGTCTGCTGTAAAGATAAGCATAGACTTTCAGGCACTTTAAAAGACATAAGTAAACAGCAGCTTCTCAGAGCTGTAAAACCACAGGAAGTGACTCGCATCAAGAAGGCCTCAAGACCCCAAAAGAAGACTTTTGCAGTGTGCTTGCAATGTCTCCTCTGGGTAACTGTCCCAGAAGACTTTTTCAGAATTCACCTAAAACCTGAAATTCAAATGGGGAATTCTCACAGCAGTAGGCACTGTATGAGTATTTTCTAATCATGTGTGTGATGGGCTTAAAGGAAGAACTGGCTGCTCGTAGCTGGGATGGGCATACTCTTCACTGGGTAAAAAAGCTTCCAAATGGCCCAGAGACGTGTGGTGAATGGAGTCAAAGCCAGTTGGTGGCCGGTCACAAGTGGTGTTCCCCAGGGCTCAATATGGGGCCAGTCCTCTTTAATATCTTTGTTAATGGTCTGGACGAGGGGATCGAGTGCACCCTCAGTAAGTTTGCAGAGGACACCAAGTTGGGCAGGAGTGCTGCTCTGCTAGAGGGTAGGAAGGCTCTACAGAGGGATCTGGACAGGCTGGATGGATGGGCTGAGGCCAATGGGATGAGGTCCAATAAGACCAAGTGCCGGGTCTTGCCTGTGGGTCACACCAACCCCCTGCAGTGCTCCAGGCTGGGGGCAGAGTGGCTGGAGCTGCCTGATGGAAAAGGACCTGGGGGTGTTGGTGGACTGTCGGCTGAATATGATCCAGCAGTGTGCCCAGGAAGGCCAACAGCATCCTGACTTGTCTCAGGAATAGTGTGGCCAGCAGGACTGGGGAAGTGTTTGTCCCCCTGTACTCATACTGGCAAGGCTGCACCTTGAGCGCTGTGTTCAGTTTTGGACCCACTTTACAAGAAGGACATTGAGGGGCTGGAGCGGGTCCAGAGAAGGGCAATGAAGCTGGTGAAGGGTCTGGAGAACAAGTCTGATGAGGAGAGGCTGAGGGAGCTGGGGTTGTTCAGCCTGGAGAAAAGGAGGCTGAGGGGAGACCTTCTCGCTCTCTCCAACTCCCTCAAAGGAAGGTGTAGTGAGATGGGGAGTGGTCTCTTCTCCCAAGTCACAGGCGACAGGACCAGAGGAAATGGCCTCAAGTTGCACCAGGGGAGGTTTAGATTGGATATTAGGAAACATTTTATTCAGTGAAAGTGTTATCAAGCATTGGAACAAGCTTCTTAGGAGAGTGGTTGAGTCACCGTCCCTGGAGGTTATTTAAAAGACCTGTAGATGTGGTGCTGAGGGACATGATTTAGTAGTAACTTGGCAGGGCTAAGGTAACAGTTGGACTTGATAATCTTAAAGGTCTTTTCCAACCAAAACGATTCTATGATTCTAAGTCAATCAGCAATTAATTTATTCCATAACAAGAATATTATAATAACATATTTTAGCTATAAAACGTGACAGAAGTGAATTGCAACTATGGCGTAAGGCTCTAGAGACATTAAGAAATGTCCTGGTAACTTCTCCGGTGGACGAGTCTCTTAATGAGCTAAAGATAATATTGAAATCCAATACAGAGTCCCAGATAAATCTGATACTTTTTGCAGATACTCAATCATAGTGGAACTTAAAATTATGAGGAGACCTAGGGAAATGAAAATACTGTATTGACCTTGGAAACTAGCACCCCTTGGGACACTTTCAATAGTTGTAATCAAATATGTTGCCGAATATAATTGTAAATATGAATGAGGAGGCTTTAACTGTCTTGAATTATGACTTGCTGTAAACAAACCGATTTGTTTTGTTATATTTGTTATTCAACATCATTAGCACTACTCGGTTGGCAGTGTGTTGCTCTGAATCTTCTGCCACTGTTGCTCTTTTCCTGTATTTCTGCCTCAGCAGGTAAACTGAGGGAGAAACATGCAGGTCGGTTGACCTTAAGGCACGATTTTTAATCCAAGTCACTGCCACTGGACTATTTTTAGGGTTCTGAGCTCTGAAGATGTAACATTAGCTATGCCAGTGTATTATTGCTTGTTAGCAGTATACAGTCGTGGATTAAAGGTCCACAATACAGTGTAACCTAAAGTAATGTGCTGACTCTTCTGGATCGTAAGTCAGGGAACTAACTGCTTACAGCTTACAGCATTCAGGCACCTGCCCGCGTGTCGCAGGTATTTTGGGCACTGCTTGACTAGAAAGTCAGAGGTCCCAGAGGGTGTCTGATCATTAAGCCATTTCCCTAGTGAGCTGGGGTCACCAGAAGCTGCAAAGGCTATGAAAGCCTATTCTCGAGGCGACTCGAGAATAGTTCTGGTGCTTCAGGAACTGGAAGGGAAGATGAGAGGGCTTGAGATCAGCCCTGCATGCTTCAAGCCTTCATTTCTTTACAGAGCCCAAAAGTGCCCCTCTTTGCTTATATCAACTTTTTTTTTTTTTTTTAACATGCAACAAGCAGAAGTTTGGCATGGATTGGGTGTTTAAGAATCCTGTCAACTTCCTTCTCCCCTTCCAAATCCCTCCTCTAGAGGTGCTTTTAGTGCAAAACCAGGAGAAACTAGTCAGCTGTTATCAGGTGGGGCTATGTGGAAAAGACATAATGTTTTTTTAAGATATAATGAAGCTGTGTGCCAGATGTCACCGTGACTACTCTTCCCAGCTGGTGGATTTGTTCGTTTACTTGTGAGCAGCAGTCCCTCATGCCTACACCTTAAGCCTGTTCATCCTTCATTAGATCTCAACGTGGTATGAGCACCGTGTCCCATACACACTTGTCAGTTCTGTAAGCAGCCACTGAGACAAGTGTTGTAGCTATTACCATCAGAAATTAATCCAATTGTGACTTCTAAGAGAATTTTAATACTTACAACTGTATTCCTTCTAAGTCGTTGTCAGCTCATACAGCGTGAAACACGAGGTTTGAAGGCCCATCAGGATCTCAGCACAGCACCTCGCCACTCTCAGAATCTCCATTTAAGAGACTCCATGAGAAATAAATGCCGTCGGTCCCAGGGAGTGGGAGGAAAATTAAGAACCTAAATGACTAAATCCTTCGGCAGGTCAGAGTCTCTCTGGCTGCTACCCAGTGGGAATGAAATAGTTCAGCTGAGGTGAATGGGAATCACTGAGCCGCTGCCGATAGGCACGTCTGCAGACCTGCTGCCTTTTGGCAGATGTTTCATTCTGGTCTATCTCTGTGGAACACCCTTGTTGCCTTATCAGGCTAACCCTCTACCAAGGTCAGAGTAGGGTGGGTTTTTTTTTCTTCTGAGATACCAATTACGTAGTTTTGTGTTTTTTTTCTTGGTGAAACCCATTGCAGATGGTTTTTTTTTTTGGCAAGTGTGATCCCTACAGTCAGATGCTTGCGTGCGGTCTTGCTCTCTTGCCTGTCATGATACAGCGTCCTGGGAGGAATGTCTGAAAGAGATAGCATAAAGAAGGAAACGTCTCACAAAATGTGACGCCACGTACTCCACGTGTCGCAGACGTGACAGCTTACCCTAACTGAACTCTTTAGCCTCTCAGACAGGGAAGCCCATCCTTGCATAAGAAGACAAGGCTAATCCCTGAGCATCCCCATAAGAGCCTCTCTTGTGCCATTAATAGTGCATGCTGCTCAAGATATTATTTTTTTCCTCAAGTAATGCTTCATCTACTTTGTCTCCTCAAGGCCTGTTTTCTGTCATACAGATGTCTGTGTATACACAAAAGCTTACAAAACATTAACATTAATATATATACTGTACATATATTTACATATGCTCATACCGACAAGGTCCTGTACACTTGCGTGGCTACTGTAGGCTGAAACAAAACCATGGCTCTCTTTGTGCCAAAGCAATGTGTGTGCAAGAGGGCTGTCCTCAAAGGTCGATGCTTGAAATGACCTGCTGCTAGGTTTTGGTTTGGTGGAACCTCAAACAGAACTAAATTTCTTAAGTTTTTATCTCTGGCCGTCCGTCATGCTGTACTGAACACTTTATTTCAGCTGCTGGAAGAGGCTTTGCTGTCAGTGGTTTCCATTTGAAGAACGTTTTCTCTTTCTGCACTTTCTCAGAGTAACAAACTTTAGAGAGGTATTCTTCTTACCCCCCTAATTTGTATGAAAGGAAGGACTTCATTCTAACTCATGAAACGATCTTGTAGTTCAGCCGTTTTGATTACTTCTTTGATAGGTTTATTGCCTTGATGAGATTTATTAGTCTCCTGCTCTGTGTAGAGAGAACATCCTGTGGGTGGTAAGGAACTAACAGTAATTCCACAGTATTACTGCCAAAAATTTGGTGTGGATGCTGCCACTTCCTGAAAAAAAAAAAAAGGTATGAAGTGGTCCACAGTATTTTTTTTACAGTGGGAAAGGTAACTACCTGGTGACTTGTCTTTACATAGAAGAGTGAAGCGTGGCCTCGGTAAACATCTGTCCCAGCTGCAGGGAAAGGGTCTGTGAGTTCTGTGTTTCCAAATAGCCCGAGAAAGTGTAACAGAGACAAATTGAGTTCAACTTTTTTATCCAAGAAATCCCACAGACATAAATGGAACGGTTTTTGGGGGGTTCTTTGGCTTTGGAAATTAATGCTGCTAATACTTATATTCACCTAATTTAGAAAACGTTGTGGGATCATTTAATAGCAGTGCAATGTAGTTGCTGGATGTCACTAGTGTAACTTCTCCAGTAGAGTGTAGAAGGTTGAAAACAGTTACCACTTCTTAATCGAAGCGAAGTAGCTCCAAATTTGTCTCGTCGCAACCTTTCAAATAACTGTCCAGTAGAGAGGAAAAAAAAAAAAAAAGGAAAAGTTGCACTTTCAAGCTGTGACCTCGTGGGCTGGTACACATTTATGGAGACCAGGTTACTGATGGAGATGGAGTTGAGTAGGATGAACCTCTAAGAACACCATCCCGGGTTGGATGGTGCTGGCTTCAGCTTGCATCTGAAGCTGTGCTGTATAGCAAATACGTATGTATTTCCAGGCTGGTGTACGCTAATGATGATTTCAAAAGGAAGGGAGCTAAGGATGAGATGCTCAGATATGGATCAGAATTTCCCCGTCCCTCAGAAAAAGGGGATGGGAAGGTTGGACTTCTGTCATCTGTGTAGCCTGAATTGGTTCGTGGCACACAGGACAGGGAAGCTCCCAGTGTGAATGTTGCTCTGATTCTCAACTTTTACTTGGCAAATGCTGGCAGCATTTACTCATGGTTTAAGAAGCTTACACGGGGGGGAAAAAAAAAACCAAAACTGAAGCTCTAACATTTCTACTTTGCCTTTTAAGTTTTAATTTAAAATTTTATTTCTTTGAAAACGCTGAGAAGTATTAAAAAAAATAACTGCTTAATGTAGGCTAGAAGAAGGAAGAGCTGTTCTGTAATTAAGCCTGCTGAATTTGTATTCATTTACACTAATCTAATTATTACTTTCTTTGAATGCTCTGCTGTGAGTCAAAATAAGCTAGTGCTGGATTTGAGAACCACAGAATGAAAAAAGTAAGCAAATACCGCAAAGAGATTTTTCTGCATCTTTTGAGTTTTACGAGACTGTAGCAAACTGTACAGAAATAACACTGCAAATGGATTTGAGAAGATTGCATGGTTCTGCTTTTCAGCATGCTTTCCATCGATTAATAATGGCAAACTAATCTGTGCTGCGCTAGTGCTTTCTGGGGTTGAGGAATGGTGGAACCTCAGTCCGTTTGTACCTGCAACGAGCAGCAGGTCCATCAGCCAGAGGAACTGAAACCGAAACATTGCAGCTCCATGGCATCATTTTTAAATGAAACACGATATTGTGTGGATTAAATGGTTTTTGCATCTGTAAAGACATAGCAACCAATTACTTCATTTTCAGAAGGAGCTAATGCACGTTCGCAGTCGCCATTCTGAAAAAAAGTGTTCTGATGTGTAGTCCTGTACTCGAAACAGTTACGCCTCTTGGCAACTAGCACATGCAGAAACATAAAAGTAGAATAAGATATGTTCCTGTTTAATTGCTTTAAGTAGCCATTCTTCTTTGTATCGCATAGTTTGGCAGTAGGTAGGGCAAGTCTTGGTCTGTTGGCTGTTCAGTGTATCGGAAATTACAAATACCGCAGTGGAACATACATTGACATTTTTGAAACAGAAGTCTCCCAACATGTATTTCTAAATATACTTACCAAAGAAGGAGCCCCAGGCAAATGCTAAATTTGTCCACTGAACCCAAATTTTGCATGTGTAAGGCACACCAGCGGAAGCTAATGTGTTTTATAAAAAATCTTATATTTAACTTTCACATATTCCAGTTTTTTTAGTCAAATCCTTTTCACCGCTTTGAGTTCCCCATTGCCAAGTATCCACGGCCATTGTTGGCCATGCTTGCCTATAATCAGAATTATTCAGACCTGACCTTTTCCTATCTGCACTTGATGTATATTTTCCACCCATGCACATGCTGTGGTAGCGTCTAGACAAATTGCAGACCGAAAGGGAAGCATCTTTACTCCACGGAACCATTTTGTTTGTGGCACCCAACACGGAGCACACTTATATGTAATAGCTGATGGCAACACTTTTCTGTCACTTTATTTTATGTGTATATATTTATGTGTATATATATAGAGAGAGAAATTGATCTCTAAGATACATAACACTTCAAATTACATTTTAAAGTATTTTTTTTGTCTTTAAATAGTTGCATTTTAAATGTTTAATTGTGAATTTGAGATGCTTAGAAAAAAAAAAAAAAGAAAAGAAAAAAAAAAAGACCAAACCAGCATGAAACCTTGCTCTAATAACTTAGATAAATAGCTCTATTTAATGGAACTATTTGTTATTGTTCTGTGCTTTATGCCGCGCTGGAGGAGACGTTGCCTGTGCCTTGAGCATTTTGCAGCAACAGGGCTTGGTCCTGCGTCTCGTGGTGGTGGGTGGCCACAGTTTAAGCAGGATTTGCAGGATAAAGGCCTAAATGGGTAAAGTGTCTAAAATGAAGGGGCAGAGTAAGTGAAAGTTGATTTGGTCTCCGAGTGTACTTTCATAGAATAACTCTATTCGGGCCTCTTATAAAGCCTGTTCTTGGCCGTTTATTCATTTTGTGACAGAAAAGTTACATCATTAGCTCTCCCCTTGTCACCTGTAATAGCAGCATGCCTGTTAAAATTGCTGATGGGACACTCACTGTAGAGTCACTTAGGGTTTTATATGTCTCTTGTTGATGTTGGCGTATTGCAGCAATGCACCCTGGAGGGTGGTCTGGAGTAGCATGGCAGCATGCAGAGCAATGAACTCTCGTTCGCTGGGAAGACTTGAGATGGACGTTCCGGCCTGAAGTGGGACTGGAGGGCAACAGGTTATGGGGGGTGCTAATGGGGTCTCTTTGCTTTGCAGTGCTGCAAGGAGGAGCGCTGGATGGAGTCTACAGGCTGGCACAGTTTCACATTCACTGGGGATCCTGTGAGGGCCAAGGGTCTGAGCACACCGTGGATGGTGTGAATTATGATGCAGAGGTAGGATGTGCTTTACCTTCTCTAGTCACGGAATCAGGGAATTGTCGGAGTTGGAAGGAACCTCTAGATATCATCTGGTCCAACTCCCCTGCCAAAGCAGGGTTGCCCAGAGCACATCACTCAGGACGGCATCCAGGCGGGGATTGAAGATCTCCAGAGAAGGGGACTCCACGACCTCCCTGGGCAGCCTGTTCCAGGGCTCTGGCACCCTCACCCCAAAGAAGTTTTTCCTCATATTTGAGTGGAACTTCCTATGTTCCAGCTTGAGCCTGTTGCCCCTTGTCCTATCGCTGG
>JAOXNO010000013.1:131632948-131643311 GCA_028565335.1 Limnodromus scolopaceus
AACCCCTCCAGGGATGGGGCATCCACAGCTTCTCTGGGCAACCTGTTCCAGTGCCTCACCACCCTCACAGCAAAGAAGTCCTTCTGAATATCTAATCTAAATCTCCCCTCTTTCAATTTAAAATGATTACCCCTGTTCCTATCACTACACTACCTGACAAAGTGTCCCTCCTCATCTCTCCTGTTGGCCTCCTTTAAGTGCCGAAAGGCTGTTATAAGGTGTCCCACTAGCCTTCTCTTCTTCAGGCTGAACAACCCCAACTCTCTCAGCCTTTTCTCATAGGAGAGGGCCTCATTTTTGTGTCCCTCTGCTGGACCCGTTCTAACAGGTCCGTGCCCTTCCTGTGCTGATGGTTTGTTTGCCCAAACAGGCAAACCAATTGCCCAAACAGCCAAAAAATACTGTTTGTTGCCGAAACAGGCAATAGAAAACATTTTTTTTCTCATTTTACTTTTTGGCAGCCTCTTCATCACTGCCAACTAATATTTATAAGAGCATTCAACATTAATTCAGATCTATGGTGGCAATTCCTGAGGTGGGACAGGGACTGAGTTTCTGATCCAGAATTCATTAGAGTAAGTAGACTTGTGTCCTCACCCTGCATGAACATGGAGAGAGCTTTAGCTTCTGCTTTCTTGAGGTGAACATAAAATCAATTTCTTACAATACCCTTTTCCTCCAGAGTCCCATTCAGACGTCATGGCGAGTGAAGGTTTCCAAGTTTAGGTCCTTCCACTAGTACTACACTAACTTAACACCGGTTTCCAGGTTTTCATTTGAATGTAGCGGAAAGTTGTGGTGGGAGTAAATTACTCTCTGCAAAATCGAGCATGATGAGGCACGCAAAGGGCTTTTGAAAGGGCTTTGAATCATCTTAGTCATCTTCACGCTTTCCCCACTGTTTGGCAAATGGTACAAGACGGCTCTCGTTTCTGAAGGTCTGCTGCAGGCTGCCTGGTATCGCCTCTGATTCAGCCTCCTTTCTGCAGAGACAGTTTTTTGCAACCTACACACCAGGGAGGCTGTGAAACACTCAGTCTCCGAGCCCTGAAGTTGAGTGGCAATTTTCAGAACCATATCACTACGGAAATCATTAAAAATCTCAGGTACGTTGCCAAGGTTTTGCTTAATTTTCCTATAGGGGAAAAAAAAAAAAAAACAAACCCAAAAAACCCCCACCAAACCCCCCCTAACCAAGGTCAATCAGCCTGGTTTTGCCTGCATTTCTATTTATCTTTCATATCCAGCAGTGGTGAGAATGAATGGTAGAACCAGTAGCTCTGGAAACCACAACCATCAGGCTAAGTGAGACCTGACTAACAGTATCTCAGGGTATAACAACTTAACTCAGTAGTATGGTAAACTTAATTTATAGGTGGGGTTTTTTTTTCTGTGTCAATTTTTTTGCAAATAAAACTCCAAAACATAAACCATTACATAGGGCATAAATGTATGCTTTTTTTTGAGGTAAGTCCAGGCAACCAGCTCTCTAATGATCATAATGCTTCCACCTGTTTTTCAGACCAAGAAAAAAGGGTTGTTCTTTGGATGCTTCAAATAAAGTAGATATTCTGATTATGGCAAAATGGATGAATACAAAACATATGGAGCCATTTTGGTCCAGTTATAAACGAAAGTATCACTCAGTGGCTTACAGTGAATTTACTAGGATGCATTCATCCACAACAGTGTTCTGGAAGTGCTTATTAGTTTGATTGCGTTAATATTTCATTTTGGTTTTGCCAGATGGAGGTTCAGGCATGCAAGATTTTCTGAAGCATACATGGGATACACCACAGAGAGGACTGAGCCCCTAACTCCATGGTTCATTGGAACAGAAAGGTCTTGCCAGCCACAGGAGTGAGAGGGAACTGTGGTGTTTTAATGACAGGGTTTGTACTCATGTTCAGAACGAAACAGAGCTGCTGTTGCGACTTTCAGGAGAATAACACTCATAGTACTTAATTAATTTACTAAAACCCGCAATTACTGGATACCAAAGTTTCGTGATACTGTCAATGCAACTTTTCTTCTTTGACTTAGTACATAAAAGAAGATATACATGCCCATCCTGTCTACAGTAGCTCACCATATAATTGTAAGTCTTACTT
This sequence comes from Limnodromus scolopaceus, assembly GCA_028565335.1. NCBI lineage: Eukaryota > Metazoa > Chordata > Aves > Charadriiformes > Scolopacidae > Limnodromus > Limnodromus scolopaceus. The sequence goes on from JAOXNO010000013.1 coordinate 131,635,060, forward strand.
AAGTCAGCACAAAAATATCTACTCCTAGAAATGGAATGATCTTGGAATAAAAAGAGCAACACTACTTATTTCAGCTCAAACGAACAGAAAGGGCATTAAATAACTCCATTTTTTTCTAGTGTTGTTCATTACATTTGTTTGTAAATTCCTAATATACTGGGCATTCATATAAATATGCTCCAGATACTTTGATTATTTTTTTTTCATATGTATTACAAGTTACACTTTTGAGGTCCCTATTCTCCCAGTCTGGAATTTTAATTATTCTTTTTATTGACCTCAGAATGCCTATTATCTGCTTTAGGCAGTCTCTACAAAGGTCAGCCTCACATTCAATCAAATTAACACCTTTTGTCCTGTTTTGAAATTTAGAACACTTACATCCTAAAGACAGCTATGATGTAATCTATCCTTAGGTAATCTGCCAGTGACCAGACCCTCTACATCCGTTATCTTTGGGGAGTAGAGAAGGGTGAAAGGGAAGTTGTTTCCTTCTGGAGCCTGATTCCACCAGAGCTTCTCGTACACAGAGTGTGGGCCATCCCTTGCCACTGGCTATCAGGCAGAACAGAAGCAGATGTCGGAGAGCTCTGTTTCACAACCAACCACACATTATAAACTAAACTGATCTCAAGTCTGGATCCTGGATCAGGACTGTATTTTGACATAGTCAAAAATTCACTGACCTGTGAGATCGGACCTATGAGACTGGACAAAGCATTCTGGGGGGATATGGGGGAGTCCTCCCCCCACAAAGAAAATCCCAGATGACTGTATACTGCCATTTCACCCCCTTGACACATGGTTGGTTCAACACCTACATCCAGACAGTCCCAAATGGCTTTGGGTTTTGTCAGCCAACACCGAATTTCTACGGGAAATATAACGACTAGAAACCTTAATATACAGCAAGACTCCAGGCGCAATCACTCTTCGGGCATGACCACAGTGGCTCCTACTCAGAGAAAAACCTGAGACTGGGTGGCAGAGAGATGATTTTGCCAGGTCTCTGCTGTCTGAGAATTCCCTCAAGGCAAGAGATTTTCCAAATAACTGACTGCTCCTCTTAAGGCCCTTGAGGACAGAAAGGGGATGCCATAAGCATGGAAATGTCTTCGCGGGGATTTTAGTCGGGGAAAGGTCTGCCACTCTTTGCAGGTATCACTTATTAATGATATGAGCACTAATAGGAGCTAATGCTCAGCCATGCAAGAGTATGTGTAGAAAACGGGGCAGAGGGGGTGGAGAATATTGCCTCTGCAGACAAAGAGTAAGGTTACTTAATGAATGAGGAACTACAAATCATATGAACAAAAACATTGTCATTAAATGAAGGTCTGACAGTGTCATTGCATAGAGATTCAAGACAATTGCTTTTAAACATACCTTTTGGACTGGATGTTTCCTTAAAAATCAGTGCTAGCCTAGAACCTTCTGTAAAAACAAAGCAAGCTACTTCTCATCTCTCAGAAGACATCAAATATTTATTGAAATCTTCATTTATTTAGCCACCCACAGAGAACCACACACACGAGATCTTAGTTGCTGGTTTGACCTTGACTATTTAATGAGATGTATAACAATGCCATTGCAGCCAACAGAGCCTGGCAGAACAAATGGAAGCAGCCACTGCACTAAGATCTCTCATCTTCTGCAAAAGCAGCAGTGGGTAAAAAAAGTAACATTAGATGAAGGAAATAAGTTCTCAGCATGCGGGATCAACATATGGTGGCACCGAATACCAGATGCCAAAAGGAGAGCTAGTGCTCGTTGCTGGCCTATTTCATGCCATGATTTTTTTCTGTGTAAGGTGGCTCTGGGATGCGTCACAGGGACCCCGCACCCTGGACGGCAGCTGCTAGCAGCAAATTTGATATTGCTCAAAATGAAAAGGATTTGAGTAGCTTCTTCCCTTCTCTTGTATCTTTGCTATTATTTACAGCTGTGCAAAGCAAGCGTCTTGTACTTGCAAAACACAGCCATTTCGAGATGCTTTTTTTAGAAGTAAATGTTTATCTAAGGGTTATGGCAGTGAAGGAAAAAGGCCCTTTCCAAAAGCAGCAGACGGTGTTAGGGATGCATTAAGCAAGATTTGTCTCCTGCCCAGAAGACAGGATTGTACTGTGTCCATAGCTCTTCGTCTGGGGAGACTGTAAGGAAACTAAGCATAATTGTGGTCTCGGGTTTATTTATTGTACCAACAGACAAAGTTTACGGTACGCAAGTTCAGAGGGAATGGGATGCTTTTGCCTGCTTGCTTTTTTTTTTGAGCTTGCTTCTTTAGGAGGAATATTTGTCACAATCCTGCATGTGTCTTCACTCCAAAGTTTTCACTTAGCCAGAAGTGAGGATGGCTGCCTGCCTTCCCAGTTCCCTATGCGCCTACTCACTGCAAGAGGCAGAGGTGCCCACCAGTGTCATAGTTTATACGTGCTAAAAGACATTTCAGATGCTGAGGGCCTTTAAAACATAGGCATTGTTGTCAGGTAGTTAAGTCTAACTGCTCTTTGTGTTCACCCATAGAGATGGCCTGTGTTATGTAGATACCTTGGAAGAATTGCATATGAATGAGGGATGTGAAGGTGGAAAGGTCAACTGCTTTATAGCTCGGGTCAAAGAGACATTTTCATGAATGGGAAGGGCTGGGTTAAAGAAAGTTCACAGTCTATATGGGGGAAGGGGACCGGTGTCCCTGAGACATACACATATGTTAATGACAAGCAAATAATAAAGATTTCCAAGACAAAAGGTTTATTTTTCAGAAAAAGACCAAATAAAGACAATTTTTTTAAAAAGCCACTTTGATTATCAATTTCATTGAGGAACGCCTTTAACCCAGAGGCAGTTCACTAAGAAGTGATGGAGAAGATGAATTCACGTGTTGGCTGTCTCCTCTATCGTCCCCTCACCGTGTGAACAACCTGAAGGCACACTGTCTAAACCAGATGAACTCTCCCACTCTATCTGACCACACAGCCGGGTGCACTCTACTAGAAACATGTTTTAATGGCTGGAAAGTTCGCCTTCAAAGCGGAGTAGTAAACCAACCTGTAGGCAATGCCTAACCTGCAGGAACTTGGCGGACTTCCCAATGGGATAAACCAAGGGCACCATGTGTAGACTAAGAATATCCACCTGGGAGCACGTTCACTCTCCAGCCTCCCTGAGAGGACCCATCTTCATCCTTTCCTGTTGACCCGCTCCCCCCAGTCCCAGCCCCTTCTCTGCCGCTCTCACAGCCCCTTCCATGCCGCAGTACCAGATTAACACCGACCTTTCTCTCCAAATCTGTCACTCCTGAACCCGCTGTACTCATCTCTGGGAGCATCAGGGAGGTTATGGACATATGGTTACAGAGAAGAGCTTCCCCAAATCCCAGTATTACTGAGTTATCTGGGAGGAGAGTTTTTCTCCAGGCCAGCTCCTGACAATGTATAGTAGCTGCTTTAGCCTGGTCCTGGGGAAATGGGGAGAATTGCAGCCAAGGGCCTAACACCTTCTTGCTCCTCTTGAACAGGACTGGAAAGAACATTTCTAAGAAGCCCCTTTCGTGTGCGGGCTGTAACCTCTTACAGGCACAGGCAATACAGAGGGTAAAAGCATGCCTTATATGTTCTTTTTCCATGCATAACTCTATAAGCCAAGCCAAGCCAAAGAGATTTTTTTTTTCTTCTTGGCCTGCATAGTTTCATGGCAACAACTTTTCAACAAGCATTACCAGAGACATACTGTTTCTTCTGCAGTAGAAATTGAAAAAAGATTTCCATTGTAAAAGAGATTTTTAGAATTATTTTTAATCAGTTTATTTTCCCTGATAGCCACTTAGCACCACAAGTTGATTCTCTCACCGGAATAACACCCTTGTGGCCTCTCCTTCTTATTACATTCACTGGGTATATCTCCATGGACATTTTACAAACAAACAAAAAAACACTCTGATCATATCTGTCTGTATGCAGTAAAACTTAGAAGTGCACTTAAGAAGCAAGATTTGAAACTGTTTTTTAAATGTACTTCTATGAGTTGTGGGGTTTTTTTCCCCACAGAAGATAGAATTCATAGAAGACAGATGGTATAAAATAAGATAAATATATTCTGGAGTACTTTTACAAACTGCATGAAGCAGTTAATAAAAGGGTTTATTAAGAGACTTGTTACAGTGCAACTGCCAGGGGCTAATGATGCAAAAACATTGAAAAGAGTTTTCCTGGTTAAAGTGTCCTCTGTGCAGCCTGGATAATAATTCTTAGGCCAAAGTTTAGCCTTGAGGATGAGGCTCAAGGCTAACATGCATGAGGATATTCTGCTGCTTCTGATAGTCCCTCATGAGATCTCTGTGTAACATTCTCCTGGAAAAGTTTTCTTGTTGAAATTTTTTGGTTGTTGGTCCAGTGGCAGAGACCCCCCCCCAGAGTTTAAGAGTCTAGTGATGATCAATGTGTTCAGCTGCATTATGTATTAACTACCATAGAAATCAACCAGAAGATTCAAATCATAGTGAAAGAATGGAATATTTAGATTAGGCCACCTAAATCTTAATATATCTTCAATACATATGATCTTGACTTCAAATTATTTATTTTTAAAAAATGTAGACAGTCACCACTTTTTTAAGCAGTGAAATGGTGCAAAGATGAAAATATGTCATTGATAAAGCTTGATTACAAGGTTAGGTTCCCTTCTTGAGAAGGGCCAGCAAAGACTTTATGGCTTGAGCATTCTTCTTTTACCTTTACCATATGCAGAGATAAAGTGGTGACATTGACTTCGCAATGGATAATGACAATTACCTACCCATCTGGCTCTTGTAGGGCAAAATATCCCTAAGGTTTGAAATTTGGGGAAGAATGAGATGGGGCATCATCTTAGGAACACACAAGAAGCAGAGTTGTTTTCTGGTTCTATAGAGGAATGTGCCAGAGTTTTGTTAAATCCGTGCATTTCCAGGGATGGGAAGCCCTTGGAGGCTGCTCCTCGTGGGAGAGACAAGAGACACACTCACACGTGCGGCTGCCCTCTGGGACCTCCTGCTCTGTCATAAAGCCAAAGGGCTTCAGGGAATCAGAAAACTTTTTAATTTCAAGGGCCTAACCAGCACATGTAGATCCTTCAGCTGAGGAAAAAGACCAGGAAAACTGTGTCTGCTTTTCTCTAGACAGTGCCGTGAACTACCTGGATTTTGTTTGAGACAGTGACTACCACAAACTCACAGGACCTAGCCACCCAGCGTAATTTACACCCAATCAGCAATGCATAAATTATAAAACGCCTTACCTCATCCCTAAATTGCCCACACCCTTTGCCCATATCTCAACTGACTTCTTAGAGTCTCCCACGAAATGGGGGAAGGGAAGATGGTAGGCTGGCTTTGCCACAGGAGAACAGAGAATCAGATGAGTTCGTGAGCTCTGAGAACATGTAAGGACATATCACATCATAATCGCATATTTGAATATTTCCATGAGAACGCCTCATCCCAGCTGATCCAGAATCCTTCCTTTGGGGAGAAGAAAGATCTCAGCCCTCTGCAGAATGGAGGAAAATCACCCCTCGGGCAGAGCAGTGAGTCAGCGCGTTTCTGTCAACCTACAATGAACTGAAAAATGGCTACATTTTCTGTGGTAAATTTCGTTTGGAGAAGAAATTACGGAAAACCAGAAACTTCTTTCAAAAAAAAAATAACTTTGACAAAAGTGAATCCTTTGTCTTCCTGGTGCTTTGGATTATTATTTTTAAAAGTTCCATAAACTGTGAGATTATTCATAGCTGATAGTTCCCTGCATCCTGCTGCTCTTTAGTTCCCAGGCTGGTTCTATTGCTGGGTGAAACAGAAAGATATCCTAGAGCCAACACTGCTTTGCACAGTGAGTCACAAGCTGGAATAGCTAAAAAGAGCTCCACAGTTTATTCCTGGTCTTAAATGGGAATTAACTGCGATTCTTTTGATCAAACTGCTGTTAGAAACCTGCCCTTGTGAGCCATCAGTAACAATTTTCCATCTTCTTGTGTATTTCCCTTGATGTTATTACAAGTGTTAATCACTGAATTAGGGAATAAAATGCGTATTTGAGGGAATCAAGGACATTCAGAGCATTTCAAGGTGACTTTCACTTAGTGAATGAACTGATTCCAGATAACAGGGATTTAATGCAATTTTACATACAATTGGCTGTTCAAAGTCCAGTATGTTCTGTTATAGGGGATAATATATAGACAGCAGCCTGTCAAGACAGGAAGGAACCAATTCAATCAGGCACTTTTGGAAGCAACAGAATTAATGTCATCCCATCTCTCTAGGTCAGGTAATCCCAGATAGTCACAGAAGAGTGACTAGAGATGTTCTTGCGCTGATTATCCTTTTATTAGGACTTTTAAAGGGAAATAGAACCTCAAAATCACCTGCCTATCAGAGCAATGAAAATAATTTTGGGTTGTAGGATTGATGTGGCAGAGCTTTTTGGTTATAAACACTGCAAAAACACCAAATACACTTAGTGGAGTGGCTCTGAATATGGAGCAAAGTACCGAGACTACAATTAAAAGCATCATCCTTTCAGGCTAGGTGTTCCCGTATGTCATTAATTTCTTAATCTACTTTAAATCTACCCACTCAATAGTCTGCAATACTTCTTCAGACATCTTCCCATTTATAAGACAATATCCTGAGAGCTGACATCAATGGAAAATGCAAGCATTCAATTCTTCACCAGATTTAGCCACACATTGCTCTACCTCCTCTTAGAAAACATGACATTTTTTCCCACTACACTTATTTTACTTAGTAGATGACATATTTCATACTATAAAATTCCTAGAATGTCAGCTTCTAGTGCTGGGATAAAATATCCTTAAGAAAGGAACCACGAAAGGTTAGTGACTCCGCAAACAAGCGAGTAATAGAAAATAAAGTGTGGATAAACTTTCTTATTTGGCATATGTGAGAAGTGAGTAAACTACCCAAATTAGAAGTGAGGAATAAACTTGGCTAGAGCAAGCTCACCCTTGATTTAACCTTTGACTTCAAATATATAAACCCTTTTGTGTTTCCAGCAAGGAGTCCGGCAAGTTTCCACGTAAATTCCTCTGCTGACCACACTTCTGCCTCGTGGTCTTCACCAGCCTTCAGAAAGTTTAAAAGATTCTTCTTCAGATATCCTCATTCCCCAAACATCCTGCCTTCTACCCCTCAAAGACTATTTTGTGTCCGTCTACTCTTATTTTGTCAGGAAGCAGAATAAATGCACATTGCAGATGTGGTGTTCCTTATTTTAGCTAGGGCCTCCTGGTAGGGACAAGCGTGCAAACTGGAGCGGAGTCCCAGGAGAGGGCTGTTTGCAGTTTGCCAAGCAGAGCTGTACGCAGCGCCGAGATGATTCACCCTGATGATCTCCACTGTTTCTCAAACTCTGGAGAGGAGTCAGAAAGTAGCAATTAAAGATAATACTCCTCTCTTTGATACAGTACTTTCATATGGAACTGAATCACTCACTTTCAGATAGTTCCGAAGAGCTGAAACGCTTTGTTCAAGCTCATTTTCTAAATGAGTCTTCTTTTAAACAAACATTTTCTTTCTTTCAGTATTTTTTTCATTTTGACAGGGACCTGTTTGTTCCCCTGAAAAGCTGAATAAACACTGAAAACGCCTAGCTCTGTGTCTGACTACTCAGACAGTCACAGCTAGGAAAGGGTTCCTTTCACGTACGTGACTGCAGACAGGTCTCTCCGATGTGGGCTTGTGGTCCACTTGTGGCCGCATAATTTTGTGACTGCTGAGAAAAGTCTTCTATACATAACCCTGAAGCCACCAGCTTGGATGGTTCCAGACTGGTTAGCCAGTCAGTTACACGTGACATCTACTGAGAGGGCTCACCTGAGGACTTGATTGGTGCCTAAGTCTTATTTGGCTAGATTATAAACACCAGCTCCTGCCCAAGATCTGAGCTCCCTGGATTCACCTTACCTGAGGGGCAGTGTAAGTCCGTCCGTAATCCCTCATGACAGCTACGTCCATTGAAACAATGACACCGTGAATCACAAGAGTAAAACCTGCTTGGACAAGAAGCAGAGTTTTCTTGGCAACTGACCCGCTGAGCTGACACTCACCGCTGGATGGTGTCCAGAAACCTTGACATCTTAGCAACAATGTAAAATAGCAACAATCCCTCCATCTTTCCTTCACGGAATTGTCAGAGTTGGAAGGGACCTCTAGAGATCATCTAGTCCAACTCCCCTGCCAAAGCAGGATTGCCCAG